>VZTX01015646.1:0-26414 GCA_013400915.1 Pardalotus punctatus | reverse complement strand
CCAAACCAAACCAAACCATACCATTCAGTGATTTTATAGTTGGTAGTCAGAAGCCAGGTTCTTCCTCTCAACCGCAAACCTGGATTTATGAACGTACCCATGGCCCAAACCCTGGAGGACCATCGTGCCCGAATGCTGATGTTGTCTCCTCCCCAGCCTGTGGCCGATCGTGCTCTGCTGTCCAGCACATTCGCAGCTTTCAAATGTCTGCCCTGCTGGTGGTGAAAGGAGTCCCCGGTGCACCTTGTGTGTGACAGCTGTAATCCCCATCCCTGCTGACTCCACAATGTCCCTTCCACAGCCCCTTTAGGCCAAGGGACCTCTTCACCCTTCAGCTGTCATCAAACTGGACAAACTGGGGGTGGGAACTGAGGGTTAGTATGGAAACTGCTCCTGTCTCCAGACAGGGTGCTCAGCTTGGTCTTCTGAAGGTTTCTCTAAACCAAAGAACCAAAGAACCAGAAGGTTCTTTCCCCAGCAGGTGCTCAGGCACAGGAACAGGCTCCCCAGGGAAGTGGTCATGGCACCAAGCCTGACAGAGTTCCACCAAGCCCTTGGCCTTCACACCCCTTCCTGCTTCAAATTAGTTTTAATTTCATTACTTTTCTCCTAAAAAGAAAAGGACACAAGACCCCATTTCGCTGGCCAGCCATGCTCTGCACCTGCTTTTCCTGATGGCAGTCGTGGACATCCAACAGAAGTTTCCCAAACCACCAGTATCCAACCAAAGCCCATCAACACGTTCCCTGTACAGAGGTGCTATTGCAGCATCACCAGCTAAGCCACTCACACCAGGCGTATTCCAGCCAAATCCATTTCTTCACAGCAATATCCTGCTCTCTATTTTATAACTGGGATCATATTTTTGAAGGAAATGCCTCTACATAATAAACTAAAAAAATAAATAAAATTTTTTAAAAAGCAGAAGGAAGGTGTTCTAGGCTTGCTCATTGGTCACTTCTATTTCTCTCCCCACCTTTTCAACCCAGTATTTTCCCTTCCCATCCCTCCATCCTCCAGAAAGCTTTTCTTGTCTGTTTTTGGCTGATCACCAGGTTTATGGATGTAAGTCAGTGGAATCATATGGAATCCTGAGGGATTCCCAGACAGATGTTCCCCCTTCTCGGTGCCAAAGCATGTGGAGCTGCCTAGCAAAGGAGAGTCCTGCAATGCTGCATTTTGGGCTTTATTTCAGAAAATCCCTTAGGTGCATAGCTAATTTCAAAGACATGCTTAACTCCTTCCCCTGAGCAGGTTTTCTTTCCGCAGCCAGAACTGAGGCAAACACTGTCTTTTATTTCCAGGATATTCATCTGGAATTTTTCATGAGCCTTGAACTCAATAAAAGAACTTTTAATTTCTTACCAGAAAACAAGTTTCTCTGGTTAATAAAATATGACTTCACCTAGAAGGATGCAAGACATCCTTTGATTTGTGCTCCTTCACCAGGAATCAAACTGCCTTGAGTCATCCTTGAAGAGGAGTGGTGGAAGGGGACAGAATAACTTTATGCAGCTGCTGGCAATAAATTATTAAAACCTTGATGAATACAGTGTATTATCTGTCAGGGTGCCTTCAGGCATTTTTTTGTTCCTTTTTTGCCTTTAAAGCAATTAATCATGCAACTGCTCATCATCTTCAGAGCCAGTCTTACAGGTCTGGAGAATGTATGAAAGTTGGAGAAACGGGAGTGAGCCAGTGGCAGAGGAGCTGAGGATTCACTCTGCCCACCAGTGGGGGCTTGCAGGATGAGACCATCCTCAGTGGGATGTTTTCTGGGCTATTCTACAGGAAATTGCAAGTTCCCATGCTGACACTCTGATCCCTTTCTTGGAGAGCTGCTCCTGGCTGTTAGAAAATGCATTTTCTGTGCCAGTCTGTTCTTCCTTATATTAATCCCATTAATCTCAGCTCTCTCATCTATGCCACCCCTGAATCACTCATTTCTTGCTTGCAGTCCTTGTCTACTTCCTAAGTGCCAAACAGGAAATTGTACTGCTTTTTTCTTTCTTGTCAAAACCCTCTAAAAATCAAAATCTTCATTTATTTCTGGGCTTGACCGCAATGTTTTGCTTCACCTGAAAGCACTTGGGCCCCTATAAAGCACAAAAAGAGTTCAGGTCTTTGTAGCCTTCCCACTTACGTATCTCCCAGTAGGAGACATGGACCAGGATGCTGCCACAGAGCCCTGTCCGGGGGATCCCAGACTGACAGACAGAGGTTGGAGCTGGGGGATTGTTTTCTCCATCTCTCTGCTGACACTGGGGCAATTTTGTGTGAGTGATGAAAGACAAAAAGAGGATTCTTCATTTTTTTTCTCTGTTCTGAGTGAATGCTCTGCACTATCAGCTCGAGCTGTCCCCAAAGTCACCTTAGTGAATACCTAAGAGCTTCACACACAGTTGAACAGCTCGATCAGGACACCACAGAGCGCTCAACCACGTCAAGATACCAGCCAGACTTGTTGCTACGGCAGGGGAGAAGTGGTTCAAATCTAAGCAGTGGTGCATGGATTTTAAGGACCCCCAGATTGTCCCAGTGGGCTACAGCTTGGGGTTCAAGGCATCCAATGGACCTGCAAGGGCAGGTTGGTGCAGCCACCACTGACATTTCCAGTAAAACAGGGCTTCACCAGTTCCTCCAGCAATCCCTCTGCCAAATTAAATTTGGCTTGAATTTGTAAATAGTCTGGGATCTTAATTTTGGCAAATTTATCCTTGCTGAGAAAGCTTCTCCTGGCTCCAGTACAGCTTGAGGAAGCTGAGCTGCTCCAAATGCTGTCCCGGGGAGTTGCAAAGCCTCTGAGCAGCGTGGAAGGAGAGCCCTGTGGCTTGGCTGGGGCTTCTCACCATGGGGAGGTTGGAGCCAAATCACTTGGAGAGCTGGAGATCTGCTCAGCTGGAAGGTGTTTCAGATCCAGTCTCATGGGTCATGTATGGGGTGATTACATCCAGCTCCAAAGGGGAGCTCGGAGGGGGAACGTGTGGAGCTGCCAAGAAGGCAGCTGGGAAGGGGCTGGAGAATTCCTGAGGGAGCTGGGAAAGGGCTGAGCCTGGAGCAAAGGGGGCTCAGGGGGGACCTTGTGGCTCTGCACAGCTCCTGACAGGAGGGGACAGCCGGGGGGGTCGGGCTCTGCTCCCAGGGCACAGGGACAGGAGCAGAGGGAACGGCCTCAGGCTGGGCCAGGGGAGGTTTAGGTTTGGTATTTGGGAAAATGAGGGAAAGGGGTGCTCATCCCAGGGCAGTGGTGGAGTCCCCATCCCTGGAGGGATTTAAAAGCCATGTGGATGTGGCACTTGGGGACATGGCTTAGTGGTGGTCCTGGTAGTGCTGGGGTAGCAGTTGGACTCAGCGGTCTGGGAGCAGTTTTCCAACCTAAATGAGTCTGTTGTTCTATGGTTTGTGACAGGAGCCTGTCCCGGGGATACCCCTGGCAATTGGGATGTGATTCCACAGCTCTTTAGGAAAAGAGCTTGCTGCATGGAGAGGTGTCTGACAGGGAGCAGAGGTGCTGTTGGTGGCAGTGGGGTTCACAGAGCAGCCAGGAGATGGAGCCCACATACCAGACACCGCAGGACCAGGGTGCTCCAAGCCCCATCCAACCTGGCCACCAGGGGGCAGTCACAGCTTCTCTGGGCAACCTGTGCCAGGACCTCACCACTGTCATAGCTGAGAATTTCTTCCCAATATCCCATCTAAGCCTGTCCTCTGGCAGTGGGAAGCCATTTCTCCTTGTCCTGTCCCTCCATCCCTTGTCCAAAGTGCCTCTCGAACTTTCTTGTGAACACCTTTTAGGCATGCAGCCTGATCTCATCCCTGCCAGTCCATGTTGGTGCAGACATTCAGCCTGGTGTGGGAGTGCTCAGGTGAGGGGCAGCTCCAGCATCCCCATGGCAGGGGGTTTGCAGGGTGGCTCACCCCAGCTCTCCATCTCCTCAAGGGCAAAGAGCCACTGATGGCCTTTTCTTGTTGCTCTGAACACCCCCGACTGTCCCACGTGTCCAATGACCCATGTGCAGCCTCCTTGCACGGGGGGCACACGCTGGGTCATGGGTGGGCTCAGCTCACACATCTGGCCTGAGCAAAGGGACCCATGCAGCTCTCGAGACAAAATAGAGGGTCCTCTGCTGTGTGGTCACACCCTCCACTTGTGACAAGAGGGCTGGCTTTGGGCAGACCTTGTCTCAAAACCAATGGAAAAAGGAGGAAGGGCACCATTTGCCAGAGTCCCCATGCGGTTTGCATCCTCACCCTGCAGAGTTTGTGGTCCAGCATGGCTGGAAGGTTCCTTGCTGCTGTCACCTCCATAAAACACACCCAGGGCTGCATTGGCCTGATTTTTCTCTGCCCCTGCTCTGTCTGTAGAAGCACAGTCCTGGCTTTGCTTGTCACACAAACCAACCTCCTCCTCCTCTTTCTGAAAGGCTGGTTTGTTTACACCACGGACAAGGTGATGTGTCCTTCTGCTGTGACAAGCACACAGGAAGGATTTCAGAGTTTCCATATCATTTCCTCCTGGCTCAACAAGACACCCCGAGATATGGAGACAGAAAATCATCCCTGATATTTAGGTCATCCTTCCGGGGGAAGGCTGTAGGTATCTCTTGCCATGGCTGGGTACTCAGCTGCCTTGTCTCTGCATCTCAAGGCAGCTGGTCCTTCAGCCACGGAACCAACAAAAGGGAAAACCCCCCTACAAGAGTGAGACCATGTGTATAAGCTTGAGATAAAGGCATCTTTCTTTTATCATCCATGACACACTCACGCCTCCCTTCATTGAGCACGTTTTCTTGGCTGTTAGATCCTCCTCACGATGCCAAGTGACCAAAGACAAGGAAAATCCCTTCCAGAACCCAAGGGCCTGCCTTGGGCTTGGGGTCTGATCACTAATATCCCATCAAGCAAAAAGTACTGGATTTCACCACTTGTTATTTTATATTTTCACAAGAAAACAGGATTTTCTTGGTCAGGGACATCTGCCCAGTTCTATCAGATGCTCTGCAGCAGAGCAACATAACCAGGATCCAGGACCCAAACTCCTCCCCTGCCATTCCATCCGTAACTATGATGGGTGTCAGTGAAATTTTTCAAGTCAGATCATCCACCTCTCTTGCTCAGCTTCCCAAACAGCTTCTCTCCACCATGAGGCTATCCTGCACAGGAAGGTGGGAGCCATGGTCCTGTCCCCAGCACATGAGAGCCTGGATCCAGAGCAGCTCCAGTGTAAAGCATCTCCTGGAGATCCCTGCTTCCCCCAGCTCCCCCTGGGGAGGATTGCCCCAGCACATCCCGCCCGTGGGGCCCCCTGCTCATAATGCCCCTTTATAAGGCTTCACAAAGGCCTTCTTGGTTCATCTCCAGGCTGCTCCAAAAGGTTGCCAAGGGTGTCTTTGCAAACAATAAGGGGCCTGTGTTTGTAAGGCGGCTGCAGCCACAAATGCTTTTTTTGTGACCTGCAAATGAACACAGCTCCTTCTTTCCCAGCAGATCTCCTTCTGCTGTGTCTCCAAGTCACCTCTGAGGGCTGGAGCAGCGTGCCTGTCATGGGGCTGCCGAGGGGAGCAAGCTCGCCCCTTCTCTGACATCCTCCTCGCTGAGTCCTGTCATGAGCTTTTTCTTGGCTGTGCAGTCCAAGAGGCTCAAAGAGCACTTGGCACCACCTGGCAATGTTCTTCATGATGTAATTTTGTCAAGTGATTCAGCAAGCTGGATGGAAATCCTGCTGGACTCCTTGGGATGTGGGTCTTCCCTAACCATGCCAGGAGACATCTCAGTGAAAGGATCTCGGAGGGTGCTTGAATACATCCCCCAGCTGAGCCCGCAGCTGCACAAGCACAAGGCACACTGCATTTCTGCTCTGAAAATCATTAAGTCACTGAGCTACAGAAAATCAGTGCCACCAAAAGAATTTGGGGTGTCCAAGGTTTTGCAGTGCTGGGAGGTGTCAAAAGGGCCTCGCAAGGATAGAATTTACTGTGCAAATTAATTTTAATTATATAAAATAAGTGAAATATTTAATATAAAGTTCTTCCCTGTGAGGGTGGCACAGGTGCCCAGAGCAGCTGGGGCTGCCCCTGGATCCCTGGGAGTGTCCAAGGCCAGGCTGGATGGGGCTTGGAGCAGCCTGGGACAGTGGAAGATGTCCCTTCCCATGGCAGTGGAATTGGAACTGGATAACTTTTAAGGCCCCTTCCAACCCAAACCATTCTGTGATTCCATGTTTTGCTGAGCTCAGCCTCCCAGAAGCCAGATGAAAAAAAAAGGTCTTATGAAAACCACATTTCTCCTTCCAACTTAAGCAGTTGTGTGGGGGGAAAATTCTGAAAACTCAGCATTATTTAATTTTTTAAGCCCAAAGACACTTCTGGGGTGATGCAGGAGGGGACTTAGTGTTGAACTAGACTTAAAATCCCCCACATCACAGCCAGGCCACCTTAAGAGCACGGAGAGCCAAGGCGAAGCCTGCCCAGCCTCGGATTCTTCTCTAACCACAGCCTGCTCAGAGACTTCCTTCCGTCCCTAATCACTGCCCTGTTGTGAAGGTGGTTGTTAAGAAATATTAAAAACCTTCATGGAGGCAGGTGGCTGAGAATAGAGCTCAAGGCATCCAGGCATTTGTCCCTTGGAAGCCGAGGTCTATGTGTCACCAAGGAGGTGATACAAGTGGTCTGGGGCAGGAACAGGCAGAAAAATGAGGAATATCTAGCTCCATCGAGGAGCTGAAGGACATGGGAACAGTTTGTGTCACTCAACAGGGTGCCAAGGCTAAGCTAATGTCTGGAGAGTGCAACCCATCTCGGGCATCCTCAGGATGGAGGGAGGAGAACGCAGAGCAGGGCAGGCAGAGTAGGCAGCTCATGCACATAAAGCAGGCTCTGGCTTCCCAGACTTCAGGAGTCCAAATAAACCCCACAGCCTGAAGGTGACAGAGCAGAGAAATGGGCCTAAACACAGGAAAAGAATTCAAATAAAGAGTTGCAAGATGGTTGCTATAGAACAAAATCCCAGCAAAGGTTGTACGGATGGACAGCTCTTCAGGACAAACCTGATCCTCTATTGTGCTCGTTCCCAGGATCCAGCTGAGCTCTTCTCTTTTCCCAGGCATTCCTACATGGCCAGTGCATCAATTCCATATTTTCAGGTCTCCAGATTGCAGATGGGCTTAGGAAGCTAGGAATATTTAAGAGAACTTGTCTAGAATTGGTTGTATACAAATAAATTTTAAAGAGGTCATTCTACTACCTTGGCAGTGGGGAGGATGACAGAGAGGACAGACAGAGGACAGACAGACTTCCTGATGGATTCACAGCAGAGGGACAAGGTGCAATTTGCAGGAAAGAAATCCAACTGGATATAATGAAGGAAAAATGCACCATAAGGGTGATTGAACAGAGGAACAGGTATTTTAGGAATCTGTGTAATGAGGTGAAACCACTGATCAGTGGTTTCAAGGCAGGTGTATGAAGGCTTGACCCACCCTCATCAACAGCCTGTCTTGAATTGTTATTTGTACTGCAGAGGCAGAAGTGTTGGGTGAATGGTTGGACTCAATGATCGTAGAGTTCTTTTCCAACCTAAATGATTCCATGATTCTGAATCTGACCATATTATAACATACCTAATCACCAAACCAGCAGAAAAAATCCTGACCAAGAAGCTTTGCACCATCTTGAAGCCACCTACAGCTGGAGCAGCACTTTATGTTAATTTTCTAAATTAACAACATCTCTCGATAATTTCCTCCCTGGTTGCAGAGGACCTTCCCACCAGAGCCTTTCCTCCATGCTGCCTTTGCCCTGTAGCCCATCAGAAACCATTCCAGAGGACATCACCACAACCTCTGGTGCATGGGGAAATGAGGAGACAGCAGACAGACCCACAACCCTGACAGATGAATCACGCTGAGGGAATCCCAGCTCTGCAGCCAGAACAGGTGTCCTGGGAAAAGGGAAGAGTTTCACCCTTGGGCTTTGAGGGAACAGTATTGGTGCTGCTCAGACATGGAAAAGGCATCCCCTGGAACAAGAGAATGTTCAGCTATCTGCGTTGACCTTCTGCCAGCACGTGAACTCACGTGGTGGATGTTTGATCAACCAAGGAAACCAAAACCTGAGTTTACCTGCTGAAGCCTGGGACCGTGGAGCACTCCACTCCACGGGCAGAGGGATCTGGGGATGTAAAATTCATGAGCACACGCTGCTGCATACTCGTCTGACCAACACTTCTCAACCCAGCATGCGCTTTCCCTGCCTTGCTCTCTGAAGAGCAACATCATCTATTAGCAAACCTAAGTGGCTGAACATATGCTTGCCTCCCAGTGAATGACAAACAAAACCAGATGACTGACCCATGAATGAAAAATAAGGTGGTGACATGCTCTGAGCAACATTGTTCAATGATAAAAAGATACTGTCATGGCAGGATGGATTGTCCTGCAATAAAAAAATCAGGCCCAGGAGTGACGGACTTGGCTTGCAGACTCAGCTCTTGAGCAACCCTGATATGGGCTTAAATAAATCACTGCAAGAAATCACTGGGGCTGAGCATAGACCAGAATCCACAATGGTTGTGCAGTGATGGAGAATTGTTCCCACCAGGTGTTCATTAGCTTGTTTTGATGACTTTAGTGGCCTCCCTAGACTGGACAAGTGACTTCAGCAGAGCTGTTGGGAGTAATTGCCTCCTTTCCTGGTAGTATCAGGAGGATTTGGTGATGGAGACCAAACCCCTCCCTCCCTATAAAGTGCAGAGCCATGGCAGGAAGGCTGGATGTGAGATAAACTGCTTGGACAGAGAACAGTTCTGCTGGCAAGTCCTCCAGGGTTTCATTTATATAAAATATAAACTCATTTCCCTTGGGAATATTCCCTCCTCACACCCTCCCAGAGGGGGGGACTGGGTTTTGTCATGGAGAAAAGCACTGAGGCACAGCAGCCCCTGGCTCGCTGAGCTCAGCTGTACCATCCATCCATTACCATCTCTCTTGGGCCGATTTAGCACAGAGACCTCACAGAGAAATTGGAAAGATTTGTCTTCAGATGCTGCTGAATCTATAATTTTATTCCATTACTTTGTTAATTGCAGTACCTGAGGATTGTGGAAGAAAAAGGAGAATCAGTGGATTTATATTCCAGTCCTGCTTGCAGGATTGTCCTCTCTGTTCTCCAGGGTTATTGAGACAGGAATATTTTGCTCAGGGTTCATGACATGCCTTTGATGGACAGTCAGCAGGAGAGGGACAGGGATGGTATGACTCCTGGGCCTAAATTTTGAGCCATCTCAGACCCAAGCTGGGAGGTCACAGCTGATCACAGTGACACAAAAATTGCAGCTTGCCTCATGAGCCCAATGGGAAGGATGTCCTCTTCAGAGTGGCACAGCCAGCATGTCCCTTGTGGTTGTAACCCTGGGTGCTGCTGCAAGACCAGTTAATATTATTATTATTAATCATTGAATGGGTGGAAGGGATGTTAAAGACCATCTCATTCCACCCCCTGCCATGGGCAGGGACACCTTCCACTAGACCTGGCTGTCCCAAGTCCCATCCAACCTGCTTGTGGACTCTTCCAGGGATGGGGCAGCCCTAGCTGCTCTGGGCACCTGTGCCAGGGCCTCACCATCCTCACAGGGAACAATTCCTTCCCAATATCCCATCTAATCCTGCCCTCTGACAGTGAGAAGTCATTCCCCTCTGTCCTGGCAATCCATGCCCTTGTCCAAAGTTCCTCTCCAGCTGTCCTGGAGCCACTTCAGGCACTGGAAAGGGTTGTAAGGTCTCCTTGAAGCCTTCTCTTCGCCATGCTGAACACCCCCAGCTCTCTCAGCCTATTAATGTTGACTTAGTTATTAGTTACTGCTAATAACTGGAAAGAGAAATCAGGCTGTTCTGACACAGAGAAACATTCTTCCATGGTAAGTAGCCTCCTCCAGGACTACAACCACTTCCTTTCAAGATGGTCATCCCCTCTACCCAACTCACTAATGGGGAAGGCCTTTATTAACCCCCTGAAAATCTCAGCCCCTGACTCACAAATTATTCTTTGCAGCTGTGTCCTAAATCTGGGCTCATCAAAGCCCTGACAGTCAGTGCAGCCCAGCTGGGAGATAGAATAAATAACCCATAATTTCTATCACATTTCATAGCCCCCAGGGCTGAGACTGGGCTCTTGGGAGATGCTGCTCAGAAAGGGGAAGCATGAGAAAAAATTGCTGCCTCAGGAGATACAGGCAATCATGAAGGGAAAATAGCAGCACAGCGTCCTGCTGGCATTGCCAGTCGGAATGCAGGCACAGAGAACAGCCCTGTGCGTGCTGGATGTAAATCCCATCTGTGGCTGCCTGGATGTGAGACCGGACGTAGAGCACGGATGTAAGGACGGGAGCTGGGAATTGTATCCTTCTAGCTGTGCTAGGACATTGGGCTGAACCCAACGGGCAAGAACATTTCCAGTGAGACACTATGGGAGGTCTCCCAGCATGATTATCCTTGACATCCTCCCTGGAAGTGTTCAAGGCCAGGTTGGACAGGGCTTGGAGCAACCTGGAAGGTTGGAAAGTGGAAGGTGCTCCTGCCCAAGGCAGGGGGGTGCAATGAGATGGTCCCGTCCAACTCAACCCATTCTGTGATTGCATGATCATTCTATGATTCTGGTCAAGAATGCCAAGGGTGGTGTGGGAGCTGGAGCTGTGGAGAATGATGGATCACCAGCACTTCCAGACACTCGGGGCTGGGAGAAATACATTAAGATCTCCATGAAAAATAATTTAAAAAACCCAGATGCACAAATTTTGTATTAATACTACACTGAGCTTCTGAAATTCCTGACTCCAGGATAGGAGAGGGTTAAGAGAAAGCTCTGAGCTCTCTGACTGCACAAGATGCTCCCAAGGAGGAACTGAAATCTCCCTGAAAGGCATCCTACCCTTTTGGCCAGGCTCAAAAGAGAATGTCTCTCATCATTAAAGTCAATTCTTCCAGGATGGCAAGGAGGGACATTTTCATGGCTGATTAGCTGAGTAGAGCTCAGGCCAGCTCAGCTGTTATGGGCAGATATATTGTGCTCCTGCCTTGCAGTACCCAGCCTGTTTGCTGGAGTGGGAAATTGCTCAGAGCAGAAGCCACTGCACCAAAAATCCTGTGCTGTGGATGGATGAATGACAAAGTTTCAAAGCCAGATTTCAAAGCCTGAAGTTTTTTGCTTGTTGTCCTGACAGGGTTTACGTGTCAGATCACAGAACCATACAATCACAGGATGGTTTGGGTTAGAAGGGGCCTTAAAGATCATTCAGTTCCACCCCCCTGCTGTGGGCAGGAACACCTTCCACTAGACCAGGTTGCTCCAAGCCCCATCCAGCCTGGTCTTGGACACTTCTTGGGATCCAGGGGCAGCCACAGCTTCTCTGGGCAACTTGTGCCAGGGCCACACTCACAGGAAAGAATTTGTCTGCATTTAGCTAGAGCTGAGCCAAGAGCTGAGCAAGCTGAATGCTGGGAGTGGGGCAGAGAAGTGAGGCACTCAGATGCAGAAGTGAAGTACTCAGATGATCTGCTCTGGAAAGCCAAGCCTGCTTTCACTAAGCTTTTCCTTTTCATTCCTTTCTTCTCTTCTGACTATCTCAGAAAAAAAACAAATCCCATACAACGAATTTCTACCTTGCCTCCCTATAGCACTTCCCATTCAGAAGCAGCTGAGTGCATGTTGGGGAAGCCAAAGCTCTGCCAGGTGCTGTGAATGTGATGAGAGCCAATGCCTTCTCAAGGACATTTCCTGATGGAAAAGGCTTTGTTCCGAGTTGTTCATGCGTTTGATTTAAATGTTGCACAAAAATCCTGCGAAGAGGAGCTGCTGGAACTTCTCTGTGGCTGGGGTCAGATGGAGAAGGGTAAGTGCAAGGGACAGAGGGGACAGTCTCCTGCGTGCAGAATGGGGGATTTCTGGACACCTGAGGTGCTGTAGGCTGGCTTTTGCAAGCTGGAAAGGAAAGAAGGTCGCTGGGGCTGTAAGCAGCTGGCTCTAGCTGGAGTGGACTGCAGCACGTTCCTGCTAGCATCAGGGAGCTGGGATTTATCGTGGGTAATCAGGTGGAGACGGGAAAGTACAGGGCTTTATCCTGTGTCGGCAAGACCTCTGTCATCTGAGAGTCAGACACCAAAAGCAGATTTGTAAGATAAGTCATGGGACTGTGATGTGTTGTGCCAAGGGCAGGTGAGCTGCAGCCTTCATGAAATCGTGGAAGGATTTGGGTTGGAAGGGACCTTAAAGACCATCCAGTTCTGACACCCTGCCATCAGCAGGGACAACTTCCACTGGACCAGGTTGCTCCAAGTCCTGTCCAACCCGACCTTGGACAGTCCCAGGGGTGGGGCAGCCACAGCTTCTCTGGAAAACATGTGCCAAGGCCTCACCATCCTAATAGTAAAGAACTTCCTGATATTTAATCCTGGAAAAGCTACTTGTGGTTTGATCCAGGCATTTGGCACAGAAACAGTGATGCCAGTGGCATGGACAAGTCCTCTGGATAATTACAGAAGATGTGAGGGACAGAGAAGATGTCAAGGAGCATCTGTGAGTTCTGGGTGCTGACAGGGCTCTGGGGATGCTGGCTATGAATCTGCTCACATGTAGTCTTGTTTAACTCAGCAGTGAAGAAGCTGGAAAGCAGAGGACTTGACAGGCCAGTTTCTATCCATCTGTAGGTTCTTAGTCCTGATTCTGTCAGCCCATAGTGGAGATAGGCCAAAGTGAGGGTGAGCTGGGCTGTGTGGATGGAAGTACCCCAGCTCCGTGGCTGTGCACAGTGCCTTAGGGCAGCGTACACACGGGTTAGGGCATGCCAGCGGTGCGGTTCTCAAGACTCACACATTAGAAACAGGTCCTCTGATTTGCAGACTTAATGAGGAAGACCACTGGCACTGTGAAGAGATCTTGGACCTTCCCAACAAGGTTTTGCATGCCCCATAGCTTGACGTGTTCAAGGGTAGGCTGGATGGGGCACTGAAGAACCTGATCTAGTGAGTGGCATCGCTGCCCGTGGGAGGGCGGTTAAACCACGTGTTCTTTAATTCCCTTCCAACCCAAACCATCCTGTGATTCTGTGATTCTAAGTGGCTGTCAGTCCTGCACCTGGTCATCTCCACTGACATGGGTTCAGTGCTTTCTCCGTCCATCTGATGTCAGCTTCCCTCTGGAGACCGGAGGTGGCCAATGATCCATGAAATCCCACGGCTCCAGCTCGTGTGAAGTGTACACCACTGTCTCCTGAGTGGAGTTTGAGCTCATAACAGAACTCAGTCCTGGATGACAGAGACTAAAACGAGTTCATTATCTCAATGTCTACAGAGAGAGTTAATTTCCCTGACAACGCCTGTCTCCTGAATCACCCTCATCCAGCCTCCTGCCTTGCCCCTTTATCAGCCATCAGCACTTCCTAGGTAGACAGGTGACTTTTATAGGACCACCTCCCACAAGGCAAATCCCTCTATCAACAGGAGGGGAGCATTTAATCACCATCTTCACAGCGATTCTCATCCAAACACAAGACCAGTTACCCCCCTAAGCCTTTTTAATCCTTTTCCTCTAATGTGAGATACCAGGCTGAGGAAAGTAACACTGGCAGTATTCTTTGGAAACTTCTGCATCTTTTCTAGCCGTCAGCCAGGAGTTTGTCATGCTCTGTGAGCTTGGGCAGAAGAAGGTGAAGGTATTTTCACACCAGGAAAAGAATATAGAAATGAGAATGATATATCAATGTCGCTCACAAAACAGCTTTAGAAGAAATCAAGGGCCCTGAGCACCCTGATCTAGTGAGTGACATCCCTGCCTAGGGCAGGGCTTTAGAACTAGGTGATATTTAAGGCCCCTTCCAAACAAAACCATTTCATGATTCTGTGAAATAACCCTTCTTCAGAGCAGGGGACTCCCTAAAATGGTGTCAGAAAGCACAGATCACGGCATGGTACCTGTGGGCAAATTAGGGAGTTTGGGGTGTTAAAGCTGTGGCAAGCTATGCAGAAAACAGGTTTGCCTCGGGGTATTTGCTGTAAAATACTTCCTCTTCACCTCTATTCTGACATTTTTATAAGACAATGTAAAAATGTTCATATTCAACAATATGTTTGTTCTGTTTATTTAAGTAACGACAATTGACCTCACAGGCATTTCCTGGAGAAAACCTTCTGGCAAGGAGCTTTCATGTTTTAATTGCTCATTAATCCTCCTGTGAATATCCTGGTTTGACACCACAGATATCAAGGCCGCTACATGATCATTGTTGAGACTATAATGTGATCACTTAATGGTAGGTTGTTATTTCTTAGTATTTAATTATGGCAAGGTGCTTGTTTTGTGTTGTTAAAATTACTCCAGCATGAAAACTCCCATTCTTTACCCCTCAGTTCCCACTCATAATTCCTCTCATCACAAGGTGAGTTGTTTTCCCCTCATGCTCCTCACTCTACCTTGAGTGCTGTGTGCAGGTGAATCACCTGTTTCTTGCTGGTTTTGCATCAAAGGTAATCCATAACTTCTGAGCAAAGGGAGAGTGAGAAAGTAATAAAGGTAAAATGGGGCTCATTGCAAAAAAGAGACACTCGACATGGTTGTGAGGTTTCTGTGTGAGCTGAAGGGCTCCAAGGTGGCCCGAGGAGTAAGGTTATCTGTGACACCTCTCTGTGAGCATGCTGGTGCTCCTCCATTGCTGCTGGGATCATCTTCCCCGCTCATCTCTCAAACACATTGCCATCGTGACTCCATCCTTCCCCCGCCTCACAGTCTGAGCCTGCTCCAAACACAGCCCCTTTGCAACTCTAACTCTGTTCTTTCTATCGATGCAGCTTTTTGCAGCCCCCAGAATCTGACATTTTGCCTGCTTTTTCTTTACCTTGCTCCTCAATCTTGCCTGTGGAATGCCCTCACAAGGGCTGGAAGGTCACCTCTTGCTGAAGTCTGCAAAAATAACAGCTCTTCAATTCTATGCTCATCATTCCTCCCATCTTCCTTGCTTGGCTCCTCCATTGGCCAAGTCCTTCCTGCCCCTTGGGTCTGAGCTTCCTGCAGAAGAGATGTTTTACTTGGCTGGACATCCTGCACACCAGACTTGTGATCTCGGCTGAGGCGCTGCCGACGCACCCGTCCCGTGTGCGAGGCCGTCCAACACGTGTCTTACAGACTAGAGTCACCCTGGGGACAGGCTGGGAGAGCTGGGGGTGCTCAGCCTGCAGAAGGGACGGCTCTGGCAACATCTTCCAGCACCTTCCAGCATCTAAAGGGGCTCCAAGAGCCGGAGAGGGACCTTGGACAAGAGCCTGGAGTGACAGCATGGGGGGAAATAGCTTCACACTGACAGAAGGCACGGTTAGATGGGATATTGGGAAGAAATTCTTGGCTGTGACAGTGGTGAGGCCCTGGCACAGGTTATCCAGAGAAGCTATGGCTGTCTCATCTCTGGAAGTGTTCAAGGCCAGGTTGGATGTGGCTTGGAGCAACCTGGTCTAGTGGAAGGTGTCCCTGCCCATGGCAGGGGGTTGAAAAGTGATGATTCTGGGATTCTATGAATTGCAGAGATCTACAGATTTTCTTGTTGTACGTGGATGTCTGCGTTGCAGCCCTGTGGCCTGCACTCTCTCCTGGGTCTCTAAAGGCTTTCCAAACACAACAGATAATCGGATCTCACTCACACTCATCTGCAGACAGAAGCATGGCAGAGTTTTGATTTCCTGTTTCAAAGACAAAATTTCCTTTGAAAGTTTGTACTCATTTTTCTTACAGGCCCCCTTAGAAGTACTGAAAGGTTGCAATAAGGTCTCTCTGGAGCCTCCTCTTCTCCAGGCTGAACAATCCCAAGTCCCTCAGCTTTTCCACATAGGAGAGGTTCTCCAGACTTCCAGTCAATTCTCTACTGACTACAGAAAAAACCTCTGAGACTGCCTCAGGGGAAGACATTATCACAGGATGGTTTGGAGTGAAAGGGCACTTAAAAACCATCTCGTTCCAAGCCCCTGCCCTGGGCAGGGACACCTTCANATCTCACTCACACTCATCTGCAGACAGAAGCATGGCAGAGTTTTGATTTCCTGTTTCAAAGACAAAATTTCCTTTGAAAGTTTGTACTCATTTTTCTTACAGGCCCCCTTAGAAGTACTGAAAGGTTGCAATAAGGTCTCTCTGGAGCCTCCTCTTCTCCAGGCTGAACAATCCCAAGTCCCTCAGCTTTTCCACATAGGAGAGGTTCTCCAGACTTCCAGTCAATTCTCTACTGACTACAGAAAAAACCTCTGAGACTGCCTCAGGGGAAGACATTATCACAGGATGGTTTGGAGTGAAAGGGCACTTAAAAACCATCTCGTTCCAAGCCCCTGCCCTGGGCAGGGACACCTTCAACTACACCAGGTGGCTTCAGCCACTCCCACAGATGGGGCAGCCACAGCTTCTCTGGGCAACCTGTACTAGTGCCTCACTGCCTCACAGGTAAAAATTTCTTCCTGAAATCTCATCTAAGCATCATCCAGTTGCTGCCAGTTCCACAGGCCTGCTGAGGTGAGTCCCACCCTTCGGGACAGAGGCAATGCAATCCATAAAATATCAAGTAACCGGGAGCCCACGCAGCTCTTCTGGCCCAGAGCGAGGATGGCATTTGTGGCTCCAGAAAGGCCATCATCACTTACTCATTGCTGAGCACAGTTCAGCCAAGGAATGCATTTTCTTGGCTCTCCTGACTGTTCAGGACTTAACCACAAGGACTTCCTAACAGCAATCTCTGAACATTGTTAGCACACATGCTGGTCCTATCAGCAGCTGAGGCTGTTCCCTCAAGGTGGGTATTATTCCATGTGTTTATTAGTATATTTATCTGCCAGTGCCAAACACAAGCTGACTCACAGATTCCCAGATAATGCTTCTCTCCAATGTTATTTCTAAAACACACAATCCTGCTCTAAGGACACCCCTGGGGTGTGTCTCATTGCGGAAGAGCCTGCTCTGTTTTCCATCTCCGTTCTCAAATACAGCCAGGTTTTGTGCTCACGGTAGATCCTTTCAGCAGTCTGCACAAGACAGTTCCACTCTTTCTAAAACATTTCTTGTTTTGGCAGGTGTCTAATCATCTCCCAATAGCTGTGGACCTGCTCTTGCAGTTGTGCTGAATTGGCGGTGTTTTTTTCCCATTCCTTTGACTCCCACCCTTCTTCCTCAGCTGTCTTTGCTCAGACTGGACACTCACATGACCATGCTGAGGAGAGCTCAAAGCAGTGGAAGAAATGTCAAAAAACTTTTCTATATTTATTTCATAAATCATAACATTTTACATTTAAACAATATTTATTTAAACTGGAAAAAAAAAAAAAAACCAAAACCAAACAAAATCCAGCCCCCAGACCTTTCTGGATTATAATGAAAATCTGTTTCCTCCCGAGAGATTCCATAGCAATATCCTTCTTGAGCCAAATGTTCTGCTGCCTTGAACAACAGCTGCACATGGCTCAGATTGCAGTGGCCATCACCCCAAACTGTGCCACAGAGCCAAGCTCTTCCAGCAAAACCTGGGAGCCCAGAGACATGAGACCCTCTGGGACTGTGAATGGTGTAGGAGTACAATCCTCACCTCAGGCAACAGGATGGAACCAAAATGCAGGAAGTCATGGTGCCTCCATGAGCTCATGGTCCCTCCTTGCCTCTGACTCCGTGTGCTGCCATAAATCCCACACAAAAACAGTTGTATGGTAGCATCTATTTCCTGCTGTGTTTACTTCTCTCTCCCTTTCCTCACGACCCCTCGCACCCAGATTTTGCAATGACTCACCCAGTGGTGCAAAGGCTGCTGCAGGTCTGCTCCCAGCACTTCATTCCTCCTTTCTGTGCCACCCAAAAACTGTGCCCTGCTGGTACTCCTGATGGAGTTACACTGTCTCTACCGAGGGAGGAATGAACATGCTTCCAAGGTTCTTTCACTCCTAAAATTGGTTTAATTCCCTGTTAAGCTCTGTCATATGTAGGCATCTGCAGCCATACTGTAGTTAAGTTGCATGAAACTATTAATCTTGATTTAGTGCTAAGAGGTGTTGATTAGTCATTTATCTTCAAACCCCAGATGTTTTTCCAAGGTGGTTTGAGCCCCTTGGTGGAAGGGGAGAGGGTTGGACCAGGAGATTTCTTCCAACCTCAATTTTTCTGTAAAAACATAATTCTGCTTTCTTTGCGCATAAGAATTCAGCCCTCTATTTTGTGTGTTCTCTGTATGTCCATCCCACTCTTTTATGCATTTCCTACTCTTCAGTGCTATTCATGCAACCTCTAGCAAAATACCTGCTTCAACACTGTTATTATCCTGGGCTCTATTATTCCAATTATATTTTGCCCAACTGTTTTGGAGAGGTGTTCAGAGAACTAGTTTCAATGTAAAATCAGTATCTCCTTACTGGTTTGGCCTGTCACGATAGGAGGAAGCAAAATGTGTTGACCTAATCTCAAACCCAAGTTCCTTATGTGCTGTTTCAACAGGCCACAGATCAGGCCATGGGGAAGTTCCACTCCTCTTCAGCTGCAGGCACCGGTTTAACTACATATCTGTCCCCTCCCACGGAAGTCAGCTGGACCAGTCATTCTCTTAATGACAAGTCCATGTACAGATGTTTGGATAAAGGGTAGTTTCATACACTTTCTATAAATCTGAGGCTCTGTGTCCCAGAGCATCTGTGGCTGAGGGAACTAATTTAGCCTGAGGTGGCTGAACCAACAGGGTTTGCATATGTTCTGCCAACACAGTCCCCAGCCAGCTATTAATTTGATTTAAGCCAGCATAACTTCACCCAGGGAAGCCAGCAACCCGCCCGGGTCACTCTTAGTGCTGAATGCTGCTGCTCCAGTACTAATTTTACTTATAGAATCCTAGAATCACAGCCTGGTTTGAACTGGAAGGACCCTTAAAGACCATCTAGTTCCAAGCCCCTGCCATGGGCAGGGACACCTTCCATTAGACCAGCTTGCTCCAAGCCCTGTCCAACCTGGACTCGAACACTTCCACGAATGAGGCAGCCACAGCTTCTGTGGGCAATTTCTTCCTAATATCCCATCTAATCTGCCCTTTGGCAGTGAGAAGCTGTTCCCCTTTTTCTGTCACTCCAGGCCATTTTTCAAAGTCCCCCTCCAGCTGCCTTGGAGCCCCTTTATTCACAGAATATTTGGAATTGGTCAGGCTGGAAGGAACCACAGTGGGTCATCTGGTCCAACTTCCCTGCTCAGAAAGGGTTATCCTAGAGCACGTGGCACAGGATTGCATCCAGCTGGTTCTTTAATATCTCCCAGCACTGGAAGTGCCTCAAAGGTCTCCCTGGAGTTTTCTCATCTCCAGGCTTACCAATCCCAACTGTCGCAGCCTGTCTTCAGAGCAGAGGTGAAGTATTAGATAATTTGACACATAATTTAACCCCATTCTTCAGCCATGAACATACAGATTTAGCACACTTCTGCTACAACAGCCTCTAGTGTGGATCTGGCTGTGAGCAAGTAAGGTGCCAGAAACTTCAGGGGTATCACCACTGAGGGGGTTGTATGAAAAACAAAGAATAAGCTCTGCAAAGCAATGTGCTGCTGATGGAGTAGAGCCCAAATATTACATTCAGGCATTTCCCTCCTTGCAAATGTCAGCATGAGGCTGTTTGTGCTTTCATAGAATCACAGAGTCATTACAATTGTAAAAGTGCCCAAGACCATTGAGTCCAACTGCTATCCCACCATTGCCAGGGCCACCACACTCCCATGCCCCCAAGAGCCACATCCATACGTCTATTAAATCCTTCCAGGGATGGACACTCTACCATTGCCCTGGACAGCTGTGCTAGGGCTGGACAACCCTTTCCATGAAGCAACTTTCCCTAACATCCAACTTGAACCTCCCCTGGCACAACTTGAGGTCACTTTTTCTTGTCCTGGCACTTGTTATGTGTGAGAGGAGCCCAACTCCCCCCTGGCTGCCCCCTCCTGTCAGGAGCTGTGCAGAGCCACAAGGTCCCCCCTGAGCTTTCTTTTCTCCAGGCTGAGGTCCCCCTGCTTCCTCAGCTGCTCCAGACCCTTCCCCAGCCCTCTTCCCTTTTCTGAACATGCTTTCAGAGTCTGTAACTTTTTGATGGGTTCTCTTTTCTCCAGTGAAGTCATGTTTCCAATAGCTCCTTCCAGTCCTGCATGACAGCTAACGGAGAGCTGGCAGACCAGCAGGACGGCACAGCACGGAAAGGCCACCAGCCCGAGCTCCATGGAGCTGCAGGTGTGGAGCCCTGAGGCTGTTTTTGTCGGGAACACTGAGGAGTCAACTATAGAAAGGACTTTGCACTAACTGGCTTTTTAATAGCATGTTTTCACGTACAGCCACATCAGGTCTCCAGCAGGAGTGGCTCTCTCCTGAGACATGCTGCCTTGTTGGCTTCAGCCAAGAGACCAGTGCCCAACCAGCCCTGCTTCACCCCCTGGCAAGAGGTAGGTGTACATTCCAGCAGAGATTTTTGATGTGAAGTCACCCAAACAGCCCTGAAGCCCAAGGCTGGTGTCTCCTGCCACTGCTGTTTCCCTGGTTGTAGCCTGGGAAGGTGGTTAAGGCTTCAAACAGCTGAGAAAATGGAGCTTAGTATCTTCTCCCAGACAGTGAATACCATTCCGACATCTTTTCCAAGAGCTGGAAGGAAGCAACTTGATATGTGAGCCAGAGGAGAGAGAGAGAATTGGTAGTGGAACTGCACCCAGCAAAGGTTGGGTATTGCACAGGGTCTGTCTGTGCAGCAGCCAGAAACACACCTGCATCCCCGGAGCAGCGCCTGACCTCCCCATAGTCTCTGATGGGGCCATGGCGGTTCCCAGGGAGTAAAAACTTCCTTGGAACAGCAGTGCCAGGGCCTGATTGAGGAAGGTGTTTGTACCCCAGGTACGTGAGTCAGCCAGTGCTAGGCTGCATGTCAAGGGCAGAAATCCCGTTTCCTTGTACCTGCGTCAGCGAGGGTTGGGCAGCACTGCTCAACTCCCTACAGAAAGGGCAGAGGGAAGGAAGTGGCGCTTGTGGAGTCTCTGCAAATGAGTTGGGGAAAAGGAGAGGATGGGGATGCATGAATACAATAGCATCTCCTTCCCCTGCTCCTCTTCCTCGTCAGTAAATCTCTCTGCAGGAGGTGAGACCTCCTCAAACACCCGCAGCACCATGTGCCTGCCCGTCTGCACCCTTGGGATGGAGTTAGCGGGGTGAGCCTTGCACCCGTCACGGCACTGCCAAGGCTCTGGCTCTGCCGAGCCACCACAGGCAGCAGCTGCTCGCCCGGCCCCAGCATCAGAGCAGGGAGCTGCTGAGATCAGACACAGCAGAGATGCTTCTCCGTGAGAAATGCAGAATGCCTGCTGTGGCCCTGAACAATGTGCAGCCTGTCTTTGCTGTTTCCTTTGGGGTTTGGTTCTGAATATACAAACTGTCTTGCCTCCCTTTTTTCCTCCCAAGAACACCCTGAATAATGCCGGCAGCTCCTTTCTTTTCACCCCCTTCCCTCAGTTGAATGTGGGGAGGGTCCCATTATCCCAGGCTTCAGCGGTGCCTCTGAATGCCTTTCGTTACCCTCTTGCCGGGCTCCGTGTTGGAAGGAAGGAGAGAGACAGAGCTATTTTTATAGCATCCAGGCTCTCCCCAGACTGCATCTAACTTGCTATTGTTGGTCAATGATCTTTCAATTACTTGCTACACTTGGGACTTTGCTCCATGCTTGAAAAAAAGGCTGATGTATTTAACATACTCCTTCAGAGAGCAGCCTGGAACTGGATGATTTGGCTATGCAGAAGAGTTGCTTGCAAACAAAGCCTTTCTTCTTATAAATATCATGGTTTGAGCATGCAGTTGGCTTATTTCCTGCAGCAAATTTACTATTCTGTGTTAGTTTTCAAAAAATATGTCAGAGTTGCCTTGCTGAAATGATTTTTCTGTTCCCAAGACATGCAAGTTACTTTCTTTTGACTATTTTCCCTTTTCCTTCCTTGTTCTTTATACAATACCTGGATTTTCATTGCTAAGCTGGAGGTTATCTCAAAATAGGCCAGGACTTTCGAAGGAGTGGCTTTACAGAGATTATGGCTCTGGGCTGGGAGCCACAGAGGTCTGAATTTATACCTAAATGTGCTTATTCCCAGGTCTGGCCCTAACTTCAGTACCTGGTCTATACAAGTCAACATTTTCCCAAACAGATACTTTGGTTTCATAGTTATGCAACTTGAGGCCATCAGATGCTGCTCTTTAGAGCCTGCACATCTTCCCCCTAAAATCAGATGGAGATAAATGGGTCAAATCTTTCCATTAATCTCTTTCAAGACATGACCTCAAAAGAGAAAATCGACAAGAGAAAGAGGCGGAGCAGATGCTCTGCTAGTAACTTGGCCACTGAGAAGCTGCTGAACCTGGATGGATCCAGCAGCCTTCGTGATGCTACAGAATCATACATTTGATCTTTAAAGTCCCTTCCAACTCAAAACATTCTATGATCCTCTGAAATATTGTTTATTTTGAATTACATGGAAACCCAAAATCCAAACTTTTCTAATCACTAGAGCTCTTCCAGGGCCCTGCACATGACTCAAGTCCACATGAGGTTTTCACAGTCTCACTAACCACCATGCCCATAACAGCTTTGGAAGAGTGCACTGTTCTTCATTTTCTCTCCCAAATTCTGTACTTCAGTCAAGTTTTATTACTAGTTTCTCCCTATACTAAAAATCTAAAGCAGCCATGCAGATGTAGTTATTTTTCTCCTATTCGTCATTATTGTGCCTGCAAACCTCTCAGACCTTTGTTCCCGGCAGCACTTGCGCTACTATATTTCTTCCCTTATTAAGCACATTTTCAAAAGACCTTTGGCCATTCACAAACAGCAAACAAGGACCTGGAGTGAGTATATTTTGGTGTGGGCATGATCGTGTTCAGATTCAGACTTCGCCAGTGCTGCAGAGGTGAAGCATCGAGGAAAGAGGAGTTTTGGGGAAAATGGAAGGACCTTCAACAGAAGGGACAGGACTGCAAGGTGCTGAGGATTTGGGAATGTGGGCAGAGGTTGTAATGGGTGGAAAAAGCAGGTTGGGTGAGAAGTAGAAAAACTAGCAATGTTAGGTTACAAGAGAATTGGAAAGAGTTGATTCCAGACCCTTGGGAAGGGAGTTATTTCTGAAGTTCAAGACTCCTGTGAGCTCATCTCAACCAAAGATAAAAATCCTGTCCAATGCAGCATTATGGTAATGGTTTCATGTGATTTTTGATCCCAGATATCACCATGACTTGATCCATTTTGATAAATATACCATGGAAACAACCTCCATGGGCAGATCCACTGCTTACACATCTGTGATACCCAGCTTAGCCATGACTCAGCCATCAGCAATGATGTTCTGACCCTATTAACATCAATGTGAGTCTTCTTAATGAGGACATAATTTCACCCCAGAGGCCAATTCATTAATTAGCATGTCCGGCTATCCTGTCATTGGGCATATGAAGTGGGTAGTAACTTGGCTTCTATACTAAACAAATATGTACTAAGTAAATATGGATTCAACTGCACGTAAAATGACAACACATGGGGCCATGAGAGTTTGGCAGCAAGAGTGAACAGAGGGGAGTATAACTCCTCACTCCAAACCTAATTCAGTGCTGGTGGTACTTCCTTGTTGTACTTGCTTGTTAATAGTTGTCTAAAATCAATGTTCCTGAAAGTGCTTGTTGAATTAGTTGTTTATTTCACATACTGCATAAAGTTGTGCAAGTCATAGAATATCATGGAATAGAGTAGCCTAAGTGGGAAAGGACCCACAAGGATCATGGAGTCCAACCCCTGGCTCTGCACAGGACACCCCAACAATCCCACCCTGTGCCTGACAGCGTTGTCCAAACACTCCTGGAGCTCTGGCAGCCTCGGGGCCATGACAAACCCTGCGAGCCTGGGCAGTGTCCGACCACCCTCTGAGGGAAGAATCGTTTCCTAATATTCACCTAAACCTTCCATGACACAGCTCCAGCCATTCCCTTTGGTCCTGTCCCTGGCCACCAGAGAGCAGAGATCAGTCACTGAAGTGTTGCTCTGATGATGTTCTGTTTTTAGCTGTGATACTCAGGGCTCTTCCATCCTGCAAGGCAGTCCCCTCCCTATGTGTAGTTTGCAAAAATACCATTGTTTTGCTGTGCCAGGAAAGGGTCTTTGAATCATTCTAGTACATCTATTATAAAATATTTTTGTTTTCTGAAATAAAAATAGCCCATTCAGCACTCTGGGTTAACCTAACTCCTCTTCTTCCAAACCATATTTCATGTCAGCAAGTTGTCTGTGAATTTAAAAGAAAAAAAAAAAAAGGCATTTTTGAATGTTTTTTGCATGTTAAAATGAAACAGATTAAAGTTAATTTAACAATAATGATCTCCCACAGCTAATATTTGATGCAAATCAGTGCCAGGACACAGTGCGATCACCAACAAGGCTAGGGAAGGATTTCTTCTCTTGTGCAACACTCACAGATGTTACTCTTCTCCCAAGTATTTGAGATTGGCCACAGGCAGCTGATGAACACTGTTAGCTGGGCTGTTGGTTTATCGTGATGTCAGAACTCTCTCTTCCTGTTCTCATTCACTGGATGATCCTTCTTAACTCTTTATTTAAGAGATTTAAAGTTTGCTTGATAGAAAACAACTATCAGCCACTGCCCAGATCTAAAAATTCCAGTTATCTGGTAGAAAATCTTTTGATTACCCAGTTGCAAAAATGTTTTGAATTGCTAATTTCCCAGGTAGCCCAGGGAAGTTGTGGCTGCCACATCCCTGGAAGTGTTTAAGGCCAGGTTGGACAGGACTTGGAGGAATCTGATCTGCTGGGTGGTGTCCCTGCCCATGGCAGGGGGTTAGAACGAGATGAGCTTTGAGATCCCTTCCAATCCAAACCATTTTGTGATTCTGTGATTCTATGACTTTCAAGGAACTACTGTTGGGAAAAGGGTGGGGAGGGATCTAAGGAGAGATGGCATTCTTGTGCTTTTTTCACCTAGCTGGATAAAAAACCCACATAAACTGTTGAGCACAGAAGCAGTTTGCCAAATCTGACACCAATTAAGAGAAATTCAACTGATATCCAGGATGGGAACAATTTCTCCAAGTTTTTTTTCACTGTCTTAACCAATGTTTTTGCTTCTGTCTCTTGTGCAACAGTGAGCTATGTTTGGCAAGAAAGGGGGGAGCAGATGTTGTGAAAATATAAGTATTGTTATCACTGCTAACTGCAAGTGAACACAAACAGATGTGAGGAGGGACAAAGTAGAGGATGGGGATATTGGTCAGTAGATGCCAGCCCCTGCCCTCAGCGGGCAATATCTGGCTAATCCATGTGGTGTTACAGCCATGCCAGAAATGCTTCCACAGGTTGGAACCTTTTGGCATCATCTGGTGGGAGAAGCTTGTGCTGGCAGCCCCTGGCCGTGCGGGGTTTGGTGACAAGGCTTTCGCATGGCGGTGGCTCCTGTGAGCAGGAGCTTCCCTCCATGTGTGGTGGAGCCACGGGGGCAGGGGGCTGCAGGGATCCTCCTGCAGCTCCTGGACACCCCATGCCAGAGCAGGGGAATGCCTGAAGGGGGCTGTTGAGCCCAGGGGAAGCCCACGCTGGAGCAGGGGGAAAGCGTGCGAAGTCCAGCCCCTGAGGAAGACAGAGCGGCAGAGACAATGTNCATGCCAGAGCAGGGGAATGCCTGAAGGGGGCTGTTGAGCCCAGGGGAAGCCCACGCTGGAGCAGGGGGAAAGCGTGCGAAGTCCAGCCCCTGAGCAAGACAGAGCGGCAGAGACAATGTGTGACGGACTGACCACAGCCCCACTCCCTGCTCCCCTGTGTGACGGACTGACCACAGCCCCACTCCCTGCTCCCCTGTGTGACGGACTGACCACAGCCCCACTCCCTGCTCCCCTGTGCCCCTTTGGAGGAGGAGGTGGAGAATCGTCAGGGAAATCGCACCTGGGAAGAAAGGAGGGGTGGGGAAAAAGTGATTTAAGATTTGGGTTTATTTCTCATTGCTCTGCTGTGATTTGATTGATAATAAATTAAACTGATTTCCTCAAATTCAATCTCTTTTGCCGATGGTAGTAAACCGTGAGTGATCTCTCCGTGCCCTTATCCCAACAATGAGCCTTTCACCCTATCTTCTCTCCCTGCCCAACTGAGGTGGGGAGCGAGAGCAGCTTTGGGGGGCTCCTGGTGCCCAGCCAGGGTCACCCCACCACAGTGACAATCCAGATAGCACTGTCGTGTGCTGCCCTCAGAGCCAGACTGGCTTTTCTGGCAGCACCTTGGAAAACGACTGGGTATGTGAATCCAGACTCAGGGCACGCTGGCAGTCTGTGTCTGTCCCAGGAATGCAGATTGTCAGGAAAATTAATCC
>VZTX01015638.1:0-15079 GCA_013400915.1 Pardalotus punctatus | reverse complement strand
GGATGAGATCCTGGCTGGTCAAAGCCATGGCATGGGGACACGTGCTCCCGGACATCACCACCCACTCTCCCTTGCAGGCCACAGCCCAGATGGAAGAGCGCCTGCAGGACACCATCACCAACTTCGCCCCGAGCAGCACCCTGCCCCTGGCTGATGGGGTGCTGGGCTTCATCCACCACCAGATCATCGAGCTGGCCCGAGACTGCCTGGCCAAGTCCCAGGGAGCTCTCATCACCTCCCGCTACTTCATGGAGCTGCAGGAGAAACTGGAGAAGATGCTCCGAGACGTGAGTACGGGGCAGTTCCCTGCCTGGTGCCGCCTCCTGGGGCCACCAAGAGACACCTGGCTTCTGTGTCCATTCCTGACAGGCTCAGGAGCGTTCTGAGAGTGAGGAGGTGAAGTTCATCGACCAGTTGGTGAGGAAGCTGCTGATCATCATCTCCCGCCCTGCTCGACTTCTGGAGTGCCTGGTAAGAAACAGAAGCTCCTGTCTTGTCTTTCATGGTCTGTGCCAGACTGGAGAGGAGGCAAAGCCTCCGGGATGCCCCAACCCTGTAAATGCTCGAGGCCAGGTTGGATGGGGTTTGGAGCAACCTGGGATAGTGGAAGTTGTTCCTGCCCATGGCAGGGGGTTGGAATGAGATGATCTTTAAGGTCTCTTCCTACCCAAAACATTCTGTCATCTTCAGGGGTTTATTCTTTGGCTGATGTGCTGAATTTCTAAAGCACTCACCTTTGTGCTGTGGTTCCTGATGAAATTTTCATCTCCCTTTGTTTTCCCTCCAAGGCCAACTGACAGAGCTACATTTTTTTCCCATCACCTTTGACATGGGGAATGATGGGGGAATGATGCATCCAGGGCCTGTCCCCACTTAAAAGTGTCACCTGCCAGGCTTAGAGGAAATGTTTCACTTTGCAAAATCTCTATCCTAAACTGTGCTTGGTTTTCCCCATGCAGGAGTTCGACCCAGAGGAGTTTTACCATCTCCTGGAAGCTGCAGAAGGACACGCCAAAGTTGGTCAGGGAATAAAGACCGATATTCCCCGATACATCATCAGCCAACTGGGGCTCGTCAAGGACCCGCTGGAGGGTAGGGAAGCACTTGGGCTGGGGACTCTGAGGTCTGCAGCAGGAGGTGGACTCCCAGTTTGGCCACTGGTGATCCAGGAGGACCTGGAGGGCTGTGCTGGTGTCATGGCAGGGGAGGTCACAGCAGGACCAGGATGATGGCCAAGTCCTTCTGGCCAGCCCCACATCCCTTATTATTGCTTCCAACACGTTCAGCAAAGCAGATTAAGCTCAAAAACACTTAATCCGTGGCCCTGGGGGGTGAATCATAATCCCTGGGGAACGCAGGAATGACTATCAAAAAAAGAATTATATAAATGTTTAACCTCGCGTTGAACCTCTTAACGTCATGACCTGAATTTCTCCATACGATAGCTCGAGCAGAGCATGTGGCTAAATCCCTGTGGGGTCTCCAAGTTTGGAGGGAGAGTGGTTGGGCAGGGGGTGATTTTGGTGGGGGTCGAGCATGGGGAAAGTGAAGTCCAACCCTGTCATCTGCAGAAATGGGGCAGCTGGATCACTTTGACAGCGGGAACACCATCACGCCGGAGAACGATGACACCTGTGAGGTGAGTGTGGTCCTACCTGCATGTCCCACCTGCTGCCTCCGGCTTCCTCCTGCCTCACCCCATACCAGAGCTCCCTGCAGGTGTCTTAGACTGGGAGATGTCAACTGGGATTGTCCCCAAGGGTGATTGATGTATTCAGGAGTAAGATCTCACAGTCCCTCCTCTGGCTTCTTGAGTGGACAGAGCTCAGAGTGGGCTCTTGATCTGCAGAGCATCTTGGGCTTCTGGCTTGGGGTTGCTGCTGGAGAGGGCTCTGGCAGCAAGAAGCTTTTGGAGGTGGTACGTGAGAGTGCTGGGTGAATTCCTGCCAGGACACTGGGAAACAATAAAAACCTGTGTTTCCTCAGAGCCAGCCTTCAGTCACCGTTCCGCGCAGGAAACCCTGCGAGGGGGACTTCGAGACCATTAAACTGATCAGCAACGGGGCTTACGGGTGAGTTGGGGAGTTCCTATCAGCTGTCTCCATCTCTAAGTGACTCCAAAGCCTTCCCTGTCCAAGCCCCACGGTGTGGGGTGGTCAGTGCCGGTGGCTGGAGGATGTGTGTTGAGGTCCAGCCGTTCCTCCAGGGCCGTGTACCTGGTGAGGCACAGGGAGACGCGGCAGCGCTTCGCCCTGAAGAAAATCAACAAGCAGAACCTGATCCTGAGGAACCAGATCCAGCAGGTGTTCGTGGAGAGGGACATCCTCACTTTTGCTGAGAACCCCTTCGTGGTCAGCATGTTCTGCTCCTTCGAGACGAAGAGACACCTCTGCATGGTCATGGAGTACGTGGAAGGTGAGAGCAGGGCTCGGGGTGGATGGTGCAGGGAGGAGGGGAGGATATCAAAGTCTGAGCACCAAGGACACCACCTGGACATCTCCTGCCCTGCTTTGCCCCAGGGAGCAGAGGGAAGCATGAGGAGATGATTTATGATCCTGAGTCTCACCTTGATGGAGGTGGTGGCCTTGGTCACCTCGGAGAGTGTGCCCCATGCCCAGGGATCAGCTGCTCAGAGGGTCTGGCTGGGAGCCTGCTGGGCCTGCTGACCTCCCTGCCTTCCCTGAGCCCCCCATGTCCCCACAGGGGGGGATTGTGCCACGCTGCTGAAGAACATGGGCCCGCTGCCCGTGGACATGGCCAAGATGTACTTTGCTGAGACCGTTCTTGCCCTGGAGTATCTCCACAACTACGGCATCGTCCACCGGGACCTCAAACCTGACAAGTGAGGATGTGGGTCGGATCTGAGCAGGGGTGGGGTTGGGTTTGGGTGGGGGAAGGACAGAGCGGGTTTTGTTGCCCAGAGACTGGTTCTGCGCAGTTGCATCAGCACCAGAGGTCCTGGGGTGCAGCTGGTCCTTCTCAGGTCTCCCCAGAAGCAAACAGCAGCATTGTGGGGTGTCTGTGTTCTATTGCAGTTTGCTCATCACCTCCATGGGCCACATAAAGCTGACAGACTTCGGTCTGTCAAAGATCGGCCTGATGAACATGACCACCAACCTCTACGAAGGGCACATGGAGAAGGACACTCGGGAATTCATGGACAAGCAGGTATGAAGTCCTTCTCCACGTGGCTGACCCCATCCCTGGGGTCCGGGATAACCTCAGGACTTGTTGCAAAGGTCACTGGAGAGGTGTCAGCCTCTGCTTCCCACGCAGGTGTGTGGCACTCCGGAGTACATCGCCCCCGAAGTCATCCTCATCCAGGGCTACGGGAAGCCCGTGGACTGGTGGGCCATGGGCATCATCCTCTACGAGTTCCTGGTGGGCTGCGTCCCCTTCTTCGGAGACACCCCCGAGGAGCTCTTCGGGCAGGTCATCAGTGGTGAGTGTCAGGGGCAAGTTTGCTGTTCCCAGCTCGTCCTTTATCACGTGGGAAGCTTCATTCCTTCCTGTTGCACTTGGCCAAACAGTGAGGAGGCTCCTCAAGCTTTGACTTCCCACTTTGAGTGGACGCTTCTCCTGCTGCGGCTCCCGGGGGAATTCCCTGTTGGCCAGAAGTGTCCAAACCCCTTCAGCCACTCCAAACCCCTTTTCCTTTTTCCTTGCAGATGAAATTATGTGGCCGGAAGGGGACGAGGCTCTTCCTGCAGACGCCCAGGACCTGATCACACGGCTGCTGAGGCAGTGTCCCCTCGAGCGCCTGGGCACAGGTACACAAGGCAGCCCCTTTGGGGGCTGACCTGGCCCCTTGATTCCCATCAAACTCGCATGGCTTTGAGTCCAAAGCATGTCCAGCCACACCGAGGGTGCTCAGAGCTCCCCTGCTTGGGGTTCCCCCCAGGAAGGCTGCACGGGGCTCTGGTCCATCCTGTTTTAAGCTGTCTGCTCTGTGTGGAGGAGAGACTCTGCTGTTTGGGATGGGAGTGGGAGCATCCCCGATCCTGCCCTGTGCCCCTGACATGGGTTTCTCTGCCTGGCAGGAGGTGCACACGAGGTGAAGCACCATTCCTTCTTCCTCCATCTGGACTGGAATGGGCTGCTGCGGCAGAAGGCTGAGTTCATCCCCCAGCTGGAGTCAGAGGACGACACCAGCTACTTTGACAGTGAGGCCAAATCCATCCCTTTCCCCCTCTGCCAATCCATTATCCCAGTTGCACCTCGGAAGCTCCCACGGGAGATGAAAATCTCCTGGGTGAAGCTGGTTCCTTTACAACCCAAGTCACAAAAGTGACACAAACCTTTCCAGTCTGCTCACCCTTACCAACTTTCTCCCCCCAGAACTGCCCTGGTATTTGGGACTGGGCTGTAGGTCCCACCTGGCCTCACTGCAGGCGGGATGTGGGGTGTGACAAGCAGGGTGACATCCCTTCCCCCTCTGGCTCTGGCTTTCAGCTCGCTCCGAGAGGTATCGCCACCTGGATTCGGAGGATGAGGAAACCAATGATGAGGAATCATCAGTGGAGATCGGGCAGTTCTCCTCCTGCTCCCACCGCTTCAGCAAGGTGCTCCAGCCCCTCCTCCAGCATCCAAAATGCTTTGGCACCACAACCAGTGCATCTGTGCTGAGCATTGGTGTCATGGCTGACACCAGAGCACCCAGATGCCCAAATTTCTGCTCCTTGCTGACGGCTCCTCTCCTCCTCAGGTGTACAGCAGCTCAGAATTCCTGGCGGTCAACTCCACCCTCAGCCTCTCCTCCTCTGACCGGAGTCACTGCGATGACAAAGAGGAGCGGTGGGACCGGCACTCGGGAGATGAGGACAGGAGCCGGCCAGCAGGCGCTGAGCCCCGGTGCGTGGTCAGGGGGGGCTGCACCACTGGTGTGGGCTCATGCCAATGCCCAGGGTTTGTGCCAACACCGGGAGCTGGTGCCGGGACCAATTATTGTGCTGACATCAAGGGTTTGTCGTGGCACTGAGGGTTTGTGTTGTTGCTGAGGGGTCAGTGGGACATGTCCTGGGGTGCTGCAGTGTCTCAGTGCCATCCCCCTCACCCATCTTGGGTTGTCCTGAGCCCTCCCGCTCTTCCCACGCAGCCTCCGCTCCTGGACGTCCGGCAGTGCCACGCCCTACACCTCCCGGCACGAGCGGAGCCGCAGCCCCACCGCACTGCCCAGCACCCTCAGCCTGGACACCATGCCCAAGTTCGCCTTCTCCTCAGAGGATGAGAGCCCTTGTGTGGCGTCCTCCAAGCCGGAGAGACCCAAGTTCGTGGTGGGAGACTCGGACACGGGGACCGGCGGCGCAGTGAAGCAGTCGGCGTTGTCCGGTGCGTAGGCTGGGGGCACCGCTGTGGGATGCTCTGGGGGCAGCCAGGGTCCTGCATGGCCCGGGGTGGCTTCTCCACGTCCCCAAACTGTCCCTATCCCCTGTGCACAGCCGATCTCGTCAGCCTGAACCGCATCCGCCTGCGGAGCAACAGCACCGGCACCAAGAACTCGACTCCCCGGAGCCTGGAGCCCAGCGGGGGCCGCCGGCTGAGCACCCAGAAGGACGTGCCGGAGAGGCAGAGAGCCTCGCTGGGCAGCCGTGTGCCCAAATCCGCCTCCGTTTCAGCCCTGTCCCTCATCATCACATCAGGTCCGTGTGCTGTGTGATTTATCCTGCTGGATGGCCACTGTCACGTGGCTTTCCCGGGCTGAACCAGCTTCTCCTGCTTGCAGATGACCTCGGTGGTGGTGCCCTGATGAGCCCCATCTCCCCCCACTCCCTCTCGTCCAACCCCTCTTCCCGGGACTCCTCCCCCAGCCGAGACTCCTCGCTGGCCATCACCAGCCTGCGGCCGCCCATCATCATCCACAGCTCAGGCAAGAAGTACGGCTTCACCCTGCGAGCCATCCGTGTCTACATGGGCGACAGTGACGTCTACACCGTCCACCACATGGTCTGGGTACGTGGCCTGGGGTCTGGTGCTGCCAGACACTGTGTTTCCCAGTGGGAAAACCCCAGGAAGAAACTTGCATCCAAATAAAATCCTTATGTGGGGATTGCAGAGTGTGGAGGAGGGGAGCCCCGCGCAGGAAGCCGGGCTGAGGGCGGGCGATCTCATCACACACGTGAACGGCGAGTCCGTGCTGGGTTTGGTCCATCGGGACGTTGTGGAGCTGCTGCTGAAGGTGGGTGACCAGAGCTGCTCTGCTCTCCCAGGATATCAATTCAGCAGCTCCCTGGCATTGCCTCAGCTGGCAGCTGAGGCAGGAGCTGGTTTGGATCCAGTGTTGAAAAGATTTGTTTTCCGCCTTTCAGAGTGGGAATAAAGTGGCCCTGCGGACCACTGCCCTGGAGAACACCTCCATTAAAATTGGTCCTGCACGGAAAAACAGCTCCAAGACGAGAATGGCACGGAGGAGTAAAAAGAGCAGGAAAAGGGATGGCCAAGACAGGTAGGTAAAATGGGGATAAAATAGCATTTGTCCTGGTGTGTGGCATATCAGGGTGTCCAGCGGGATCTCATCCTGCCAGCACTGGCTTGGATGCTCTGGATCTGCCATACCAGGATGTCCAGTGGGGTCTAGTCCTGCTGTCACCAGGTCAGCAGACTTGAGAGTGATGGCTTTAATGAGCAACCAAAATTATTCCTGTCCCCCCAGCAGGAGGAAATCCCTTTTCAAGAAGATCTCCAAGCAGTCGTCGGTGCTGCACACCAGCCGCAGCTTCTCCTCCGGTCTCCATCACTCGCTGTCCTCCAGCGAGAGCCTCCCGGAGTCCCCCACGCACAGCCTGTCCCCGGGTCCCACGACGCCGTGCCGCAGCCCCGCTCCCGACCTGCCCTCAGGTACCCCAAGGGGGGATATTGGCTCGGGGCAGGGCAGGATGCTGCGTGTCCCTCGGGGAGGCCATGTCCCTCCATCCCTACAGTGACCTTTTCTCTTTGTACGGCAGATGCTGTGTCCCCTCAGAGCACCTCTCCCTCCTCCAGCACCCCAACGTCACCCGCCGGCCACGTGCGCCCCAGCTCCCTGCACGGGCTGGCCCCCAAACTGGGTGGGCAGCGCTACAAAGTGGGACGTCGCAAATCCACCAGCAGCATCCCCCCCTCGCCCCTGGCCTGCACCCCTTCCTCGGCCCAGCGCCCGCCTTCCCCCCAGCGCTCCCCATCTCCGCTCCATGGGTACCCCAAAACCCCCCATTCCTTCCAGGGCAAGACCCTGTCCCCCCCCACCATCGTCCGGCAGAGCTCCCGGCCGCGCAGCGCCGACTGCCCCCGCTCCCCCCTCCTCAAGCGCGTCCAGTCGGCCGAGAAGATCGTCACCATCCTGGCCGAGAAGAAAACCGGCGGCGGCCGCAAGCTGGGGCTGGAGATGTCCACGCTGGATGGGGAGGCCATCGGGGAGGGCGACGCGCTGCCGTACCCGGGGGAGCACGGGTACCACCCCGCCAGCTCCCGGCTGGGAGAGCGGCACGACCGGGACCAGGAGATGGTGGTGATGCGGCGCCTGAACCTGTCCGAGCGCCGGGACTCCTTCAAGAAGCAGGAGGCCGTTCAAGAAGTGAGTTTTGATGAGCAGGAGACGGCGGCAGGAAGCGAAGACGGCGGCAAGAGTGAAGAAGGGCAGGGCACAGGTGCCCAGGGCAGTGGCACGGGCGGCACGGAGCCGCCGCCAAAGCCGAAGCCCAGCACGGTCCCACAGATCGCGGTGCAGGGCTCGGAGAGCGACGAGCAGGAGCCGGTGGTGGCCGAGTGGGAATGCCAGGGCTCCTACCCCATCAGCAGCACTGAGCAGCCAAACAGCAGCATCTCCTTGCCGTGGTGGGATGGGTGTGAGCATCGGGACCGTGGCTCCCAGCAGCAGCGGAACTGCGGGGAGGGATCAACAGGCCACTGGCAAGTGCCAGCACAGGGCCAGGAGCCACCAGGCGTTCATCTCCCGGCTCCCCAGGGCACGTGGAGTGGGGCCAAACACGCCTGAGCCCCACGCTGGCACCAGGGATGGTTCAGGCTCTCTGTGGCATCCCAGTGCCTCCCCAACACCCCGTCCTGTGTGGCAAATCCATGAGAGAAACGTCCCCGGAGCCACTCTGGACATTGGCGCTGGCCGGGCCGGCGGTGCCCCGGCACTCTGCCCCCCTGGAAGGCTTTTTGTACTCCCTGAAAGATGCTCATATTTTTATAGAGACGCAGGAGCTTTTCCGGCGGCGGCGTTTCCCCAGCTGGGCCCCAACCTCTGTGTACAGAAAGGACTCGATGCAAATATTCCTTAATTAATTTATTACTTTTTATAAGCTAAACGGGCAGTGCAGGACTGTCGCAGGGGCCAACCCAGCTCTGGGAGTCCCAGCCTTTTCCGTGCGTCTCCCAGCTCCCAGCCCACTGTTTTCTAACCCACTTGCTTCTCCCTACTTTTTAACTTCAATTCTAGCTGGAAACACCCCAGATCTCCTAAGAAACCCATAATTCTAATATTTAAAATTAAAACAAAGCCCCAAACCCACAGCAACATCCCCCAAATGCTGGCGTTCTGGGCTGGGATGCAGAGGGGGGGATATTTTTTGCATATGGACCATCAGATGGTGGGCATATGGATCATTTTATGAGCTTATAGTAGCTATAAAAAGGGTTTCATTATTTTATTTGGAGATTTTATAGCCACCTGGCTCCATTGGCCCTTCCAGGTGGGGAAAACAGAGACAACCCCACAAGGTCAGCAACCAGATGGGAGTATTAATGGGGTTTTTAGGGTCAGCTTTTGCTCTTTCCATTTCTCTGCCACCAAATCATGTGGTGTTGATTGGTCAGTGCACAGACACCCACAAAATCCCAATTTTTCTTTTTAAAAAAAAAGTCACCCCAAACTAGTGGGCACCTGTGCCACTTCATTTGCAATTTGGGAATTTCATCCCTCTCTTTTCCCCCATCACCCTTTATCCAACAAACAGCTCAACCCAGCATTTCTCCCCCATTTCTACCGTTTTCTGGGATATAAACGTTTCCATTTGTTGATGCATGTTCCGGCTTTCCCCCTGCCATGGTTTGGTGCTGTGGTTCTCCGAGCACCGTGCCGGTGACAGGGGAACCATCCCTGGTTTGCCGATCCCATTGCCATCAGGCATCACCGTGCCCTCGGTGGATTTTTGGGCTGCGTGTTGGATTCTTTTGTGCACGTGTGGTTTGTGCCAGGCTCCGTCTCCTGCTTCTCCCGTTCAACTGGTGCTGTTAAAGCCCCCAAAAACGAGCAACCAGAGCCGTTCCGTGTTTCCTTTGCTTCTCCCTCCACTCTTTGTATTAAGGTCTTGGGAAGGCAGCGAGGTTTTGGGGAGACACCGGGCACCCCCTGCCCACGGGCACGGTGGGATGGGGGGGCTCGGCTGCACAACGGTGGCGTGGAGAGGGTGGGAAGAGGATTTTTAATGGAAAATGTCTTAAAAGCCAAGGGGACTGTGTCTTCCTGCCCAGCGCCCGGCTCTGTTCGTACCTTCGGCAAGTTTTATGTTGGATTAAAATTGTCCCTTGCGCTGAGTGTGGTGTCCGGAGCTCGGGGGTGGCCCCGGAGCGTGCGGGGCAGGGAGTGCCCGCTCCGGGGATGATGGCGAGGGGTGAAAGGGCCCCCAGCACAGGTGCGAGGGGAGGGGATATGGCCCTGCAGTGGCACCGGGATGGCTGACACCCAGCCTGGCTCCGGTACCGAGCCCCGACTGTGGGTGCTCGGTGCAGTGCCGGTGGCCGGAGCAGTGTCCCACAGCCCGGGCGCAGTCCCAGGACCGTGACCTGTGTCCAGGGTAGTGCCCCATGCTTGGAGCCATGCCCCGTTCCCAGCTCCACGTGCAGTGCGCTGCCAGACACTGCCGGTGCAGACCTCGGGCCCGGTGCAGTCCCGGTGCTGTGCTCTGTGCTCGGTGCGATCTCGGTACAATGCCAGTGTCAGGTGCAATCCCGGTTGAATCCCAGTGCCCGGTTCAATCCCAGTGCCCGGTGCAGTCCCGGTGCAATCACAGTGCAATCACAGTGCAGTCCCGGTGCCCGGTGCAGCCCCAGTTCCCGGTGCAATCCCGGTTCAATCCCAGTGCCCGGTGCAGTCCCAGTGCCCAGTGCAGTCCCGGTGCCATCCCGGTGTTGTGCCCGGTTCCCGGTGCAATCGCGGTGCAGTTCCAGTGCCCTGTGCAGTCGCAGTGCCCGGTTCGATGCCGGTGCGATGCCGGTGCGATGCCGGGGCTGTGCCCCGTTCCCGGCACGACCCCGGTGCCCGATGCGGTGCTCACTCCGCTCGCCACCAGGGGGAGCTGCCGAGCGCTCCCTCCGGTCCCTCTCGGCTCCTTCCGGAGCGGCTCGCGCGAGGGGCGGGGCCCCGATGGCAGTCGGGCCGGAGGTGGGGCGGGGCCGGAGGCTTCGGGAAGCTCCGTCCTCTGTCGTTTGCTCTCGGTTGTTTCCGGGACAGATTCGGGCAGTTCCGTTCTCCCTCGGCTGCTGTCGGCTGTTTCCGGGGCGGGTTCGGGCCGTTCCGGCGGCGTTCGGGCCTGTCTCAGGCTCCGCCGGGCCGGAGGCAGCAGCGGGCTGGAGCCGAGCGGCGGCGGATGGGGCCGGCGGAGAGGTGGGACGGGGCCGGGAGCGGCGGGAGCGGGATCGGGGAGAGCGGGCCGGGATCGGAACCACGCCCAGGGTGGGAGCCGGGACCCCCTCAGTGTGAGGCGCCCCGGGGCCTGGCGGGGAGCACCGGGATGGACCCCGGGCCGAGGCTCTGTCCTTCATGGGGCAGCCTCGAGGATGTGCCCGGACCCTTCGGGAGGTGCCAGCGCAGGGTGTTCCGCTGCCCAGGCAATGCCAGTGCCGTGTGGCTTCGCCGTGGTGCCGGGCGATTCCCCCCAAGGGCTGTCCCCGTGTCCTCCGTGTGCCTGGGCTGTGCCCCCAGTCCCCGCCCCGGGCTGTCCTTGTCCCCCCACGGTGCCAGGCTGTGCCACTCGATACCCCCGGGCTGTCCCTGTCCCCTCCCAGTGTCGGGGCTGTGCCTCGTCCACCCTCCCGGACACCCCGAGCTGTCCCCTCCCTGTTCAGGGGCTGTGCCCCTCGATCCCCCCGGGTTGTCTGCAGCCCAGCAGGGTCATCACAGGTGGTGACAGTGCAGGGACCCCATCAGCACGGTACAGTCACCATTGCCAAGGGTCCTGGGGACCCCCTGGGGGTGGTAGAGCCAGAAAAGAGCGATCTTTCAGGGTCCCAGCTCTGTTGCCCCTGCCCTGGGGCTTTTCGGCCCCAGCGGTTCCCAGGCTGGAGCTGGTGCCCCAGCGATGTGCCCAGTCCAGCCCGAGGGTGGCTTTGCTGTCTCTTAACACAGTTGCCCCCAAACCCTGGCTCCGAAATGAGCCAGCCCACCGCTTCCCAGGGCGGTTGGTCACTGCATTTCTTCTCCCCCTGTGTGGGTGTTTCTCAGCCCCTTGAGGAGGAAGATTCCCATGGTCATGTACCTCCCAAACTGGGGGTCTGTGATCAGTGGGAGATAAAGCCAGGGGGCAAACTTGTTGAAAAATGAGAGCTGTGAGGAGCTGGTGCGGCCCCAGCGTTGCCTTTCAATGGAGCTGTGGCTGCCTCTCCTCCCATTAATGTGCGGCTTTGATTTCCCAAGCAGTTCTTGGAACCACTGGGGAACTGGCCCTGTGACTTTCTCTGTGAGAGCAGAGAATGGAGACAGCTGAGTAAATATAGCCTAAATCACTGCTTTCCTGGCCATTCCCCCACCCTTCCCTGACATGTGAAGGGCTGGTGTGTCCCCGAGGCTGGATTGGCCTCTGCTCTAGCCTTCCACGATGTGGGAAAGTCCAAAGCCATGGTTTGGTTTCTTTGGTGACTCTCTTTTGACGTGGGCAGCTCGTGCTTCCATCTGCCCGTGTGGTTCGAGGCACAGACTCGTTCCTCCTAAAGCTGATCTCTGCCCCAAAACCGCCCGTTCCCAACTGGCTGGAACAAGGTTTTAAGCACACAGGAAAATCCTTTCTGCCCGCAGTTGGGTCTCACTTGGACAAAAGCGCTGGGTTGGAAGGGAAAGCGCGGCTCAGCTGGAATGTGGCGAGGAGCAGAGTGGTTTGTGGAGCCAGTTTGGAGCTGTGTCAGAGATCCGAGTGCTGGGGTGTGTTTACAATGAAAAAGAGTATTTATAATATCGAGGGCTCTTTTAATTCCTCTGGGAATCTCTGGAGCCGCAGCTCAGAGCTAAAGTAGCTGGGTAATGGAAGATAAAAAGCAGACAGAGGAAGGGATGGTGGATTTCTTGAGTTGGAAGGTCTTGGCTCTCTCACCAATATCCAAATCATGCTGGTCTATTAACTTGGGTGCTTCTTACCTCGTCGGTTACTTCATGTGATTGCTGAGCTGTGCAGAGCTGCTAATAAATCATATAAATTCCAAATACCCTGGGGAATGTGATTTTAAGCAGATAAGTTAGCAAGAGCAGTTGGATTTTTTTTTTTTCATGTACTCATGTTTTTTTTAGAACTGTAATTTTTTTGCCAAAATCCCGCTCCTGGGTTTCTATATCCCTAAAGCCAACTCCATGAATGCTCCTAAAATGGAATTAGTGTGTTCTTGCTTTGTGGGGGATGGTGTAAGAGCAGCTTGAAGTGAGGTGATGGGGCTGATGTTGGGTGCTGGGTCTTTCTCTGCTCACTGCCAGCAAATAAAAGTCTCTGGCCAAATAAAAAACTCTTGTAGGGAGGAGGAGAAAGTTTCTGAGGTGGTTAAGAGAGAACAAGTTTCAGCTGGAGCAAGGAAGTTCAGTGTCACGAGAAGCCTGTGGACAGTATGAGAGGTCTTGGAGTAGGTGTGCAGATTGCCTGAGGTGCTCCTGTGCTGTCCAGCCTTTGAGCAGGAGGTCACTGGGACCTCCAGTGGCCTCCCAAAAGTGAGGAAGGTGTTGGTCATCCTGATTTATTCAGCTCCTCATGTCCCTGCTAACCGTGACATTGACCTTTTCAGTGAAATATTTCAGATATTCCTTCACTTCCTTGGGCTTTGGTGAATAAAGCAAAATATTTAATGAAACTCAAGCATGAGCGGTAGATGCTCTGTGTCCCTGGCAAAGGGTGCTTGTGGCCGTGGGCAGGAGCTGCTGCTCCTGGGGAGCTGTTGCTGAAGCATTTCTGGGGAGAGAAGAGGTGAAAACGGCCTCGGCTGTCCCATGCCTGGTTCGGGCATGGCTCAGGCATAACTCCCCTCCTCCTCTGCAGCTTTTCCCTGTTTGGAAGGAAATACCAGCTGGCTTGGCAGCGCCGTGGCCGGCCCGGGCTCCAGCTCTCCCTGCTCCGCTGGCCGCTTCCCCAGGGGCAGCTGCTGGAGCGTGTCCAGCTCCGCTTCCCGCCCGCACCAGCTCCCTGCAGGCTCTCCCGGCTCCTTCCCCCACAGCTCCTCGTGGCACTGCTGCCTCCTCCATGGCCTCGCTCATGGCTGCAGCCTTGCGAGTCGTTTTTCCAGTCATTGTTCCGGCTGGGGAGGGAGCCGGCCCGGGAAGCTGCCTGGGAGCTCGGGGTTTTGCTGTGCTGATTTTGCTGATTATAAATCAGGGGTTGCCAAGCTCTTGCCCTCTCACTCTCTGCCACTTGGTGTTGTGGATGCTGGGGGGCACAGCATGACCCGTGACGTGCTTGGCACTGTCAGCTTCAGGAGCTGAGGCCATCAGAGCTGCCCTGGCTGCCTGGGTCAGAAGGACGTGATGCAGCAGCAGATGTCATGACGGCAGGCAATTCCCTGTCCATTTTTATTCCCATCCATCATTGCATTGTTCTCTTTTCTCTTTTTGTTAAAGGAAAAGTTTGTTCTTATTGTCAGTAACTTGCAGTTCAAAAGTCGATATGGTGTTTGTTTTGCTCGCTGAGGATCTGATGTAACTTGGAAAGGTTGGAGTTGTGTATACTGTTCTGAGAGCATATTCTTCTTTTAAATATTTTTATGCATTCTTTCCCCTCACTAGAGGGAAAGTAACTCTCAGTCTCGCTTCAAGTCAGGCTGCACTTTGAACTGCATTTGGAACTGGGTTAAAAAGCACAGGAACCACATTTAAAATGTTAAGATGCTTTTATTTATGTGCTTGGCACAGACAAAAAGACTTGTAATGTGTTTTTTGTTTCAAACCGATGTATTAAACAAAGAAAGTATTGACAGCAGTTAATGAATCGAGGGATTGTTTCTGGGCCCTGAGATAGATTTACCAAAGGTATTTAGCTGTCTGATGCATGGGATTTTCAGAGCAGCCTAAGCAAGTGTTCGCCAGCACAGACACACGAGGTTCCTCTCCGAGAGCCGAGCAAACCTGGAGCTGGGCCCACGGAAATCTTCTGGCAAGGTGCTCCCTCTCTCCTGCTCCGAGGTGTGCATCCAGCTGACAGGCTTGTGCGTGTCCCGGCCTCCCAGCGCTGCCTTCCCTCCACAGAGCTCTTCCAGGGCTTTGGGAAGTGTGCGTTCCCAATCCCCAGGCTCCCTCAGCTGCTCTCTGAGGGTGCAGAGCTTCCAGGGAAGCGTCTGGCTGGGTCTGTGGCAGGACAGAGGACGACTGTTTCCCCTGGAGAGGATGATGCCAGCATTAGCCGTGAGGATTTGGTTCTCCTGGGGGACTCACACATGTTCACGAGCACCCAATGCCCACGTAGGCTGAGCGTGGGGAAAGCAGGTGAGGCTTCTCCAGGAATAGCCTGGCTCTGAGTTCTCTGGATTTTTTCACTTGCCCAGTGACCCGCTGAGATGTGGAGAGCACGGTGGCACAGAGCTGTGCCTGCGTTCCCACCCCAGGGAAGAAGGTTGTGGAAGGAGTTGGTTGGAAGAAGCTGTGGGACCTGCTCTTTGGAGACACTTGGTACTCCCAAGTCACTCTCCTCTTCCCACCCCTCCACACAGATCTGCTTTTAAAAGTTACTGAACAAGTTTGCCAGGCCTGAGCGTTTTGTCCTTCCAGCCTCTTCAGCTGCACCAGCTTGTTGGAGGCGCCTGGAGTTGGGGCTGGATCTGCGGGTGGGAGCTGGGGGGGTGCCTGTGGGGCAGCATGACCCTGCTGGGTTTGGGCTCTGCTGCCTCTGGGTGCGCCCTGGGGTCTGTCCTCTCCAGG
>VZTX01015630.1:0-49985 GCA_013400915.1 Pardalotus punctatus | reverse complement strand
ATTCCTGTTTTCCTCAGGAGATCATTCCTGGTTTCCATAGGAAATAATTCCTGTTTTCCTCAGGAGATCATTCCTGTTTTCCTCAGGAGATCATTCCTGGTTTCCTTAGGAAATCATTCCTGTTTTCCTTAGGAAATCAGTCCTGTTTTCCTCAGGAGATCATTCCTGTTTTCCTTAGGAAAAAATTCCTGTTTTCCTTTGGAAATCATTCCTGGTTTCCTTCGAAAATCATTCCTGTTTTCCTCAGGAGATCATTCCTGTTTTCCTTGGGAGGGCATTCCCCTTTTCCTCGGGAGATCATTCCTGTTTTCCTTAGGAAATAATTCCCTTTTTCCTCAGGAGATCATTTCTCTTTTCCTCAGGAGTTCATTCCCCTTTTCCTCAGGAGATCATTCCCGTTTTCCAGTGTCCCTGTGTGTCTGTCCATGTCACTCTCTGAGCCCTCCTGCCCCACCTCTGGCACTCACAGGGCTTTGGCTTGGCCAAACACTTCAGTGCTGAGCGCTTAATTAGGAGTTTAATTGAGGATTTCCTGCAGTTTGGGTCTCTTTGTGATGCCTGAGCTTGGAATAACTGGATTTCAGAAGGATTTTTTATTTTTTTAAGCTGTCCTGGGATAGATTTCACCAGGTGAAGTGTTTACATCCCACTTTGGGTTTTTAATGATGTGTGCGCAGAATTAACTGTTCTTTAACAATCTCAAGAATTCAAGTGTAAAGGCATTCTCTTAAATAGCTGGAAAATGTGCTTAAATTCCCTTTCCTTCCAGTTTGAAAGAGCTGGGCTGAATGAAATCATCTCTGTGAACGGGTTTGGAGGTAGAAAAACCGGTTTGAGTTTTCAGATGCCTGGATGAGGACAAGCACAGGCTCTGTGACACCAAAATCCTTGGAAAACATTGCTTTGGGGGCACTTTTTCCTTCATCCTAGAGGGACAAAAAATGAGATGTGGGTGGAAATGTTTGTCCAGGTGCTGGAATCACCCCTGGAAGTGTCCAAANTTCCACCCACATCTCATTTTTTGTGTCCAAGTGTTGGGTGGACTTGGAGCAGCCTGGGACAGTGGGAGGTGTCCCTGCCCATGGCAGAGGATGGAATGGGATGGGATTTAAGGTCCTTCCAACCCATTCCAGGTTCTGTGACACTTTCCAAGCATTTGCTGCAAAGGTTTCATTGAACTTTTCTGGAATTTCAGCAGCACCACCAAAAATTTTGGTCCTGCATTTTACTGAGAGCTGCTGATGTTTTCCAGACCCCTTTTATTGGGGAGACCTCCAAAGGGCTGGAGAAGCTCAAGCATTAAAAAAACTAAATTTCCGGCTCAGTTTTATTGGAAAATGCCTGAACTGCAGCCGGATCCCTGTTTGTTCCTTCAGTGGAAATCTCTTTTTACTGGGAGTTTAATCCACTTTAGCAAAGACAAAAGGCCAAGTGGAGCCAGTTTGTTACATGTGAAGGAAAAGAATATTATTAATTTCACTGTTTTATTCTTCTTACCATTTTATTTTGTCATTACTGCTGTAATCAGTTCCTATTTATGCTCTGGCTGTTTGATGGTTTTAAATATCATTTTCCCCTCACAATTATTTTCTGTCCAGCCTTGAAAAGAAGTCAAATGAGGATAATTGCTTTTGCTCTTTGATGAATTTCTTGGTTCTGTTATTTTAAAATGCAAGATGATGATGATGCTTGTTTGCTTCTGTTTTAATCAAAGCATTTTGCTTTGGAAATGGGAAGATTTCTTAGAAATCAGCAGAAAAAACCAACCCACTTCTAAACTAAGGTTGAAATTGCTTAAAATCACCTTTTCCCATGACTTCTTACCAGGTTTGCAAAAGCACGGGGACGGTTTTGTGACCAGAATTCAAAGTGAGGACAAAATTGTGGATTTTTGCTTATTTTTGCTTATTTTGCCTGAAATTGAACCTGCCCACCTCCCACCTGCCCTGTCTGGGTGAAAATTCCTGTGGGCAGTTTGGAAGGCGATGGTTCCACATCTCCTGTCCCTGTCACCCAACCCCTGCCGTGTGACATCTCCTTGTCCCTGCTTCAGGGCCAGGCTGAGCCCCCCAGGGCCCCTCACAAACCTCCCAGGGCTCAGTTTGGGGGAAAAAAAGCAGCATTTTAGTCCAAAGATTGCTGCCCCGATGGATGATGCTGGAGAGGAAAAGGCAAGGGAGGAGTCAGGAGATGGGAAGATGTTTTTGGGTGGGTTGGTGGCTCGTGATCCCTGAGGGATTTAATGAATCCTTGTCAGAGCAATTTGTTTTACACAGAAATCCCGGAATATTCTGAGCTGGGAGGGACCCACGAGGATCAAGTCCAGCTCTGAAGTGGACATCCCACCCAGGGATCGAGTGTTCACCCACAGGGAACTCCAGAGGGGTTTGGCAGCTCTGATCCCATGGATGGGGATCCCCCTCCATGCAGTAGGGATAATGTGGGGACCTTTGGGTGCCCAAATCCACCCCAACACTTCATTTCTCCTGCTCTTCATCCCCACGGTTTATCCCTTTATTTTAATCCCCTGCTCTGAGGGTGGAGCAGAGGCCGTGACCATGGAAAGTCCTGGCAGATCGGACTCAGAGCTGGACGTGCCAAGAGGGAAAAGAGTATTCTTTAAAATGGGACTTTTGGCATGAGGAAATATCGCCACAAACCAAACCCCTGTAAAAATTGGGTTAAAAGAACCAGCAAACCTGTAGGATTATATGAGCAAGGGCTGGGAAAACTGGGACTGAGCTCCCCAAGGCCTGCTGCAAAGGTGGCTCTACCCAATCAATTTATATTCTTATTTTCTCCTAAGGAATATTTTTTAAAATTTTATATTTCAATGTTATTTTCCCAACATGTGACAATGGATTTCTGTAACAACAACAGGCATCGATTTCATGGCTCAGTGTTCTGAAAACATTGACATTTTCCCGACCTGCATCAGTCCAAACAGGGTGGTAGCAGGGAACACCATGACTTGGATTTTCTGAATCACGATATCCGTGTTCCCAGGGTGTTTTTTCCACCTCCCACAGAGGTGACAAAGCCGTCCCTGGGCTGAGCCTGCTGAAAAGTTGTGCTGTTTCAGGGCTGAGGTGCTGTTTTATTCCCTTCCTTTGTCAGTCGTGCTCCAAGCTCTGAGTGTGTCTCCTCCTAAACCTCTTTCCCGACCTTTCCATGCTGTTGGATCCTCCCCCTCCGGCATTTTTCCCGTGCCAGCACAGGGTGAACCCTGCTTTGCTGCTGTGCCTGCGGTTCACCTGCTCTGGTTCTCCTGCCCCTTCCTAACCAAGCTCCAAAAAATCTTCCCTTTCTTGTGCTGGTTGTAAAACATCATTTCCTAAGTGTAAGGACCTGGTTGTTCCCCGGTGTTCTGGCGTGCTCGGAGGCTCTGAAGAGGCACCTTCACCTTCCCACCTGGAATTGGATGCTGTGGGAGCCAGGAATTGGTTTGTGATTGATGGACACCGGGGATCTCTTTTAATAACAGGCTCATCATTGCAGTGCCGTGCAGGGATCATTTATCTTGCATCTGCCTCCCACTCCCATCACCCTGCGCTGGCTGTGGAGCTCCTGCTTCACCCAGCTCCCAGAATTTCTCTGGTTTTCCTTCTGTTTCAATGGGATTCACCTGAACACATTTGTCTGACCGCAGTTTGCTTTTTTTCACCTGGTGAACTCTATCCCAAAGGATTAATTCTGTGTTTTCTCAGGATGAAAAGCGAGGGTGGTGCGTTGGTTTGGAGCTCCTGCTTCATCCAGCTCCCAGAATTTCTCTGGTTTTCCTTCTGTTTCAATGGGATTCACCTGAACACATTTGTCTGACCGCAGTTTGCTTTTTTTCACCTGGTGAACTCTATCCTAAAGGGCTTTTTTATCCTTTTTTGTTCAGTGACTCCTCAGGATGCAAAGCTCGGGTGTTGCATTGGTTCTGCCACTGTTTGCAATGTTCAGCTGACAGCAGGCGATGTGTTCGATCTGAGCCCATTGTTTCATTCTTCTTTTTGTGATTTCTTTTGTTTGTTTTCTGTTTAGCGTTTTCCTTGCTTTGTTGTCTCTGGAGGTGAGTTCTGGGGTTGCTCCGTTTGCCCAGCCTTGTCTCGAGGCCCCTCTGTGTCGTTTGATCCTCTCAGCCTTGGGACCTGAAGGATTTACAGAATCTTTAGAGCAAACCATTGGTGCAGCTTCCTCGGCAGCCAGGATGGAGGAGACAATTCCAGGGGACGATTCCAAGGCTCTGGATGTGCCAAGGGGAAGGAGGAGCCACCAGGCTCGTCCCTGTGGGTCACACCAAGACCCCAGTACAAACACAGGGATTTTCCCTGGTTTTGCCTGACCTGATGCCCGAATTCCCCATGTTTGGGTTCCTCCTCTGCCCTTCCTGTTCCATTCAGAGCTGCACCAATGGCACGTACAAAAGGGGCTACCAGGAGCACACCTGGCACAGCCACACCCACAGCCCACACATTCCCCAGTGCCCTCTCCTCACCTTGCCTTGGGAAAAGCCTCAAAACAGCAATTTGCCATCAATCCTAAATTTGTAGGAGCCTGCTAGGTAGTGAGCTACACTTAGGGAAGCTTTTTGCGCTCTGTGACTTAAAAAGTTTGGGGTTTTTTCAATTCCATGAGATGATGGGTAACAGGTGTAGCCAGATCCTAGGAAATCATTTCATCACAGGTAAGGGGGTGAGTTTTGGGTGGGAGGAGAGCTTGGGTGGTGGATGAAAAGTTGTGGACAGTGGCAGAGACAGCTCCTGGACGTGGGCACCTAAGCACAGTCCACTTGCCCACTGCTGTATTCCAGAGTTTTTGGTGCTTCCCAGGAGAAATTCCCAGCCTCCAAAGCAGTTTGTGTTTCATTGCAGGCCCACGGGGGGACAGTCCCTGCCAGCGTGAGCCAGGCAGAAAAGCACCAAGAGCCACCAGAGGTGGCACCTCAGTCACTTCACCCTCTCTGTCCCTTTTGTACAGGTCTGGGGGTGCAGGGGAGGGGGGAACTGCTCTGTTTCTCCAGGTTTTCCATCTCGGAGCTTCCACGTTTTCCTTTTGTCTTGGGAGTACCGTGGTGGATTTCCACACCTCTGTTGGGCTGTGGGGACCCAACAGGACCCAGCAAGAGGCTGCCAGAACACCCAGCCACGATCTGTGCCGTGCTGGGGGTGCAGATTGGCAGAGGTGTTCTTTTTCTCTTGCTGGTTGTGATTTCCCCCCTCTCCTGTGCCCCTGGAGTGTGTCAGTGTGTGAAGTTCTGTGATTTCCCCCCGGGATTTTTCCTGTCTGTCCTCGCTGTTGGTGTCACCCAGCCACACCCAGAGCCACTCTCTGGGTCTGGCCCTCGTTCCTGGTAAGTAGCATCCAGTGAAAATCAACTCCTGCTGCCGTTTTGCCCAGGAAAAGGAATCTGCCTTGGCTTTGTGGTTTCACGCCTGTGGTTCCATTTGCCGATCCAGGCAAATTTACGGCTTCAAAAAGGTGGATCCAGCAGAGCGTGCTGCAGGACTTGTGTGACATTCCCTGGCCAGGTGACAAGGACAGAGCGTGGTCTCCATCCTGCTCTGCACCAAACCAGGCAGGGACACCCACAGAGCTTCATCCCAGCCTCCCACTGAGGGGTGTTCGTCTGCTTTCAGCGATTAAACCCGCATTTTCCGCAGGGTTTTGCGGGAAATTGTTTTCCCACCAATCCCATTGCGCGGGGTTGGTGCTGACCTCCAGGTCAGTCAGGGCAGCCGCGTGTGTTCTCCTCCATCCCAAGTTTCCCACCTGTTTTGCCAAAGGAATTTCTTGGTTATTCGTGCCAATAAAGGGTTTTTTCTCGCCGCCAGCCCGGGGGTTCAGCCTCCAGCCAAAGAGTAAAAAGGTCCCCAGCTTGAGCAAGCTGCAAACAATCATTTTCCTGGCCAGCAAGCAGGGCCTGCCAAGCCCACTCTGACTCCTGATCCTATTTCATTTGGCACCGGGAAAATACAGAAATCCTGAGGTTTAGGTAAAATCCTTCACCTGGCTGCTCAGCAGATTGTTTGCTTCAAGCAAAAGTTTTATGATGGCTTCCATGATTTTTCTTATATCCACTCCAGGTTTCTGAAGCTCTGGATTTTGTGTTGTATGTATCACCCGAGCCAACATTTCTGTTTGGAATAATCCATTAATTTTAAGAAATGTATATTTAAAACTCTACTTTTATGATACCCAAAGAACATTAGATTTTAACTGGGCCTTCTGGTTTGCTATATTTGATTATTAACAGATTTAAATGCTCGTGAAAGCAGGAGGAAAAATGCCGCAACTGAAAAGGCAAATTCAGGAGGAGAAGGGATTTTACTTTCAGTCTTGGGGAGGGTTTTTTGAATGCTGTAGATTGGTAAAAATGATCATTTAGACCTATGAAAAAATTAATGCCAAGATCTATCAGGATATTTAGAATCCCGGTTTTCTGTGGATTCCCTGCCAAAGGCAGAACAAACACTTTTCCTGTATAATTCAGTGATTTCCATATTTAGAATGCCACACATAAACGGTGTTTATCCAAACACTGGATGGAGGAGAATCTACAAAATTCCTCGAGCTGCAAGAAGCTCCTCTCAGCGCTGGGCCCTGCTGAGGTTTTTAGGAGCAGTGCCCCATTTTTGGACAGTCTGAGGCAGGCACATCCCAATCCCAATGTCCAAGGAGAGAGCTGGGTGCCTCTGAAGAGCTCCTCGAGGCAGGGGCTGAGGAGAAGCTGCCTGGCACCAGCTGCTGGTGGATTTTGAAACCCGAGGTCCTCTCTCCAGCCCTTTCTCCCTGCTAAAGCTTCCTCCTCGTGCCACAGGGCAGGAATTAGATCCTGCTCCAGTGGGGAAGAATAATCTGCAGAGGTGGCTCCCGCAGGACAGTGTGAGTACAGCCCTGGCAGGCGCGGAGCCCGAGATCTCCGCGTGCCTTTCGGTTCCCCTTTTCATTTTGTCGCACTTTTGGTTCCATTTTGGACTCTCTGGTTTCATCCCCGTTCTCCAGAGGGTGGTGTGGCTGTGGCTTCCACACTTCCTGCAGTTCCTTGCCCGGTCTCCTCCCCAGGTGCACGTCCACATCCGATAGGACACGGCCTGTACGAGTCTCCTCCCGATGTCTTTTATGGTTTCTCTGCTCGTTTGGTTTGGTTTGGTTTGGTTTTTATTTTGGTTTTCCTTTTTTTCTTTTTCTTTTCTCACTTTTTGTTTTCTTTGTTTGTTTTGTTTTTTTGCATGTGCAGTTTTGTAAAGCAAACTCGAGGTACTGTATCTCGCAGCTCGTCAGTCTCCAGCGTAAATTCACCGTGAGTTGCTCTCTGTTACGATATTCCGTAAATGGATTTCTCATTTAGAGCTCTGTAAAACCTTCCCCTTCTCCTGGTGCCTTCACTCTCCCTGTGGTTTTTTTTTCCTCCCCCCCAAAATCATTCCCATCATTGTGGAAAGCCTCCAGACCAACATCCAGGGAAAGGACTGGAAGGTGTCTGCCATTGTCATTTGATGCTTGTGATTTGTGAGCAACTCTGTTGTGTTTCATCCATTGACTGTGACTTTTCCCCCTCTTCCTTCCTTCCTTTTTTCTCCCTTAATTCCTTTCCATCAGTCCTCCTGAACCGTTTTCCTCTCTTCTCCTGTCTCCCCTCGTTTGATGGTTTGTCTTGTTCTCACTTGTATTTATTTCGGGTCTCTGTGTTTATTCTGTGCTGGGCTGTTGGCTTTGATGTTCCACCAGTGTTTGCACTCTGGGTTCAGCAGGAGAACCAGGAGAGCCCTCTTTGAGGGAGGAGGACTTCAAAAGAATTCTGGAAACGGGGTCCAAGTGAGCCTAAATTGGAAAACTCTCTAAACATCCTTGAAACGCTGGTTATGTCTTTGCTCTCTGACCTTCCCGAGCTGGAGCTTAAAGCGACAGATTTTGTCAAAATGAGGCACTTGGCAGCTCCTCTGGCCCTGCAGCTGAGCAAACACCGTGGAAAACTTCCCCTTCCTCCATGTGCTTCCTAACAATCCAACCCTGCTGGCTGTGCTGTCAATCAGGGTGCAGGTTTGTAGAAACGTCCTTATTGCTCCTGGCCAACCCAAAAAAACTCCTCACCCGCCCACGGGAGTGTCCTTTGGGTTCTCCTTTAATGTGTGACGTTGTCTTTCTCCTTTAACGCTCTTGGAGACACAAGTAAGTGCAATTCCAGCCTGGGGGTTTGTCCTGGCTCCACAACAGGGACCAAGGTACTGTGAAGCCAAGGAAGTTTTCCAGCAGCTTCCTGAGATTTCCCTGAGATTTCCCTGGCTGTTCTGGGTGTTCTCGTGTGCTGGTGGATCTTAGACAAGTTGGTATTTAAAAGATGTTGATGCTTTTATCCGAGTTTAACTTCTGTGACCGAGATGGAGCTTTTGGGACTGAGCCGAGGTCTGATGGCTCACAGGGCTGATGGTGAAAATTAGGGGGATAAATTAGATTAAGGCATCTTTTGGATCATTTTTTCCAGGATATTTCCTGGCTGCTGGAAGTCTTGATGGGCAGAAAGGTGCAGAGGGGGCTCAGCTGTCCTTTGGGTGCCTCCCAGCCCGGCAGGAGGGACAGGATGGGGAGAGGAGGTGCTGGGAGCTGCCTTCTCCCAGCTTTGCCCCTGCAGGAATGACCCCAACCTGCTCCCTGTTTTCCCCATTAGGAGCAAAACCTTGAAAGAATACAGAATTTTCCCCCTTTTCCAAATGTCCAGAGGCAGAGATGCCTTTTACAAAACGGTGAAATCAAACTGCAGGTACCCAAACCCCTCGGGAGGAGGATTTGGCCCCATTTTGGGGCATTTTTCATGGAGATCTGGTGTTCACTCCCCGCCCGAGCAGAAACCCTGGAGCAGAGGCTGCTTTTGTCGCTCTGACTCACATCTGTTCTCTGAACAGAATAAATTTCACTGCAAAAAGCTGTCACGGAGCTTTCTCATCCTCGTTTCCATCTCAATGTCTGGGCCTGCATTTGTGATTTCCTGTGGATGAGCTGAATGTGCATTATTTTTTTTCCTCAGTGAGTGTTAAAGAGCATTTCCCCAGAAAATTCCCAGAAGGAAAAAAAAAAAAATCAAAATCTGAATAAATGCCTGAACCCCATAAGAACATGAAATGGATAAAATTCCAGCCATCCCAGAGCATCAGGGCCCTCCTGCAGCATGGAGACCCCTGAAGGTTTTATTACTCTCTGGAAATATAATAGTTAGAAATGTATTGTTATTTATTTTTATTTTAATTTTTTTAAATTTTGAATTCAAATCAAGCAACTGGAACAACCCCCCTTAGGGCCAGGCAGGTGCTGTGGGTTCCCATTCCCTGGGGAATTTTGGGATAAGCTCAGGGTGCCTCTGTGGGACTCTGCTTCTCTCCCCATGAGTGCTTTGCTGTAATTTCACTGATAAATGGGCTAATTTTGGATCACAGATGGAGGTTGAACTGATCAAGAAGAGCTTTCCAAAGGTTTTCCAAAATCCTTGTGTCTTTAATTCCATTCCCTGCCCAAACGGTGCCTTTAAGGTCAATAAGAACCGGGATCCAGACACGGTCACCTGTTTGGAGAGAGCAAAACTTATCCCAAAATCTTTTGAGATCAAGAGGGTTGGGTGTTCCCTGTGTGCTTTGATTATTTTTTAAAAAACCTAAACAAAAAAATTACAAATTTCTAAATAGCAAGATGTTACAGACAAAATACAGGAGATATTTCCCTTAAAAAAATTTAAATCAAGTTGAGTCATTTTCTTGTGCTAATTCCAGCCTTCGGTGCTGTAACAAATTTGTGACACAGTTCCAGCGTGTAGAAAATACATTTTTCATTCACTGAGGAGAGGGAATTAAATACAGATCTGCTCCATTTCTTTAAGTAGCTTTATCTAAAATACACACTGAATTTGACAATTAATTCATATGTACCTAGGTGATGACACACAGCCGAGGGAATCATTGTGCTGGATTTTTCCAGTAGTTTTAAGAGTTGTGAGGTGTTGAATTTTCAGATGAATCCTTAAATTGTGATGGGTGATAAAATCCAAACCAGTAACTTGAGGTTTTCTTTGTCTTGCTGTTTATTTTTAATAGGATCCAGAGCTGTCAGTCCTTGCTTGGATGTGACAAATTCCATGTTCTTCAGGCAAATTCTAAAGTCTTAAATAGAGGGGAAAACAGTTCCATAAAATGGAGGTTTTCCCCCAAAAGTGCTGAACTCCTGCACCTGCCACTTCTGGTTTTTTTCCGGAATAAAACTCAGTTTCCTTTCCCAGCCCAGCTCGTTCATTCCCACCCAACCATCCCAGCCAGGCTGACAGAGCAAAGAGGGAAATGAAAAACTCCAATATCTTCTCCCAGGATGAATTTGTCATTTGCCATCCAAGGAGACAAATGACTCTGGATCTTTATCACTTGTTTTGTATAAATTCACTGCCTGGGCCATTGCTTCATCTCCATCCTCAGAGTGCAAAAAAGGGGGCTGGGCCTCCATTCCCTGATGTTTTCTCTTGGTTTTTATCAAAAGTTTGGAGTTTATGGTGGGGTTTTGGCCTGGCCCATTGGCCAGAACATCTTTTGGAGACTGGGGTTTCAACACTTCAGAGGAAAGAAATAATTTAAAGCAAATATAATTTAAATAAAATATGATTTGCCTGGGGTTTAGGAGAATTTAATGGTCCCACCCATTTAACATTTAACATTTCAGTATGTTTTTTGTTCTATCAAGCCACAGCAATCTGGCTTTTCACTTCCAATTTTTGTTTTTGCTTTTAACTCTCTCTCCCTGTTTTTCATTACCGAGCCTGCAATGATTTGATCACAATTCATTTCCGAAATATCCATCAAACTTGAGGTCTGCGAAGGGATCTGCTGTGTAAGGACAGCAAAATCCCTGGAGACAGAAGGAATATTTCCTGGCATTTTCTGAGGATCAGGATGTGCATAAACCCCCATATTTGTATTTCTGGGACTGGCATGCCCTGAAAACAATCGGAAAATTCTTCTTAGAGCAGTAAGGAGCAGCGTGAGGGTGCTGAGTGAAATCCTTGTTGTAGGAAGAATTCTAGCAGGAAAACTCTGGTACGTTCCCAGTGGGAATCTTTGGCTTGGCTGAGCTTTGTGTCCCTCCGGAGCTGCACAGAATGAGGGGCGCGGTGTCTGTGAACCCCAAAACTGCAGCACCTCGCGGGGATTTTCCTGCTCTGGGGAATTCACGGCCGTTGGCACCTCCTGGGAATGTCAGGGAAGGGCCAGACCTGTCCTGGGTTTTGGTGTGGCTGCTCTGACCCACCCCGAGACCCCTCCTGCAGAGGGAGAAGGACGTGCAGTGAATCCGGAGGAGACCACGGAGCTGCTCCAGGGCTGCTGGGAGAGCTGGGGGTGCTCACCTGGAGAGGAGAAGGATCCAGGGAGAGCTCAGAGCCCCTGGCAGGGCCTGAAGGGGCTCCAGGAGAGCTGGAGAGGGACTGGGGACAAGGGATGGAGGGACAGGACACAGGGAATGGCTTCAAACTGTCAGAGTGAAGGGATGGATGGGATTTTGGGAATTAATTCTTTCCTGTGAGGGTGGGAAGGGGCTGGAATGGAATTCCCAGAGCAGCTGTGGCTGCCCCTGGAAGTGTCCAAGGCCAGTTTGGACAGGGCTGGGAGCAGCCTGGGACGGTGGGAGCTGTCCCTGCCCGTGATACCCAAGATGAGCTTTAAGATCCTTGCCAACCCAAACCATTCCATTCTGGGATTGTGGGAGCTCCCTGGCCCCAGGCAGCAGCTCCTGCCCGGGCTGGCCGTGCCCCTGGGCTCCCAAACCCTGCAGGGATGCTCAGCTCCATCCCTCTCTGCCCCCCAGATCCTTCCTCCCACTCACAGCCGCTGCCTCTGCTCATCCGGCACCAAACCGCCCAAAAGAACGGCAACAGCGAGTAGAAATTCAGTTTGAGGGTGATAATGGTGGAAAATACCAACATGTGGCATTCCGAGACCTTTGTTGGTCGGAGCAGTTGGAGTCTGTGACCATCTGAAAGGCATTTCCAATCTCGGTAGCAATTTCTGGAGATAAGGGGGTGAGGCGCAGCCAGGATGGGCTTTGTCACATTCAAAACTTGGTTTCTAGCTAATACTGGGAGAAATATTGTGAAAGAATGAGTTTTGTCCCTGTGAAGCTACAATATTCAAATTTATAAATGTATTACAAATTGATCCCATTTGTATTGATAAATATATTAATATATTGATTTTATATAATAGTATGCACATTTGTCTAACTTGTTATAAAGGAATTCTAGCTTTTAAAAACAAATTCAAAGGATAATTTCGGAAGGGACTGGGAAGTGTTTTCTGCCCCTTGGTTCTGGTGCCTGTGATGTCCCGGCTCCGTGGGAATACTCAGAGCATCTCCCAAGGGTTCTCAGGAAGGAGATGATGCTCAGAAGGAAAAAAAGGTGCTGAAGCATTCAAGCAGCAACTCCAGGGTCACTGGGAAAGCACATTTAAACACCAGTGGTGAGCTCAGCCAAGAGAAAATTGTTTTATCAAATCCCAGAGAGATAAAACATTCTGCTTTGTACAGGCTGAGCCCAAAGTGAAATGTTCCATTGTGTTCTGCAAGTGGAAAATGGAAATGTGGAGAGTTTATGAACTCCAGGTTCATGAACAGAAAACAGGATTTGAGTGGAAAGGTTTTGTTGTGCTTTAACAACAAATTCCCTTTCATCTGTTAGCAGAACACAGAATTTCACACCCACTGTGTAGTGTGTGGATATTTTTAACATCGAATTATTATGTTTCCATAGGCAGCTTTCATTCATTATTTACTGGAGCAAAATTTTAAGGATTTCCATTAAGAGAAGCAGTGATTTCAAAGGTTGTGGTAACAAAATCTTGAATCATTAAGGAGTACCCTAAGATTAGAATCTGGCTAAAAATACGCTTTCCTTTCTTGAATGAACCACGCTAATTGCATTTTTTATTTATACCAATATTAGTCATTGATTCATTAATATGGATTTTATTTGATTCTCCAGGAATTGCGGGGTTTTCATTCCAGCCACAGGCAGGAGCTGTTTGTTGGTGCATTAATCCGAGGAGCTGGTGCTAGCACTGGTATCTGCTCCAACATTTCCAGCCTGGAGGATCTGGGAATGGAGCAGAGCCTTCCAAGAGTTCCAAATATTCGAGACAGAAAACAGGGATGGGGAGCAAAGCAGTGAAGTAACAGCACTGTTTGTAGGATGTCTGTGAGTCAGGAGTGATTTACGGGGCAATTTTCTTAATGGCTTCGGGAGGATTTTAAGCAGCCAGCGGTGAGCAGGGTTCAGATAAGGAGTTGGCTTCGTGTGGGTTTTTTTGTGGAGTAAATATTTGTTATCACAAAGGCTCTTTTTTGTCGGTTTAGACAAGTCCTTGTGCTGTAGCTGGGTTGTGTCTGCCCTGATTTGTGCAGAATTCACTGCACCAAACGAGGGATGAAGCAGAGGAATGAATTTTTGCCCTGTTGATGTTTTTCCATCTCCTCTGAACCCCTCCTGTCACCGCCTCTCTCCCAGGGGCTGGGACGGAGCCGAGCTGTGTTTTTAGGGTACACTCCCCTTGTGCCATCCATCAGAGCCCGAGCTGTGCCCAGAGAGCACCGGGAGAGAGGAGCTGTTCCGAATTCCCGAGCTCGGGCGCTGTGGGATCGGAGGGAGCCGGGCTGGGATCGATTCTGGACAAGCCGCTGACATTTCCCCTCCAGCCTTGGCTCTGGAGGCCCCAGCGCTGTCCCCACCGGGCCCATCCTGCTGGGATGCTTTGCTCCCATTCCCACGCTCCCATTCCCACTCTCTGTGCCCTGGCTCTGCCTCCCGATGCTCCTCACTGCTCTGGAGATGGAACGGAGCTCGCAGGCGCCAGGTTTGTCTGAGCGGGTTTTTCCTGCGCTTCGTAAATGTCCCGATTTGTCTTTCTTTCCTTTTTTTTTCTTTTTTTTTTTTTTTTTGAGTGTTTTCCCGGTGGAAAGAGCAATGGATGTGCAGTCATTGCTTCTGCAGCTCCTGCTCTGGAGCTGTGGGTACCCAGAGCCAGGGGGTGGCTCCGTGTCGGGTTTTTGGCACTCGCCTCCGAGAGTTCTGTCAGCGTTAAGGATGCAGCTCATTTCCAGGTGCTGGGGCTGAAATGCCAGGGCCTGTTTTTACAAAGGGATTGGAGCAGAACAGGCTGAGTTAATGTGTGCGCTGCCTGCTCCTGCAGGTCCTCAGGGGTGCAGTTCCCCGGCAGCGCCTCTCACTTAGCCCTGAGTGATGGGCGGTGGGAACAGCTCGGAGATCATTTAAAAGGTGATTTATGCTCCTGGTGTAACTGAAACACCAGTGAAAAACCCCTTCTGAAGCGGCAGAGCTTGTGTCAGAGCTGGGATGAGGATCAGCCCTGCATCCCAAACCTCCCCCTCCCCAAATCCAGCCTGACTGAGGAGATTTTCTTTCCTTCTTGGCTTGGATGGGCTCAGCTCAGGCAGTGAGGGACAGGCTGTGTCCATGGGAGGATTTCCTGGGTGTTTTTCTTTGGGGAGGCACTGCAGGGACACTGGGGCTTCGTGTCCCAGCCCTGGGGAGCACAGGAGCGTTTTTGAGTGTTTTCCCTGTGGAAAGAGCAATGGATGTGCAGTCATTGCTTCTGCAGCTCCTGCTCTGGAGCTGTGGGTACCCAGAGCCAGGGGGTGGCTCCGTGTCGGGTTTTTGGCACTCATCTCCCAGACAAGCACAAGCAGGGGGTGCTTGTCCCCCTCCCTGTGCTCTTGGGTTGTAGGTGAACCGAAAGTTTCAGCACAAAGACCCTTCCCCACGTCAGGAAAATTAATCCCCAAACGCCAGAGGTGTATGTCCAAAAAGGAGACAGAGGAGTCCTGTAACTTTATTCATGAATAAAGGGAGAGGTCATGGGCATTTCCCACGGGGTCTCTCTCAGATTGACAGAGGACGCAGCCTCTTTTATCTGAATTCCCGACCGCAGGTTCCCTCTCTCTTTTCCCCATTGGCTGAGGTACTCGAGAGGTACAGATTTCCTGGAACGCCTAATTAATGTACATCCCACCTAATACAGACATCCCCAATATACATCACCCTTCTTATTCTCGTGTCACTGTTCTTGTAGTTTATTAACACAGTTTTGGGTAAATCTAACTAGGGAAATTCCTATGGAAATCCTACCCATTGTTTCTTCTATCTCTCAGTATCAAAGTTATCTTACCAGCAGACTCGGGTTTTATCCTTACCAGCCATTTGTTTGTAAAGACACTCCCTTATTCCTTTCACCCAATTAATCACGAAGGCTGATTAGCACTTCAGCGCTGCCCGAAGCACAGGACCCCACCCCAGGACTTTCCTTGTGGAGAGAGGAACATTCCCTAAGAACGGAGGTGTTTGTGGCAGCGTTCAGGGAGCTCAGCCAGGCAGAAAATCCCGAACTTTTCCCTGAGCCTGGTTTTGAAGAGAAGATTTGTAGCCCAGCTGGGTTCAGCAGAGCTGAAATCTGGAGGCTGGCAGAGCAGGGCACCCACCCCAGCCATGCCCCAGGATGTGCAGGACATCCCGGGATGCCCATCCCAGGCAGCTCCAGTTCTGCTGGATCTGCAGAGCTGCACGTGCAGGGCCTGTGGCTTCCCAGGGGAAATCCTTGGACAGGGCAGAGGCTTTGCATGTTCCTCATTCCTTCTCAAGCCAATGGAAGCTGCTGATGAGTGAGGCTATTTTAATTTTTTGATCATTTTGAACAAAAAAAGTGACAAATGATTGCCCACTGGGATGGGGCTGTTCCTCCTTGTTCCAGCTTGGAGGGGCTGTCCCTCAGCAGGAGCCTGTCCTCCCCTGGATGTGGATTTATGCTGAGCAGAGCTCTAAGCCATGTCCCCAGCACCTTCTGGTGTTATTTACATTCAGAACTGTGATTTTTGCCACTTGTTCCCCTGCCGTGGTGCAAATGGGGGACTCGGCTGCTGGAAAACGAGTCCAGAACTCACTGAGAACAGGGTGTGGATATTTAATTTTGGTGATCAGCTCTGATTCTGGGATGAAATGAGATTCCTTCCCATCTGCCTGGGTGCTCTCATGAGGGTTTTAGTGAGTTCTTGCCTCTTTAGCAGCACCAGGCAGCAGCAGCCTCGGTAAAGAAACAATTCCCCAGCAGAGTCCAGCGACACAAACCCTCTCTGACAGCTCCCACTGTGCCCGTGAGCGTGGCTGGATGTCACCTCCCCTGGGTCTGTGCATGGTGACAGAGCCAGACAGTCCCAATCAGCACCAAAACACGCAAAAACTGCTTTTTTCTGCTGCCAGGGGAGCCCAGGAAATGCGTAAGGAAGTTGTATTTGCCTCCCATGTGGGCTCTGCTCCCTCCGGCTGCAGAGCTTGGGCTGAGGTGTGGGAAATGGAGATGTCTGAGCAGGCTGGGGGAAGGAAAATGCCTTTCCTGCCTTTGCTGGGAGAAGTTTCATTAAGGAAAAATTGGGTGCTGTCCCTCCACAAGGTTAAATCCAGAACTCTGCCCTGGCAGACAGTGGAAAGGAGAATTTGACTTGAAATCTTTGGGAGGAAAAGGAAGAGTCTTCCCTTCGTGCCCTGGTTTGGGTTGGTGATCGCTTTGAATGTGGTGGCGAGAAACCAAGTGCTGGAAAATCAAAGCATTCAGGCTGTGCCAAAGGAGGTGTCCTGGCATTAAAGGTGACAGAGATGAGCAGGTGACTGCAGGGAAAAAGGTGTTCCCATCTCACCTTCATCTTGGGATACGGAGATGGGGAAGGGTCTGGGGGTCCCATGAGGAGCAGCTGAGGGCACTGGGATTGTTCAGTGGAGCAGACTGAGGGCACTGGGATTGTTCAGTGGAGCAGACTGAGGGCACTGGGATTGTTCAGTGGAGCAGACTGAGGGCAGAGCTCCCCAGGGGCTGCAGCTCCTCCCGAGGGGCAGCTCCGATCTCTGCTCTGGGACAGGGACAGAGCCAGGAACGGCTGGAGCTGGGCCAGGGCAGCTCAGGCTGGAGATCAGGGCAAGGTTCTTCCCCCAGAGGTGCTGGGCACTGCCCAGGCTCCCCAGGGAATGGTCCCGGCCCCGAGGCTGCCAGAGCTCCAGGAGCGTTTGGCCAGCGCTGCCAGGGATGGACAGGGTGGGGTTGTTGGGGGGTCTGGGCAGGGACAGGGGCTGGACCCGGTGATCCTGGGGGTCCCTCCAGCTCAGGACATTTTATAGATCCATGTGTGACTCCCCCACTCTCTGGGCTCTTTTCCTGGTGCACAGGACAGTTTTCCTCTCTTCCTTGTACTTTTCCAGACTCCAGTGATGTGTGGGCTGCCTGGTCCATCCTCACCTGGAAGGATGCCATGGATTTCGAGCAGTTTTAGACCTGTTCCATGAGCCAGCAGGGCAGCACAGCTGGAAAACAACCCCTGGGGCTGGCTGTGAGGGGAAGGGGCTGGTGGCAGGCTCGGATCCTCAGGGACAGGTTTCAATTTCCCCGCTCCTCCTGCTGATCTAACTTCTCTTGCTCACCGCTAATTTCCTCATCCAGACGTTTCCAGGTGGGGAGAAAAGCGCTGCTAATTTTGGGAAGCTTTGTGGGCTGTTCCAAAGCTCTGGCTGGGGTGTGTGATTTTTGCGTGCTGATGTTTTAATCCTTCACACTATTCCCGAGGCTTCCACACGTTCAAAATACAGAATAACTCCTTTCCAGAGGGCTGATCTCATAGTGCCTGATGCGCGTGTTGCCAAACTAACCCGGATGATCCCGCTGGCTTTCCCTGCTCATGTTCTCCGCCAGCCATTCTCTCCATCCCTGTTATTCCTTCGGTTCAATTCCCCACCTCAGCTGAAAATTCCCTCTTTTTGGTTGGTATTTAGGGAACGGGCCGTGAATTCCACTGCTGACTTTTCGCCTTTCTCCCGCCCTTAGCAAGCAGCAGAATTCCTCCAAATCCAAGTCGGTTTGGGAGCAGAGGACGAGCCAGATCCGGATGCACAACTTCCGAGCCAGCTGCGAGGCCCTGTACAACGAGCTGGACCCCGAGGAGCGGGTGCGCTACGCCACCACCCTGCACATCCGGCCCGACATGAAAACCCACCTGGACCGGCCGCTGGTCGTGGAGCCCCGCGGCGAGGGCAGGAACAACATCTCCAAGCTGAGCCCCGTGGATGTCCAGGAGGTGGTGGAGCATCCCAAAGTCACCCCGAGCGACGGCGCGGAAGCGCCGCGGAAGCACCACCGGCATCGGGAGAAGGAGAAACTGGGAGAGCAGGAGAAGGGGGACGGGACCAAGGACGAGAACGGCGAAGCCACGGTCAGCAACAAGGAGGAGCGGCACCGGCAGCACCGGAGCCGCAGCAAGGAGGTGGAAGGGGCGAGCAAGGAAGGGAAAAGTGACCGGAGCAGGGGGCAGGAAGGGGGCAAGAGGCACCACCGGCGGGGCTCGGTGGAGGAAGGGGCCGAGAAGGAGCACCGCAGGCACCGCAGCCACCGGCACTCGGCTGACCGGCCGGGCAAGGAGGGCAACGGCACGGCCAACGGTGCCCGCGGCGAGCGGCGCTCCCGGCACCGCGGAGGGTCCCGCTCCGGGAACAGGGATGGAGAGCCCGGGACCAAGGGGGACAACGGGGAGGAGCCCCACCGGCGGCACCGGCTCAGGAACAGGGCGCTGTCCACGTACGAGTCCGTGGAGAAGGAGAACGGGGAGAAGGAGGGCGAGGCTGGCGACAAGGAGCACCGCAATCACCAGCCCAAGTGAGTGAGCGCTGCCGGACCCGCCCCGGCTCGGGTCAGCGGGCACAAACCCCCAGAGGTGTTTCGGGAAATCCCTTATCCCCCTCCCCGTGGCATTCCCTGTCTCCACACCAGCTCCCACCACAGCCTGCGGGTCTGTTTTGCCTGAATCAGTAACGACGGAGGCGCCCAAAGAGGATTTTGATCCCTAAACCAGCTCAGGTTTAAGGCAGGAAAGACCCTTGCTGTCCACACCAACACACCCTGTAGGACACCAAATGGAGCAGAGAATTTCCCAGCTTCTGAAGGAAGCTCCTGAGGGACATCTTTTTAAATTTCATCCGGCCTTGCTTCCAGCCCTTTGATTTTCATTTTTAATGGGCAGCCTTCAGCTGCACCACCAGTTGTTCCAGCACGTGGCCTCTTCCATTAAGAGCAACGATGTCCCCCATTTGCTTTAATTCTTACGTAAGTCAAGTGAGAAAAACAGCCCTGGTGAAGCATTTGGAGTAGTTAATAAAGAAGGATAGATTGCCTTTTCAGCTTTATTAGTCTGATGGAAAAGAAATTGCACTGGGATTCTTTAGAATAGAGTTCATGTCACCGTGGAGAGTCGTGAGTGGCACTGAGATAATAATTTTCCTGTCTAAATTATCTCCCTTTCAGCTGAATTTCCAAACACTCTGCCTGCTGTTCAGTGTGCTCATGTGCATGGGCTCACTTTCCTCCTCACTGGAGCAGAGCTGCTGCTGCAGAGCCGCGGTACAGAGTGGTTTGGAGCTGGAAAAGAGAATGACCACATTTAAATAAAGCCTCGGGAGAGCATGGGGAAGCAGCATGTCAGGATTCATTCAGCAGCCGATGCTGGGTGGTGGCTCCTGGCACTGGCACATGCGAGTGCCACATGGGGCTGGCTTGGGGACATGGTTAGACCGAGTCAGGGGATGTTCAGTGCCGCAGTCTGCTCTCAGTGTTGTGATTGAGGGTTGGCCTGGGAGGTCCCCGAGGATAAGGACGCCAGTTTTGCCATCTGGGGGTTGTCCTGCAAAGGATTTCCGTGGAGAAAACAAACCCAGCACGAGGTGCAGCCTCAGGGATGTGTCCCTGAACGCTTCCTGGGCCAGATTTACCAAACCCTGCTTTTTCCCAGGGAGAACCAGTGTGAGCTGGAGGCCAGTGGCAGTGTGAGTGTCCCGGTGAGTGTCCCTGTGCACACCCTGCCCAGCACGTACCTGCAGAAGGTGCCCGAGCAGCCCGAGGATGCCGACAACCAGAAGAACGTGACGAGGATGATTCAGCCCCCGCTGGACAAAACCACCACTGTGAACATCCCTGTCACCATCACTGCCCCTCCAGGGGAAACCACCGTCATACCAAGTGAGTGCTCTTGGTTTCCTGCTTTTCCTGCTGGGAAATTGCCGGGAAATCTGGATTTCCAAGGTGTGATGGGGGCTCTCCTGGGCACTGCCCTCCTTGTGAGAGGCAGGGAGGGACTTTGTTGATAGAGGATCTGGAATTCCCACACAGGCTGCAGGAACTCAGCAAGGGTTCCTGGGTGCCTGGTGGCTCTGGAAAACCTGAGATTCCCTGGGGATGGCTCACCCAGAGCACATCCTTGGTGAAAGAGGAAGCTGAAGGAGCAAGGAAAGGCACTCCCAGCTGTGATCCTGCAGCTTTCCCGTGTCCTTGCAGAGCTTTTTACAATCCTTTCCATCTCATGGAGCCGATCCACCCTCGCTGTCCTTCTCCAGAGCTCTCTGCCTCGCCTCTGTCAGCACAGATTTACAGATGATTTACAGACGGTCCTCGTGCCCTGTCCCCACAGCCTCAGGCTGATCCCTGGAAGGGTGGGAAGAGCCTGGAGAAGTCTGGAGAGCTGAGGGGAATCCCAGTGGGAAATCCAAGAGGTCCCCATTAGACTCCAGGCTGTCAGGACTCTGCTTTCCAGGAGGCACAGCCAAAATCTGGCAGGGTCTCCCAGTGCTTTTTCACTCTGTTGTCAGTCACAAGATTTATCTTTTCTCTTTTTTTTTTTTTTTTTTTTCCCTTCTTCTTTCTCCTTTTTTCCCCCTCTTAAATGGTAATTTTCCTATTTGCAATGCTGGGCTCCTGTCAATCACGATTTATCAGCCTCTCCCTTTCCTGGCCATTTCCTCTGTATCTGCCTGGAGATCCAATAAGGAGTTTATTGAACATGTCACTCAAACACAATGCAATGTCATTTTCTTTGCAAAATAAAATAAAAAGTAATAAAAGCCCTGCACGGAACACATTCTGAAGGGGTGGTGTTTTTGGACTTCAGGTCCTGGGAATTAATGGAAGAGCCTTCATGTGTGTCTAAGAAGAGAATTTGCAGCATAAAACGTTATCCAGTTCATAGATGGGAAATTATCTTCAGCAAATTATCCCATAAACTCCCTGCAAGTGAAGTTGGAATGAAAACTGGAGCATTTCCAACCTTTGGGAGGGCAGTTTGGACTGTCTGATAGCAGGGGATGATTTTAAAATCTGCTGCAGGGGTGGAGCTCCACAGCTTTACACATGGGGAGCTCTGCCCAAACTGAAGCACACAATTCCAAGGAGCCCCTTTCAGGTCTCTTTTCCTAATTCTGGAAAGTTCAGCAGTCTCAGCCCCCAAATTATTAAATCTCATCTATGAATTTGATCCTCTCCGTATTCCCAAGCCAGCTGTGCTCCTGATCCTTGGGAGAAAACACAGAATTACCAGGCTGGTCAAACTTCTTTTCTCATTTCTTTCAAGGATCCCGAGCTGATCTCTCTCCCTAACAACTGGTGCTCTTTGGAATGGGTTTCCAGCCCCAGTTGGGCAGCTCTGGCATAAATCAACTCATGGTTTCTTTGTCAGCACGGAGCAGCCTCATTTCCTGGCTGTTTCTGCTCCGTGGCTCATCAGCAGCTGAGGGTAGAACAGTCTCACTCTGGAGTGATAATAATCCAATGATTGTTATCCCATTTAATCAGCATTTCCAAAGGCTGTTTGCTCTCCCAGCTGCACTGTTTGCATTTCCAGCTGTTCCAGGCAGAGGGAAGGCTGCGGATCCCTTTTTAACCCTCTCCTTTGTGTTCTCCCTGAATTCCCATTCCCAGTGAACAACGTGGAGTTTGAAAGCAAAACAGAGGAGAAGAAAGATGTCGATGACTTGACGAAAAATGGGCCTAAACCAATCCTGCCTTACAGTTCCATGTTCATCCTCAGTCCCACAAATCCGTAAGTTCCTCCAACACCAATTACGGGTTCCAGGTGCTTCAGAGCAATAACATGAGTGGGATTTTCATCTCTGCCAGTCTAACACATTGGGATGTGAAATAAAAGCTTATTTATGAGGGCCAGATGCTGCTGTTGAGCTGGGTTTTCCTGGGGGAAAAAATTATCAGGGAAAAGATCATGCTGTAGGCAGACCCTGCTGATGTAGATCCCAAAGAGTGGGAGCACAGGTATTTTTGGGAAAAGACTTCAGCGGGAGTAACAGGTTGGGGGCTGCAGCAAATTCCTGCAGGTTTCTCTGCTGCAGTCCCTGTTCTTTCCATACAAGTAGCTTTGCATCACTACAGACTTTGAATATCTGGGAAAAACTGGATATTTTTTATTTGCCTAGACTGAGAGTGCACCTTGTGGGATCTGCTGGGATTAGGGCATTTCTTCTCTTCAGGCAGCTCTGACTCCTGGGGGGCTTTGGATTCAAAGCCTGAAAATGCTGAATTTGCTGCTCTGGAGGGGCTGCAGGACTGGGGGGAGAAGGGGTTGTGAGAATTGTGGCATGAAGGGCTGGGAGTTATTTTAAGCAGTAACTCAGGGCAAGGGAGGGCGTTGGGAACTTCAGGAGATCCCCTTGGAGCAGAGGTTTCTCTCTGGCCCAGGTAAACTTGTAGGTCTTGGAGTTTCTCTGTGCCCAGATCCCAAAGGGAATTCAGGCCCATCTTTAGCAGCTGGATTTAGGGGAAGAATGAGTCCTCCTGCACCTCCTGCTGCTCAGGGTGTGACATCCCGGGCAGTCATGGAACAAAACAGGCTCTGGGTTCTTGTATTTGACATCAGAAAAGCTGCTGTGGTGGAAGCACCCCGGACACTGGGCAGGTTGAACAGAATTCCAGAATCTCCTGAGCTGGAGAGACCCCCAGGATCACCCAGCCCAGCCCAGACCCCCCAACAACCCCACCCTGTCCATCCCTGGCAGCGCTGGCCAAACGCTCCTGGAGCTCTGGCAGCCTCGGGGCCGTGCCCATTCCCTGGGGAGCCAAAGTGGGATCGTGGAGCTTGGCCTGTGCCTGGCTGGAGAAGGAAATGGTGTTTCCCTCACCTTTGGTAGCTCAGGTCTTTTGGCTGTGACCACCCGAAGTGACCTGGGAAAGGTCTGCATTGCTGGGGGGCAGCGGTGGGGTCTGAGCTGAGGGCTGGGCTGGGCAGGCAGAGGAGCAGCAAAACATTCTTGTTTCAGATCTCTGCTTCTCCTTCTCTTCTCCTCCAGTTAGGACCTCCCGAGCCTCAGAGCCCAGCATCTGGGGGTTGTTTCAGTTGCTTTGCAGTTTTCTCCACCTTACCCCCCTCCCTGTCCCAAAAGCTGTGCTAAAAACCACTGGAAAAACAAAATTCGCTGGGAGTAAAACGTGTTACAGCCAAGCCAAGGGGGAAGAACAAGACAAAGACCGAACTCCACGAATGTCAGCAGCTTGTTTTTCCTCCTCTGGGCAAGACCCAGCCCCAGCTGCATCCCCCGGGTGTTGTGGCTGGTGGTAACTCCTCCAGAGAGCTCCTGAAGATTTTCCCACTCCAGTGCTGCCACCTCCCTTCCAAACCCTCCCGGGGATCCGTGACCCGGCTGCTGCCGGAGGGGAAAACGGTTCAGGGAAGCAGAAACGAAATTAATTTCTCTGCAAGTGCCACCCCCCTTGCAGAGCACCTGGGGCTGTGAAGTGATTTCTCCGGCCCCACTGGCGGCTCACAAATGCTCCCACATCTCACTGCTGCTTATGAATGGTGAGCAGCTAAAAAGAGGGGCTTGTTATTGCCTTGATGAATTGAGTTTGATGCAGGAATTACAGCTACAAATGGTGTTGGAAATGGTGCCTTTCACTTCCGTGGCTTCACGGAGCACGGAGATGATAACCGGAGTTAAGGGATCCACAAAAGCATTTTTCTCCACGTTATTTTCCATCAAATTTGTTTCCCTGGTATTTGTAGCTCTTTTCCATTCTGAATCCATTAGCAGGCCAAAGAAAAGGAATATGTAAGTGGATGTGAAAAATAGACTTTAATTCGCACTGTTCAGATATTTGCTTAGAGAAAATGGGATAGAGGAGTTGAAATACATTCTCAGATAACAAAGTTGTTGGCGAGTTAAATCTATAATTTGATTCTCGGGCTAAGTCCTTTATTCAGCTGACAAATGTGGTGCAAATGCAGAGCTCTGCGTGCAGTTAAGGATTTGGGAATTGTGGTCAGAAGGAATTATTAGCTGAAATTTGTGAAGAGTTTTGGATTGCTTAGAAACGGGAGCATTCACCGCTTTCCTTGGACACAATTTGTGAATAAAAAGATTAGGTGGAAGTAATCAAATCTATCCCTATAAAGCGTTTGTGCTGTAAAGTGTGGCTTGGAGTAAAGTGCAGGCAGAGAGAGAGGGGTGGGAGCAACACTCAGAGCCACAAAGGCAGATTCAGCTGAGAGTCACAACATTTTAAAGGGATTACTTGACATTAAAAGGATTTCAAACCTTGGTTTGAACTCCCAGGGTGTTAACCTGGGAGTTCAGAGGGAGAAGGATGGGGGAGCACCATAAACATAATTTGTAGCGTTGAGTCTGGGTGCTTGAAAGCTCTCCATGCTCTTTTGACAGATGGGTAGAGAGATAAATAGATAGAGAAATAAATAGATTGGGGGATAAATAGATGAGAGATAAAGAGATAAATAGACTTTGCTTTGCAGAGGGGTACAGAGCAGTGCAGAGATGTTGAACTCCCTTATTTAAATCTCACCGAGATCTGCCGCAAACTGGGATTTAAAGCCTGTTTTTTAGTTTCTTCCCATTATTATGGCAGGAATCCCAAAGGTGCTGTTCCTGCTGGACTCGTGCTGGTTTCCCACCCCTCACACCCCTGTGATCCCTCCCCTGTGCTCCTGTTCCTGCAGCATCCGGCGCCTGTTCCACTACATCGTCAACCTGCGCTACTTCGAGATGGTGATCCTGATTGTCATCGCCCTCAGCAGCATCGCCCTGGCTGCAGAGGACCCTGTCCAGGCCGAGTCACCCAGGAATGATGTGAGTCCCACCCAAAATTCCCAGAATTCAGCTGCTTTTCTTCTCCCAGCACATGGAAATCTGTTCCCATCTCCCCAGGATAACGCGCTGCGCGTGCGATGCAAAATGAGAGGTTTTTTTTGGTAACGCACCCAAATTATCTTGTTTCACTACCAAAATGCTCACAGTTCCTGTCCCTTCGTGCTGTTTCCACCACATCTGAGTTGGAGAACTCGGAGATCACAGATTGTTTGGCGGCTGTGGCGGTGGTGGTGGAGCTGCGAGGCTGACACCCCATTCCCCGGTGGGAAAGGCTGTGAATAAACTCTTTAGGAAATGGTATTAAAACATTTCATTTTCAAACACCCCTCTTGCCTTGTTCAAGGCCATAAATGCAGGTGCGCTGAAGCCACCCTTGGGTGCAATCTGGCAAAGACTGGGGAAAATGCTGCTTTTTAAATCAGATGATTCAGGTTTGTGCCTGAATTATCTGAAACCCTCCCATCAGATGATTTTTGTCCATCCCAGCAAGCAGACCATTGCTAAATTTGATATTTTACTCCTTGCTCACGTGCAGGTTATTTCAGTGTGTGGCCTCCCCTAACACACATTTCCCTTTCCCATTTAGGCTCTGAAATACCTGGATTATATATTTACAGGAGTCTTCACCTTTGAGATGGTGATCAAGGTGAGAACTTTTCCAAGCAGAGTCACCTCCTCCTTCAGATTTATTTGTGAGAAGCTGGAGGAAGGGTGGAGCGGGACAGAGGTGGGAAGGATGGAGAACTTGAAGTTGGGAATGGCTCAGAATCAGATGCAGCAGCTCTGTCTCATATTTTGGGGAGGAAAATCAGGAGATTTTCAGGAGCTGTGGCTGTGTAAGAGGATAAGGACTGTGAGTGTCTGTGTGGCTGAAGAGCTGACAGACCTTGCTGAGACACTCCTGATTCTTCCCTTTTCCTTTGACAGTGATCAGGAATATTAATAACAACTGATCCTTGGCTTGTCACATTTCAAAAAGCTGAGAGTTTCTCTTTTTACTCAGTAGGGTGACAGGTTTTGCTAAGGCTGTGGGGCAGTAACTTCCCAGAAAGAACAATTCCATAAAGCCAGGATTTGGTGTTGGGGTAAGGCAGGAGTTGGGTTTTCCTGTCAGAGCAAGAGGAAAAAGAGAGAATAAAAATGGGATTAATGCATGTCTGGGGAAAGAATCCTAGGGAGCAGGGAGGGCTCTTGTTTCTGCAGCTTTTGGTTGTGGTTTATTGATCTGAGCTCAATTTTTGGGAGAGTTTTGCTGCCTGTTAGAGAGGAGCAGCTTGGCCGAGTATCTCAGCAGTTCCTGAAGGGCCCTTTGATGCAGAACCTCCTCCTGTCCCTGGGCAGAGTGGATTTGGGCCATGTTTTATGAAAACTCCTTTTCCTGCATTTCCTCTGCAGATGATCGACTTGGGGCTGCTGCTCCACCCCGGCTCCTACTTCCGTGACCTGTGGAATATCCTGGACTTCATTGTGGTCAGTGGGGCCTTGGTGGCTTTTGCCTTCTCGTAAGTCCATTTTTCCTTCTCCTCCCCAATTCCAGGGAATAAATCACCCAGGGGGCAGAGAGACAGAGGATGTGTGATGTTTGTGGCTCTATTTCTCAGTGAAATGTGCGGTCCCTGCCCTTTTTCCTCTCGTAGCTGGGGGGAAGAAATGAATAAATCCAACTCAATCTGTGCCGTGGAATCTCTTCAAAACCCTCCCAGCTTTAGGCTGGGTCCATTCATTGCTCATTCAAACACAAAGCCAAGATTTTCGTGACTGTTTGGCCAAGTTCTTTTCAGGAACTCCCTGTAACACTTTGTGGCAGCCCAGTGTCTCCAGGCAATGCTTGTAAGAATCGCTCTCACTGTGAAAAAACAGTTCAAAAAATCAGCTGCTAACTGCGTGAGCTCTTGGCAGACCTTAATTTCCAGAGCTGTGGATATTTCTGGTTCACAAACCTTTGCTATTTCTCTGCTTTTCTCTCCTCTCTCATTCAGGGACTTGTATTTCCACCGAGTTTCACTTTTATTGCTCTTTCTCTCAAACCCAGCTCCGTATTTATCACTTTAAATAATACCCCACGTTCTTCTTTAATGTCATGGAGGATTTTGAGCAACAAAGGCAGAGGAATTGCTCTTTAAAACTTAAGATTATCTTCTCATTTGAGCCTTTTTTCTTGGAAACAACCACAGGGAGAGCAGTGCAGGTTCTTCCAGCCTTCAGGAGCTGAGCTGGAGAACAGAAAGAAATTTTGGAAAGAAATTTTGGAAAGAAATTTTGGAAAGAAATTTTCCGCTCATCCCGAGCCACAGGAGTTGCTGTTCGCAAATGCTTCCCTGAGAAACAAGAGATGACCTGGAATCAGGCAGCAGGACTTGACCACTTGTTTCATATTTCTGATATTTTCATACATAGATTCTTTTCGCTATTATCACTTAGAAACTCAAACGTAAGTAAAGACACCAGTACCTTAGGTATCATAGTAATTTTATGAAAATTCCAACCAGAAAAATTGTGATAACGGTGCTTATTTTTTATACTAAATACACGTGCCAACGTAAATTCCTGCTAAATTAGCCCTGAGCAATTCTGGGAATGTCTGGCAGCCCGTGCACTGCACTCACCTGTTTGTGGGCAGGATTAGAGGAGAGGAAATCGTTCCACTCGCTAATGAGAATTAGCAGCGTTTCACTTGCTAATGAGGAAAGCACCGAGCGTGTCTGGGCTGCTTTAGAACTGCAGAGATTTTTAAAAGCAAATTCAAGTCCCTGCTCCTCCCTCTGCTCTGCTGGGGGAAAACGCACAGAAAGTTCCTGGGGCCTTTCTGGTGGAATATTTCGGAGGAATTTTTCGTTTTCTGAGGTGTCGAAATTCCTGTCGCCTTGAGGCTGGGAGATTTGTATTTTAGATCTGCTTTTCTTCATTTCAAATGCTGGATAAAATAGAAAAATCTAAGCTAAATTGGCCAAAAAGTGGATGGACAGAAGGATTGATATTGTAGTTGTGATTTTTGGGGGTGTTGAAATCTGGGCTTTCTGCTCCTGATCCTTCACCAAATTATTCTGTTCTTGGAGAAACTCATGTCCCTAAGTTTTTTAAAAGGGTGCTGCCCTCCCCTCTTTAAATATTTTGTCCCTCATTAAAAATAATTCTTTTGGAGGAGCTCTTTCATGAGCAGAACTGTGTTGAGATGGAATTACTGGGCTGGGGAATGTCTTGCTTACCTAAAATTTAATATCCAAAACAGAGCTGCTTTTTCAGTTTGACTGGACATGAGTGGGGCCTTCTTTCCCTGCACACGAATTATATCAGTGGAACATCTTTCAGAACTAGATTGACTTAAGCCAGACTGATTTAAGCAAAAATTTAACTAAAAAAAACCCCATTTAGCAACATTAGAATTTAGCAAAGCTCCTCTGAATTGAAGAGAGGTAGAGAAGTAAAATAATCACAAAAAACAACATTACCAAAAGTCTGGGGTTCCATGGGAATTTCCCTTTTCCCTCAGGAATTCAAATTCCCAAGGCTGATGGGAGAAGGGGCATTTTTATGGCCCCTTCAGAGCAGCTCCCTGTGCAGGGCTTACTTTTAAAACCTCTTCTCTTTGAACACCGTTTTCTTTTGAAGGGGATTTTCCCTGCTCGAGTTATGGATTAAAATGAGTAATTTTTAATCTTCCTGAGTCTTTTCATGCTCAGGTTTTCTTCTCTTGCTCACGTTGGGCCATGAATATCTAACAGCACCTCATCAGCCTCTAAATAAATTACTTCTACATCCCCTGCCTGTGCTTTATATTTATAATAGGTGCCTCAAGCTGTTTTTATTTTGCACTGTGAGTGAGTTCTGAGCAGGGCTTTACAGGGAATGCATAAACCCTGCCTGGTTACTGTCTGCCAGATTAAAGTCAGACAGCCCTATTTGTGAGACTGGGGAAAATTTGAATTTCCGCTGTGATTTTTCTGATTTCTGTAATCCCCGCTCCACGTCCACATTTTGGGAGGCAGCATCCAATTCGGGCAATGCCTGAAGCCTGTCTGGTCTGGCCCAAAAGCTGGAAAATCAGTCATTCCTAGGAAATTATTCACCCACGTTCCAGTTATGAATCCTAACAAGGCAGAGTTGTGATTTAGGCCCATTTAGTGGTTTGGTTCAACCAGATGCACACACAGAGCCAGTTGAAGGATAATCCTGAAAAGGAGCTTTTGGAAACTCTTTGTTGTTTAATCAGTTGGATTTTTCCAGGAAATCCTCCAGCCCTGTCACCCTCATCAGTGTCACTGGAAAAATGAGGTTTAATGGGGCTGTCACAGCTTTTTTTGCAAGAACCCACAACTGCCACGTGCAAGGTGGGATTTAATTCATTTTCTTGGCCTCACTGGTGCCCGCTGAAGGTGATGTGAACCAACTTCTTGTTGATTTGATGTGTCACTACAAATCTGGGAATAGCAGAGCTCCCTGAAACGCTCCCATCTGGAATATTGCAGCAGCCTCTATTAATTCAGGCATTTGAGATGGAATCAGTCGCTGCTACAAGACTGATAAAATCCAGCTCTCAAACCAGCCAAAGGTTTTCTTTCTGCCTGCAGCTCTTTAGGAGCTGTTCTGGGCTTGAGCGTGGTTAAAAAAATAGAAAAATAAATTTAAAACAACACCCCCAGAGTGCTGCTAGGAGCAACAACACGATGGTGGTGATAATAACAAACTAACATCTTCCATTTAGCAAAGCATTTCAAAGAGAAATCCCTTTCTTTTCCTGGAGATAAACATGCCACAAACACCCAGACACGTTTGAGTCCTTAGGGAAATGGAAATAAACAAAAAAACCCCCCCATGCAGCCTTGTCACCAAAATCTCTCAGCCCCGGGTGCAAAATGTACTTGGGAGGATCAGCCCATGAAGAGCGGCAAAGATCTGGCCTGGAAAATTTTGCGACAGCAGAATGGTGGCTGAGTATGGTTTGGTTTTCTGTTGTTGGTGGGATTTGTGGAAGCAGGTAGAGAGGTCAGGCAGACAGGCTTCAAGATGGCAAAGAAGAAAGTTTTATTTACAAGAAGTTATTTTTATACACAGTAATAAACAAGTGTCTATTGGCCAAAAACAATCCACCCCCAAAGACCTATTGGTTATGGCTTGTACACCTCTAACACAAAACACAGAGATTGAGAACGTACAGTTTATCTGTATTCTCCATGAGAGAGAAAGGAAAATCCTAAAACACTGCAACTACAGCTGAGATGCCCAGAATTTCAGGATGCTCTTGGAAAAAACCAAAATAGCCGAGGTTATCCCTCCCAAAGAGGGAGAGAAGAGACGTGGAGGTGTTTTTGCTGATGGAAGGGCAGATCCAGCAGGGAATGCGGGATTCCTGCTGCCCAAAGCTCTCCCTTCCCTGCTGGTTTATCCCGTGGAGTTGGTGGGAATTGGGGCCAGGGGCTGGGGGATCTCTCTGATGTTTCTGTTTGTCATTGACTCTGCTCTTTCTTTGTCTTCTCCTGGCTGGAATCTCTCTCTAGGAGTTTCATGGGGTAATATGTTATTCCTGTCTCTTGCTGCTCTGTTTTGCCTGTCCGACCTGTGTCCACACACTCTGCCACTGTGGGAACAACCCAGCCATGTTCCACCCATCGCATCGACTCCTTCGTCCCTTTGCTGCTCATTATCCAGTGAATATTCCCCCTAACAATCCTCATCCATCCCGATTTTCCTTCAGCAGAAATAGGAGCAGGCTAGGAAGCCAAGGCAGAGAGTCAAAAAACCGCATGGAAATAGATTTGTGGCAAAGAGATTGGAGGGGGTGGGTACTGATGGGTGAGTTACAATTCATGGAAAGCTCAGTGAGGAGGCTGACAGAAGAAATCCGAGTCTCTTCCCGAGGATTTCACCTCCACACAGCCACACTGGAAGCTCCAGGAACAATTCAGTGCAGCCTGGGCAATGCAGGCCAAGCTCTGATCCTGGGGAAAGCGTTTGATGTGAACGCAGAGCTCAGGGAGTTTTTCGTGGGGGAATTTGTGACCAAGGAGGTTCCAAAAGTTGTGTTTAACCCTCTGCAAGAGGCAGCTTTGCTCTTCATCCAGGGATGGGGAGCAGAGCCGTGTCCTGTGTCCCCACATCCCAGGAGCTCAGGGGGGATCCTCCGCAGCGAGGAAAAGGATGCCAAGAAAAGCCTTTGATGTGGTCCAGGAAATCTGGCACTCGGTTCTTTCTTCTCTCTAGGAAAGCAGAGCATTTAGGGCAGGAAGAGGGTGGCTTTGTGCTCGGGCACGGTGGGGTGACCTCATTCACTCTTCCAGGCAGGAATTCACTCATGCCATGAGGATTCCAGGCAATCACAGGAAGCACTGGTTCCACCTCGCTCTGAATTTTTGATGCCCTGGCTCCGAGAGGGCCGTGTCACCTGAAATCAGAGCTGCTGGCAGGAGCAACAGGAGCAAGCAGCTTCCATTTGAAAGAACTGCTGAATTTTTAAAGGCTCTTTTATTTATTAAAGGGAGAAGAGGCTTTGCAGAGCTCTTTTAAAACATTCTTAATGTTTTAAATCAACACGCAGCAGACTGACACAGAAAAAAACCAACAAAACAGAATTGGCCTAATGCACCCAAAATTGATCTAATGCAATTTCTTTGGGTGGTATTCTCTCTTTTTTTTAAAATTTCTGTCTACCTTTATCCCATGCTCCTCTATAGCTCCTATTCAAGATTCAGCTCTTCTGAATGTTGCAGTTGTTATTCTGCAGTCAATTAAAATCTTGTCCTTCCATAGCAATTTATTTTTGTCGTGAGGAATATTCAGGTCAAATGTGTGCTTGGATACACCTTTTGACTGAATCCCAGTTCCATCTGGACCTTTTATTTTGTGAGACATCTGGCTCTGTATGAAAGCAGCGAAAAAAAACCCCAATAGTGGCAGAGAGGGTTTTTAAAAACACCCAAACCCAACCCTCAGGGTTTTATTTGCCAGGCTGAAATAGTTGCAGAGAATCCCTTTAATTAAAATGCAATTTGCATCACTCTAGGTCAGAGTACCACGCCACTGGAAAAGCTTTTCCCTATAGCAGGGACCTTACTGTGACAAAAAAACATTGAGTTTTTCTTCCAGGATTCTCTACATGGCTCAGAGCATAAATCCCATTAAGATTTAATTGGCTCACGCTCTTTATTTGCTTAAGTACTTGGATGGAAAAAAATCAGTCAGCTCTTCTTAGTGTCCTCTGCTGAGGCAGAAGGAATTCTGTGTGACTGGAGCTGTCTGCCCTGCACCTCCGAGCTCCCAGGGCCGGGGAAAAGCAGGAGCCAGGATTTGCTCTGCCCCATGCCTTTTTCACCTTCCTAGAAATATGAAATCCAAGGGAATTCTTGCTTCGGGGGGAGCAGAGCAGGGAAATGTCTCTGTTCTCGTCGGGAACGTCACTTCCTCGTTAGTGCAGGTGTTAATTGGCACGACAGCGGTGTGGTGTGGTGTTGTCCGGGTCTCCTGGAGTCAGGGGCAGGGGAAGGCACCAGTGGGAATTTTCTGGGGTTTTGAGTGAGCCCAGGAGCGCAGAGCTGGGCTTTGCTGGGCTGGGAGTGCTGATGTGCAGAGCACAACTGTGGCCACGGTGATGGGAACTGAGCAGAGCTCGGGCCAGGGCGTCCAACGCCGCTTTTCTGTCCTGCTGCCCCATCCCCGTGACCCCAAAGTGTCCCACCCCTCATTTCTGTCCTTCTGCCCTAAACATGTGGCCCCAAAGTGTTCCACCCCCCTTTTCTGTCCTGCTGCCCCATCTCTGTGACCCCAAAGTGTCCCACCTTCACTCTTCTCTCACCCCTCCTTTCCTCAGCTCCCACCGCATCCCTGGCTTTTCTCAGGTGGGAGCTGTGGAGCAGTGGAAGGGGTTGGCTTGGCCTGGCAGAGGGGAGAGGTGCAGGGAGCAGAGGGGCAGAAGGGGTGGCCGTGGCTTGGGTGCCACCAGCCCTGGGGCCAGGCCAGGGGGGATCTCCTCTGGCATCTCCTTGTCCGTGCCCCATTTCCCCCTTTGCTTCCCTCCTGCCATTCCCACCCTCCTGGAGAGGCTGAGCAGGTTATTCTGCAGCCAGGCCACTGCTGAGGGTCAGCCTGGGCAGTGGGGGTGCCCCAGCTCAGCTGCAGGCTCTGGTGACACTGCAAATCCTGTGGCAGTGGTCATGAAGTGGTCACTGAAGTGACCACGGTGAGGTGAAAGCAAATAGGCAAAGCTAAGCCTAGGCCAGACCTTGAGCTCTGCTAAAACCTGACAGGAAAGGCAGTAAAAGCTCTGTTGGCAGTGCCTGCTTCATCTAGGGCAGATCAAAGGGTCTCTGATGACAATCAAGTATTATTTTTTAAAACATATAATAATTATTTTGTGGCTTTCAGTCAGTCTGTAGCTCTGGGAGTAAATCCAATGCCTGGATTTAGGGCCATGCCAGTGGTCAGGATCCAGCTGGGGTGGATTAAAATGGCCCTAAAACAGCCCTGAAAGAAGAGAGAGGGAAGGATAGGGACCTGTCTGTCCTGTTCCCCCTCTTCTCCACCTCTACCGAACCTTGTGGAAAGGGAATTTCTCCTCAGGTTATAAATAACCAGGATACAACCACATCCCTCCAGAAATTCCCGTGTCTCCCTCTTAGTGCATTTCCAGACAAATGCCGTGCCTGGTCACAGGAGAAGGGGACTGGACATGAGGCAGTGATGTGGGTTTGGGTCATAGATTCCAGTCCAGTGTTAGCAGTGAGTTCATAGTCCTGTGGAAGTGGATGGATTCCAAAAAACCCTTTCCAGGGCTGAGCAGGGGCAGCCAGCCGTGGAACTGGGTGGTTCCCTCCCCTTCTGGTGCTTCTCCCTCAGCACAGGGTGGAGGGCAGGGTGGGGGAAGCTTTGCAGTCCTGCACAAACCCCCGTGGGTCTCTCAGGTCTCTCGTGCTTCCATGATTTCCCCCTTGGAGAAGGGGAATGTTGCCAAGCTGGGAGAGCACAGAGTAGGTGTGTCAGCATCTGTTCCACGCGTTCTCCATTCCCACCTCTGTAACCTCAGCGCCGCCCCAGACCCAAACCCCCAGCCATGAATAAAACTCAGCTCCAGACCTCCATCCCATTTCTCACTCCATATGAAACGAGGGGAATGCCATTGTTTTGCCGTGGGGTTGGAAGAAGATGTTGTCTTTCTTTGTTCATTTATTTCGGAAGTGCACGAGGAAAGGAACTCTGTCCTTTCCCCTAAAATCCCCTCTTAATGTCAACCAAAGGAACATTCTGGAGCCTTGCACTCGAGACTTTTAACAAAAGTTAAAAGTTAGAAGAGTTTAAAAAAACTCCACTTTTAAGCAAACCTAAACCCCAAAAGTGACTGACAGCGCCTGCATGCCTACATGGGGAGTTGTCCCAGCACTGTTCCAGGCATGTAATATATTGTCATATTACATGTTCCTGCATGGGATTGGTGGCATGTCTTCCATGGGAGACTCAGGGCTGAGGGAACCGGCTCTGATCCCCAGGAGAGCCCGGCCCCTCACCAGGAAGGCTCCCAGCCCCTCTTGGTTTGCTTGCCAAGGCACGATGTCCCTGCCAGAGCAGCACACGGAGAAACAGCCCCTGCCTCGGGCAGGGAGGAGAGTGAAGTGTGCTTTTCTCCCTTCTCCTGCTGGGAATGGGATGGAGGAGCTGAGCCTCCTGTCCCAGGGGCTGCTGCCCTGGCTGGGAGTGGAGTTGGGGCAGGAAGGGCCCCAGGTCCTGGTGAGTGTGACATGGGAGGTGACAAAGCAGCTGTGGCTGCGCCCTGCCGGGACCGTGTCCTGCCCCAGCCTTCTCCTCCGCGGTGCTGGACACATCCCACGGGAGGCTGGGTCGTCCTGCCTGCAGCCCTGGTGAGGATGGACACAAAACCTGCCAAAAAAACCCCCCAAACCAAACCAATTCCCCCACCAAAGCCACCCTGGGTGCCCGTAAATCTCCTCCTGAGTGACCTGAGGAGCAAACGATTCCCTCTGTTGTTCTTGTGCCTTTTCTCCCTTGCAGAGGAACCAAAGGCAAGGACATCAACACCATCAAGTCCCTGCGAGTCCTGCGGGTGCTCAGGCCCCTGAAGACCATAAAACGGCTGCCGAAACTAAAGGTGAGAAAATCACCCCGAAGTTTCCTTCTCTGGAGCTTTCTGACTGATCTGCGTGGAAGCTCCACTTAATCCAAGTTATTCCCGCTGCTTTTATTTCGTTGCAATGAATCTCTTGGCCAGGTGAGCACGAACAGCTGGGCAGATGTTGAGCAAATGTCAAGCGCTTGGTGCTTTTGCAAACATCGTGGGTGATGTTAGGAATTCTTGTGGGTCCACGTGAAAATAAAGCCTCTATGAATAGGAAAAAAACACAAATAAATTAAATTACAGTTCCTAAGTGGGATGCTCTTTGAAATGATACAGGAAAAAATGGGGTTGGGAGGGTTTGGCTTTCCCTGGAGAATTGAACATGAATATTGCAAGGTTTTCCACAGGCTGTCCAAAGAGATTTGTCATTGCTGTGGGAGCAGTTTTCATTTATTCATCTTTCTGTTAAAGAATCCATAGTGCAGGGGGTTACAGCAGAACCTTTTCATCCTTAGAACACTGATCTCAAAAATAAAATAAATTTAATGGCCTGTGGTTACTCCTTCAGCACCAACAATCTGGGGTACAGCCAGGCCCTGCAAACAGAGAATGGAAGGAGTTAACAAAATTCAACAATTTCTGATGTTTAGGGATGCTTCAATACCTTTTGTGGGCTGTTTTCTGTGAGAGATGGGTAAAAAACAACGGATGCTTTGGAAACAGTGAAAATCTGTTTGACAGTTCCTGTTTTCACATCAAAATAAGGGTCAGCTGTTCTATAGAATTGCTTTCCTCCTTGCCCACCATTCATGCTTGAATCATTTTGATTTTATAAACTTCTCTGAAAGGAAAATGAATATTGATGTTCAACCATGTAGAAATTTCATGAAGGATTCCTGGGTTGATCAGAGGGATTTCCATCAGGATTCCTGGGTTGATCAGAAGGATTTCCATCAGGATTTCTGGGTTGATCAGAGGGATTTCCATTGATTTCTGGGTTGATCAGAGGGATTTCCATTGATTCCTGGGTTGATCAGAGGGATTTCCATCAGGATTCCTGGGTTGATCAGAAGGATTTCCATTGATTTCTGGGTTGATCAGAGGGATTTCCATTGATTCCGGGGTTGATCAGAAGGATTTCCATCAGGATTTCTGGGTTGATCAGAGGGATTTCCATCAGGATTCCTGGGTTGATCAGAGGGATTTCCATTGATTTCTGGTTTGATCAGAGGGATTTCCATCAGGATTTCTGGGTTGATCAGAGGGATTTCCATTGATTTCTGGGTTGATCAGAGGGATTTCCATCAGAATTTCTGGGCTGATCAGAGAGGTTTCCATCAGGATTTCTCGGCTGATCAGAGGGATTTCCGTTGATTTCTGAGTTGATCAGCAGGATTTCCATCAGGATCCCTGGATTGTGCCAGGAGTGTAATTTTGTGAATGATTCACTTCCATTCAGAGAAAGAGGAGCAGGGTTGTACAAACCTCAATTTCTGCTGTTATGACAAACTTCTGACTAAAATGAAACTGCAAATAACTTGTACTGAATCATGGCCTCATGCCCACGTAATAAATGGATTTGGGAAGTTCTTTGCAGGGAGTTCAGGAGTGCACATGCTGACTACATCAGTCACACCTAATTTTGACAGACAGCTCTTGAGAAAAACAGTATTCAAAGCTTTTGGTTGTTTTGTTTCTGGTATTGCTTTCCTTATTATTCCAACAGTTTTTACCTATCCACTGGAAGTAAAATAAAAACATGATTTTCATTTTATAATTAAATGTTTGCTTAGGATTAATATTGTGTTGACAAGCTGGGATTGTCTTGAGCAGCATCAGAAAATTCATTTATCCACAGCCAAAATTGTGGATAAAGCAGGAGATGAAGGAATTTGGAGTTATTTGTCGCAGCTTTGGGAAGTGTTTGGCTCTTGGACAAACCCTAGGAAAACCCCTTTGATGGGTTTTCACCCTTGGTGTGAAAACCCATCAAACCACGGTTGTGGGATGGGTGATGATTCCCAAGTGAAGGAGGTTTAGATGGGATTTTGGGAAGGAATTGTTCCCTGTGAGGGTGGGCACAGGGTGCCCAGAGAAGCTGTGGCTGCCCCTGGATCCCTGGCAGTGCCCAAGGCCAGGCTGGACAGGGCTTGGAGCAGTGGGGACCGTGGAAAGTTGGACCAAGATGAGCTTTAAGGTCCCTCCCCACTCCATGAGCGGGGTTAAATGGTGGATGCCAAGATTTCGGAAGGATTTCTCCTTTCTCCCCACCCCTTGACCCCGTTTCCCCGCCCCAGGCTGTGTTTGACTGCGTGGTGAACTCCCTGAAGAACGTCCTCAACATCCTCATCGTGTACATGCTCTTCATGTTCATCTTTGCCGTCATCGCCGTGCAGCTCTTCAAGGGCCGGTTCTTCTACTGCACCGATGAGTCCAAGGAGCTGGAGAAGGACTGCAGGTACAGCTGGGAGCAGGGAATGGGGAGGGAGCAGCTTTCCTCCAGCTCCCCGTGCTGGCCCGAAGTCAGGGATTTGCTGAGTGGGAAGAGTCTCTGTAAATAAGAGCAATAATTCACCCTGCAGGTGAATTTTCCGTTTTTTCTTGAACAGCTGTGTCATTCCTGGCTCTGATCTGCAGGATCCAGGGGAGGCAGCTTCTTTCCTGAGAAAGCTGGATTTTTAAGAGAAGGGTTGTTGGCTGCTTTTCTGTTATTCGTGGGATTTGTGGAAGCTGGCAAGGAAGTCAGGCAGACAGGACCCAAGATGGCAAAGAAGAGAGATTTATCTACAAAAACTTCTTTTTATATACACTAATAAACTAGTGTCCATTGGTCAGAGAGAATCCACCTCCTAAGACCATTGGTCACAGCTTGTACAACATCTAACACAAAACACAGAGATTAAGAAAGTACAAGGAGTACAGTTTATCTATATTCTCCTTGAGAGAGAAAGGAAAATTCTAAAACAGTGCAACTACAAAGGGTTTTTATAGCGTGACTCCTCTTTCCACCTGTTGCCTCGATTCTTCGAACTCCCATGAATTAGAAAAACACACTGAATAAATAATCAGAAGCGTAGGAAGTTAAAGAGCTCCTAATTAGCGAGGAGAGGCACAGGATTTGAATATTTTAAAAGCCCTGTCATGCTTCGTCCTTCCCAGCAGGCTGCCAAGGTGTGTTACTCCATGTGCATCTCATTCGGTTTTTTCTTGGCACCCAAAGCACCGCCTCAGCACTGCCCTGCTCTGCCTGTCCCTCTCCTGCATCCCTGGTGGGATTGGAGGGGCTGTCACTGCAGTTCCTCCTTGGAATAATGCAGATAAATTACGGAAAGAAAGGTGAAGTTACAGAAGAGGGGAGGTTGGATAGAGTTCTCCAGATGACAGGTCCTTCGTGCCCTAAAAGCATAAAAAAAAAAAAAATTAAAACATTTAGGAAAAAATGGGGTGGCTTTTTTTGCTTAGTTGGGGTTTGGGTTTTTTTGGGTTTTTTTTGTTTTGTAGTGTTTTGGTTTCGGTTTTCAGGTTTGGTTGGGTTTTTTTGTTTTGTTTTGTTTGGTTGGCTTTTTGTTTGTTTTTGTTTTTGTGTTTGTGTTTGTGTTTGTTTTTGTTTTCTGTTTGTTTTGTTTGGTTTTTTGTTTTGTTTTGTTTGGTTGGGTTGTTTTTGTTTTTGTTTTTGTTTTTGTTTTTGTGTTTGTGTTTGTGTTTGTTTTTGTGTTTGTGTTTGTTTTTGTTTTCTGTTTGTTTTGTTTGTTTTTTTGTTTTGTTTGGTTGGGTTGTTTTTGTTTTTGTTTTTGTTTTTGGTTTTGGTTTTGGTTTTGGTTTTGGTTTTGGTTTTGGTTTTGTTTTGTTTTTTGTTTTTGTTTTGTTTGTTTTGTTTTGGTTTTTGTTTTGGTTTGGTTTGGTTTGGTTGGTTGGTTTTTTGTTTGTTTTTGTTTTTGTTTTGTTTGTTTTGTTTTGATTTTTGGGTTTTTGTTTTAAGAAAAAACATTTAGGAGCTAGATCCACCCCTGGAGTAGGAGCCAGAGATGTTTCCCCATCAAGCAGAAGTTTTCTGTGCGCTCAGACAATTTCAGGGCCAGCACGCTGTTAATGACTGGCTTTGCCTAACAAACGAATGAATGCCCTAATTAAAATTTCCTTCATTTCCAGACCTCAGGTCCAGTTCCCATGGCTAAAACTGGCCCAAAAATTGGCCTTTACTTCTGCCATAGACTTTGGGGGAGTCTCTTTGTCTTTAATCCACAGCATGGTCCAAACTGCGCTGCTGGGCCTTTCCAATACTCCTGAGTCACAAGAAATGCCTGATCTGCTTTAATTCCCTCATTGGCTCTGAATCTCTCTTTTTCCTAGGGGTCAATACCTTGATTATGAAAAAAATGAGGTGGAGGCCCAGCCCAGGGAATGGAAAAAGTACGAGTTCCACTACGACAACGTGCTCTGGGCTCTGCTGACACTCTTCACCGTGTCCACAGGGGAAGGGTGGCCAACGTGAGTAACGGGGCTGCCAGGGGCTGGTGGCGCAGGTAAAGCAGGTCCCCAAAGCTCTGAGGGACAGCAGGTGACCTGAGAAATGAGAAAAGCCTTCTGTCAGCTCAGTTTGGTGGGATTCTCGGGTGAATCAGCAGGAAGAGCTCTGCGATTTTCTTGGTGCTCCTCTGAGCTCGCACAGGGTTGCTCAGGCAGTTTCCAGCACTTGATTCAGGGTTTTGGACTTTCTCAGGGGTAAAATTGATAATGGAAATGGAAGAAAATGAGAGGGGAAGAGTATTGTGAGCTCTGCTGGAAGTCTGTGGGTGTGGCAGCCCCCAAATGACATTTCCTGTTCGGCACATGACTTTATTTTGGCACACGTTGCTGCTGGCACACGTGGAGTGCAATGTGTGGCCAGGCTTCCTCTGCCTCCACATTCATAAAATAAAGACTAAAACAGCACCAGCCTCCCTTTTCCAGTCCCTCACTGTTTTGCCCTACTTGGATGTCATCAATTCCTCTCTTCTCCCACTTTTCCTCCCTCCCTGTTGACCAGAGAAGAGAAGGCAGATCCAGCTGGATCCTCTCCCGTTGGCCAGGGGGGATCAGTGGATCTGGGGACAGCAAATCTCCACCATTCTACAGAATGGTGACAGCAAAGGGTTTCCCTAAAAATATCCTCGAGGAAAACTTCTTCCCAGCCACATGGATGGGAGCAAGTTTCTCCTGAGCATATGTGGAAAATCCTGCACGTGAGTGAAGGCCAGGGAGTGAATTCTCAGGGGGTCCTTGGTGCTTCCCAGGGGTTGTGTTGACCTTTCCTCTCTCTTTGCATTTGCTTGCAGCGTGCTGAAGCACTCGGTGGATGCCACCTACGAGGAACAGGGGCCCAGCCCTGGCTACCGAATGGAAATGTCCATCTTTTACGTGGTGTATTTTGTTGTCTTCCCTTTTTTCTTTGTCAACATCTTTGTGGCGTTAATCATCATCACCTTCCAGGAGCAAGGAGATAAAGTGATGTCAGAGTGCAGCCTCGAGAAAAACGAGGTACCCACCTCTTGTGACTCCAGAGTTGGTGTTCCAGGGGCTCAGAGCTCCTGGGTACTGGTGGAAGGCCACTCCTCGTCCCTCCTGTGCTGGGGGGGCTGGAGAGCAGTGGTTATTGAGGGTGTGTGGTGTAGAGACCAAAAAATGAGGGGTTGTTTCAGCTTCTGCATAAAAACACCCCCAGGGAGAGTCCCAGGGGCTTCCTGTCAGGAACCCTGTCCTGTATCCCCCCCAACCACACCAAAGGAAGATGGATCTGCCCTGCCCCATCCCTGGAAGTGCCCAAGGCCAGGCTGGATGGGGCTTGGAGCAGCCTGGGACAGTGGGAGGTGTCCCTGCCGTGGCACTGGATGATCTTTAAGGTCCCTTCCAGCCCAAACCATTCCATGATTTGTGTTTGCTGGAGTGTGTAGGTGTGGAAGGAGACAAACCTTGAGGCCAGATCTCAGAAGCCAAACTGAGCTAGAGCTGCTTTCCCAGAGGAAAACTCCTCTCCCCAGGCTGCTTTGGTGCCTGGCTGGGATTTTTCCTCCTGGCAGCAGCCAAAAGGAGATGCCTTGAGAAGAGGGTCAGACCAGGGCAAGAAGCTGTGAGGCTTTTCTTTAATGCCCCCAAAATACCATTGTTTTTCACTCAGGGACCTCCTGAGTGGGACATGGTTTTATTTTAGTTACTGGCATCTGTGTATCTTCCTTCCATGGATGTATCCAGTTTCCTTCTCAATCCATGCAGATTTTTAGCATCTGCAGCATCCTTCGTCCGGGGTCCCACAGCCTCAATGACCTCATGTGGGAAGAACCATCTCTTTTCATGTATTTTGAGACTGGAACCTGATTTTTGATGAAAAGAGATGAATTTTTAAGCGGTTATTAATTAGCACCTTGTTTGTCCATATGAACAAAAAGTCCAAAATAAAGCAGAATATTTAGAGATGCTTTACCCATGTTATTTCTCAACTGAGCAGAAAGTGATTTAAGACTTGGAATTCTTCTGTCAATCCAAGATGAGAAAATGCTCCAGAATCAAAACCTCTTGCGTGTAGAAACCTATTTTTATCACAGTTTTATTCATAATAAAGTGGACAGAAATAGCCAATGAGGGGGGCGGTCTTTGAGAGTTCCCCCAATGCTTTTGGTGGAGAATTAATTGGTAAATTCAGTTCTCATTTGATGAAACATTCTGAGCTGTCCAGGTGTTGTGTGAGGACCCTCCTGAGTTCCACAATACTTTTTGGAAACCACAGGTAACATTTCTACCAATCCTCTGGTTTCTACAGTCATCCATCAGGAGGAACTGGAAGTGTTTTCAGGTGGGAAGGGATCAGGACCTACAGGAGCTGGGCTCTAAAGGAATGGGGTAGGGCTACAAGGGGGCATAGGAATGTTATAGGGCAAATATTCCAGGAAAATTGATCAGGATTTGGGGATCCTGTGCCGCCTTTTACGGGAACAATCAGTTTTCACTTGGTGTAAATTCTCTGCTCACTCTCCCAACTACATCCTGACGGATAAAGATTTCCAGCCCTTTTCCTGTTATTTTTTCACGCTGTTTTTGTTTTGTAGAGGGCCTGCATTGACTTTGCCATAAGTGCCAAGCCCCTGACCCGCTACATGCCTCAGAACAAGCAATCCTTCCAGTACAAGATGTGGAAATTCGTGGTGTCCCCTCCCTTTGAGTATTTTATCATGGTCATGATTGCTCTCAACACCATCGTCCTCATGATGAAGGTGAGTGGGATCTTCCTGAATCTGGGAATTTTGGGCTGTTGGCTGCAGAGGCTCTCCCCCTGTGAGCTGGGGGGGCTCAGCAGGAGCGGCCACCACCCCTCGTGTGCCTGGTGGGATTCCTTTGGCCCCCCAAGGGAGGTGGTTTAGCTGGGATGAGACCCCACAAGCGGGGTTCCCTGCAGAGCAGGGGTTGGGCTCAGCCCCTTCGGTGTGGGAGCATGGGATGGGAATTGGGCTCTGCAGGTCCCGATCTCCAGCTCAGCCTGCACTTCCTGCTGCACAACGGGGTCTTGGGGCTGCTCAAAGTGCAGTCCGGCCAGGGAAATTTCAGCTGAAACAGGGTACTCTAGACGGGATATTGGGAAGGAATTTCTGCCTGGGAGGGTGGGCAGGCCCTGGCACAGGGTGCTCAGAGCAGCTGTGGCTGCCCCTGGATCCCTGGAAGTGCCCAAGGCCAGGCTGGATGGGGTTTGGAGCAACCTGGGATGGTGGAAGGTGGCCCTGCCCATGGCACTGGATGAGCTTTAAGGTCCCTTCCCACCCGAACCAGTCTGGGATTCTGTGAAATTACTCAATTTTGCAACAGCATCAGACTGCTGGGACGTGATCCGGAGTGGAGGCAGAGGTGCAGGTGGGTGCAGGGTGTAGGTGATGTCCCCTCGTATCCCTTGCCTGGCTGAGAGCACCTTCACAGTCGAGGGGTCCCCATATTCTTGGGGTTCTCTGGAACAAAACACAGTTCTGCACTCGTCCTGTGGCTCTGAAAGTGCCCTTCCTCCCTCCTGGTGCATGCTGTGCTTATCCCCCAGCAGCCGTCTCCATTTCTGGGGATATTCCAGCTGCCCCCTCAGGATAGGATGGAGGCAAGAGAGACAGGAATAATTGTGTTGGAGCCCCAAATCTTGCTTAAAGTGAGCACAGAATCCTGACTGAAACGAGCAGGAATTTTTCAGCCAGGCAAATCAGCTGGGAAAGGTTTTACTGCACAAGTGATCTCCCAGTAACCCCCTTTCTTCCATCCTGCTTTAGTTCTATGATGCTCCAGAAGCATATGAAGAAATGCTGAAATGCCTGAATATTGTGTTCACATCCATGTTTTCCATGGAATGTGTGCTGAAGATCATTGCCTTTGGTGTGCTGGTAGGTGCCTTCCTCGTTCCCTTCCACCTCTCTCTCCTCTCTACGAAATGCTCGCATTTCGCGACGCTCATTTAAAAACAAGCAAACAAAAAAAAACCCCCGAGCTGTGCTGGCAAAAAGAAAATAACCCCTGGACCCCTCTATTCCCCTTGTGTTCTCATTTGGCAGAATTATTTCCGAGATGCCTGGAATGTCTTTGATTTTGTAACAGTGTTGGGAAGTATTACTGATATTTTAGTAACAGAGATTGCGGTAAGTACAGTTTGCTCAATTTACCTCATTTATAAACAAAGCTGTGCCCTGTCAAGACACTGAACCTTCTCCCTACCAGCCTCATTCCCTGGAGCTGCCTCTGGGAGTCATGATGTCCTTGGCTGACCTGGCAGCCTGTTCCATGAGCTCTGCTTTTCCGTGGAGCTGAGCGCAGCTGTCTGCCCCAAAGAGGGAAAGCTCTGATGAGAGCACAGTGCTCGTGACTCTGCCAGGAAGCAGCTCCCTCTCTCCTGCAGCAAACTACTCTATCCCCAGGCCTTTTCTGCCCGTTCATGGAAAAATCCTGTGGAATTTACAGAGGGAAAAGAGCAAAGGGATTCTGCTGTGTTAATGTGGGAGGTGTGCAGGGCACACATCTGGCCCTTGGGGATCCTGCCCAGTCTCGATCACAGTCTCAATCAGGGTGATAAGGACAGTGGGAAGAGCTGAAAAGTCTGGACTGGGGGAATGTTCCTATCACAAAAACTCTGTGGGGCCATGAATAAACAGCTTTCCCCTAGAATTTCTGGCCAGTCCTACACGGGCTGCTGTTTCTCTGCTGACAAGTTTTGTATATCATACAAAATGTACAGGCTTGTCATAAAATCTGAAGGATTTTTCCATAAGGGCAGCAAATGTCTGTCTCAATCCTTGACAGCCTGATATTACCCAATGTATAAATTGCTCCTCTCCTCTCCCAGTGCATGTTGTAGCTGATGATGTCTCAATGTGTGATGAATTTGAACTTGACCATAACTTTCTTCCTCAGTCCCAGGGATTTGCCTGTAGATCTGTTTTGTGTGTGCTAAGAACTGTGCTCCCCATGTTCCTTTACAGGTGGTGGTGAAGACCATGTGACTGTTTCTAACAAAATATATTTTTATTTAACCTCCCTGGTACAAAAAACGCACAACCCCTAAAGTTTTCCTCTCCAACAAATGATGTTCGTTTATCTGCTGGTGAATCTGATGTTTTAGGCTTTGGATTTTTTTTTGCAGTGCAGCCAGGCTAAAGTTACTCTGATCACCCTCTCTGAGTGCTGTGGGAAGGCACTGGATTGTTGTCTCCACTCCCTCTGCCATGGGATGCATTTCCTTGCCAAGGGCACCCAAACTTTTGCCATGGTTTGAAAATTTGTGAAAATATTTTCAAGTTGGCCACAAACAAACGGAAGCTTCTCCACCCCTCCTTGGGCCACTTTTCCTGGGAAGAAGCAGCACTGACAGCTCACGTGGGGTGAGGGAGCCTCTGGTCTCCCTGAGACTGGTGTCTTCTCCTTCAGGAAAGTTTCTGCTTCTCAAACCAAGCCCACATGGTGCTAAAATCCTCATTTTTGGAGCTATTTCTCAGGCAGGGAGCAGCAGTGTTGCCCCTTCCCTGCTCAGTTCATGGGACATTGCCTCTCCCTCCAGCTCCCATGGGATGGCCCAGCCAGGGAATTGGCCATGGACTGATCAGGTTGGGCTCTGAGATATTTCCAGCACCAAAACCTTTCCAGAGCAGTGTGAATTACCCCTAAAACTCCAGCAGGGTTAAGCTCCTGAGCACCCATGTGCCTTTCCCTTCTCCCTGGTGGGCGAGAAGAGGTTTTTGCTTTGTGAGGAACTGGATCCATTCAGTCCTTAAAGAGGGTTTTCTAAAGCAGGTCCCCAGCTTCCCCTGGCAGTGTCCCCACAAACATCTCTCATAAAAAAGCCAGATGTCCCCAGGACCAGTCCAGCCCTGAGCTCTTGGTCCTCTGCCTTTGTCTCTGACCTCTCTAAATCCCTTTCTGCAGCACCCATGGGGGTGTTGGGTTCTTCTCCCAACAAGAAGCAGCAATCAAGAGGAAACAGCCTCAGGTTGCTCTAGAGGAAGTTTAGAGGGGATATTAGGAATAATTTCTTCATGGAAAGGGTGTTCAGGCACTGGAACAGGCAGAGTCCCCATCCTTGCAGGGATTTCAAAGCTGTGTGGATGTGGCACTTGGGGACAGAGTTTAATGGTGGCCTTGGCAGTGCTGGGGGAAGGGCGGGACTCGATGATCTTGGAGATCTTTTCCAACCCGAACAATTCTCTGGATTCTGTGTAGCCACCATGTCTCCTTCCCTGCTTTTCCCTTCAGACAGAGTTCCAGGGGCCATCCCCTGCCCTTTCTTTCTAGATTTGGGTTTCAGCACTTCGAAGGCATCGTGCACAGCATCCTGAGCAGCCCAGTTTGCTTGGAGGTGACAGTGATGCCCAGGTCTGCAGCTTTGCTGTGGCAGTGGGCGTTGGCAGGGGTGCCCCAAAGATCACACTGAGAGCAGGATTGAGAACAGGACTGAGAACAGGATTGATAACAGGACTGAGAACAGGATATTGAGAACAGGCCTGAGAACAGGATTGGAAACNAACACGATTGAGAACAGGATTGGTAACAGGATATTGAGAACAGGACTGAGAGCAGGATTGATAACAGGATATTGAGAACAGGATCGGTAACAGGACTGAGAACAGGATTGAGAACAGGATTGAGAACAGGACTGAGAACAGGACTGAGAACACGATTGAGAACAGGATTGGTAACAGGATATTGAGAACAGGACTGAGAGCAGGATTGATAACAGGATATTGAGAACAGGATCGGTAACAGGACTGAGAACAGGATTGAGAACAGGATTGAGAACAGGACTGAGAACAGGACTGAGAACACGATTGAGAACAGGATTGGTAACAGGATATTGAGAACAGGACTGAGAGCAGGATTGATAACAGGATATTGAGAACAGGATCGGTAACAGGACTGAGAACAGGATATTGAGAACAGGATATTGAGAACAGGATTGATAACAGGACTGAGAACAGGATTGATAACAGGATATTGAGAACAGGATTGGTAATGGCAGCTGTCAGGATGCTCCTCATGGAATTTATTCCACTTCAGCCGGTGACATGTGGTGGATGTGGCCTTGGACCAAGCCCTGCACTGCCACTAAAACCTTCCAGCCCTCAAGGCCAGGCTGGATGGGGCTCGGAGCACCCTGGGCCAGGGAAAGGTGTCCCTGCCCATGGCAGGGGGGGAAGGGAGATGAGCTTTAAGGTCCCTCAGAACCCAAACCATTCCATGATTTTATGATTCTTCGCTTCCAGTCCTGAGGATGGAATAGAAGCAGAAGGATGCAGTGCTCTGCTCCTGCCCCATTGCTCTCCATGAGAGCCCATGGGATTATCTTGACCCACAGTGCACCAAGGGCATCCCAAGGGCTCCCAAATCCACCTGGCAATGCCAGGACTGCTTTGCTGCCTGCAAAGTGACACAAGGCCTGTTTATCCTGGCACAGTCACACTTCAAACCAACTTTGGGATATTGTGTTAAACTGCAATTTCACCTAATTTAAATACTTCTGGGATTTAGAACCAATGTAGAAAAATGAACCAATAGATCCAATTTGAGCCAATTTTGAGCCAAGAGTTCCAAAATAGAACCAATTTTAGGAAAAAAGTTAGAGAAAAAGGGCTGGAAAAGCTGATGCAGAGGTGTGAACATGCGGGGATGGAGGTGAGGATTGCAGGGTGCCTCATTCCCAGAGCACAGCCCAGGTGTGGCCTCTGCCCAGCCTCTCTTTCCCTTTGGAATTCCAGGTAGGACAGAGCAGGAAACAAGGCTGGGGAGCAGCATCCACTCATTTCTGCTGAACCACCCCCACCTCACATCCCTCAGGGCACGGCTGGGCTGCCGGGGCTCTCTCAGGGAGCAGGGAATGACCAGGGAGCAGCACAGAGCTTGGTCCATCCTGCCCAGAGCTGCGGCCCCAACAGCAATGGTCCTTTCTCCGTGTGCCTCCCTCAGCTCCAGCCTCCCCTCAGCTGCTGGGCAGAGCGTGGGGCAGCCCCCTTAGTCCTTCCCTGTGCATCCCTGTCCACCATTCCCATGGGGTTTCCTCATCTGGGAAGTCCAGGTGACTTGGAGGTGACCTTGACTGTCAGTCTGCAGCTGTCCCTGTGGAGATGTTTTCTAGGTGGGACGCTGAGCTCAGGCTCACAAGTAATTGCCACAGCACTATTTTTTCCCCCATGGCTGCATTTTCCAGTGTTCTCCAAAGGTAAATAATCCTGCTCACCTGGGTGGCCTCACCTTGAGAGATTTGGCTTCCACCAGCCTTGTTTGGTACCTTGAACCCACTGAGAAGTAAAGACAAAAGGAAAAGAAATGCGTGGATTAATTGCTATGTTTTAATTTTCCTGGTCATGTCACACGTAATTGACTTTGTGATTGTAGTGGAATATATATATTTTTTTTTATTTCCTCAGGCAAAAGCATGCATGTCAGTTTTTTACTCTTAATATTTGAAGGGAAATTAGGTGGGATTACGGAGAAGGTGTCCTTGAGGACACAGTTGGCCTCAGGAGGCCGAGTGGGTGTTTGGCAAACTGACATCTATTTCTATGCCTGGAAATATAAAAAACCACCCTGAGAAGTGTTTGTGAATTGTCTCCAAATTTGCATTACAAACCAAAATGCAAATAACAACTGCACTGTCTGTGTTACCTCGAGGATCTCCGAATCTCTTTTGGTTCAAAGCATTTTTTATTTCTGGAGTTACCATAAAATAACACCTCCCCTTGATAGCCCTATAGTTTTTTTCCCAGTGAAATTTTTCAGAGTTTCCTTTTTGCTTGTCCTGATTACTCATTTTCTCTTTTGTTTCCTGTTTTTGTTCCTTATTTTCCTTATCTACCTGCTGAATCACGCCATCCAATCAACATACAATGCGAAAACCATGTCTCCGTCTGTATGTTGTGCACCTGCTGCTCAAAAAAAAAAATAACAATTTGTAAATAATCTTGCAAATACCCATCCATGACAACATCACATATAGGACACGGTTGGTTTCATTGAATTTAAACAATTCTTTAAATTCTCTGCTTTGATTTTCTCTCGTTTTCCTTTGATTTGATCCGGTCTTTTGGTTGGTTTTTTTTTTTTTTTTTGGATGAGAATTCCGATTGCACTGGTGGAAAAGCCTCACTGCAGCGCGCCCCAAAGCTGCTTCTGTCCTGCACCTCCCTCCCTGGGCTCATTGGTGACGTGAGCAGTTGCCAATAGCCTGTCCCCTGCTCCCTGTGCCACCCCCGGTGCCAAAGGGGACAATGCCACTTGCTTTATTTCCATGGGAAATGGGAGATGAGGGAAGGAAACCTGGAAACCTTGGGGTTTGGAGGTGGTGGTACCAAATTCAGCTCTCCAAAGGTGGCTTTGGGTTCTTTTAGGATGAGATGATGGAGCTTTCTGCTGAAGGAAGCACTTTACAGCCTTACAGGTGTTTTAACCTCTGTATTGTAAGGCAAAAATATTATTGGATTGATGATGGACTTGCTTCCCTCAAATCAAAAATGATGGAAAAAAAAGATTTTAAATTTGAATATTCTCTGTGACACCAACCCATGGAAGCATTTTGCCACCACAGTGGACACAGAGTCATTGGATGCAAACCCAAAATCTCAACTAAAATGCATAAACCATATTATAACCAGAGCTGAAAAGTACCAGGAACCAGATCCCACTGGGAATTTAGTGCCAAAGTGCAGATTTATTCCAAAAATGCCTTTGGAAATATTGACCTTGGTCTTTGAAAATCATCAATTAAACAAAAGAGAATCCAAAAAGAAAAATGCAATCTGAAATATATATATATATTTATATTCTTAATTATCTTGGCTATGGTTGATAACACAAATGAGACCAAAAGCTTATAAAAAATCCTTGCTCAGCCACCTGCCAACAGCTTCTGGATCTGTGAGCATCCCCATTTCCTGTTGCACAGTTGCTGTTAAGAAAGAAATCAGGGGGAATTTTCATTTCCAGGCTGCACAGAAGCTCCACAGATATTAATGGAGGGGCACAGGGGGAATTTTCTGCTGGGATGCAGCAGAGAAAATGACAATGTGTGTTCAAAGTTTGCCCAGTGCAAGCCAAGAAGGGAATCCTCTGCAGTGGTGGATCCATTCCAGATGTGTGGGAGCAGTCAGGATAAATTTGGAGATGTTGGCTGCTGCACACCTGGCCCAGGCAGCACAGAAGAGGGCTCTGGTATCAGCTGTGAACATAAAAATATACTGGGGAAAAATCAGTTGGCTGAACTTTGGCTGCTGTCCCTGTTGCAGGTTAAAGATTGAAAAGCTCATCCTGCCCTTCATTAGGATTGGGGTCGTTATCCCATAGGGACAGGTCCAGGCTCCTTGGGTCACTGGGCATCGCTGTGAGGGCTTTGGAGCAGCACGTTGGCTTCTGGAGCTGCTGCTGAGGGAGAGGAGGAGCTGAGGGCACCGGGATTGTTCA
>VZTX01015629.1:0-11774 GCA_013400915.1 Pardalotus punctatus | reverse complement strand
GCCGGGGCTGCGGCTGCAGGGTCAGGAGTACGGATCCTGGGCACGGGGGTGTCCCCGGGGTCTCGTGCTTGTTCTTCTGCCTGAAGACACGGGCCAGGCTTAACTCTCACCTGTCTGTGCTGCCTCTGCCTCTTCCTCAGCTCCGGAGAGAGTGCTGGAAGTTGCCTGTGTTGGCTCCAGCTTTTGTCATTATCTGGGGATGTTTTTTCTGCTGCAGCGACTCGGTTTAATGAACTCCTTCATGCTGGTGTTCTGACAAAAGCTCTGGTAGGAAAATGATGTAATAAGAGTGCTCAGGTTTCCCTGTTTGCACAAGGTGTCATCCCCAGTACAGGGCACATGGACACACACTGATCTGTCCCCTCCTAGTGCACCAGGCGGGCTGCATCCCCTTCCCAAGGGATGTCTGGTGGCCTGGCAGACACACGAAGGTGACAGAGGAATTGCCTCTGTCCTCTTGGCAGTCCTAGCTTGCAGGGGGCTGCAGGTGTTGCCCAGCCCAAGCCCATGTGGGACCAGACAGCAGAGCCGAGGTGCAGGGCAGGGCTGCAGAATGCTTGGGGTGCAGGGTACTCCATGCTGAGGGCTGGCAGAGCCTGGGAAGCCAGCTGGGACCCGGGGTGCTGCCTGCAGCTGGTCCCTGCCTTGCCCCAGTGTCGGGTGTCAGGGCATGCATCACTTCCAAGATTTACCTTTCAGGTGTAAGAAAACCTGTTTGAAAGTCACAGCAGAAGGTTAGTAGCAAGTGTGGCACAAAGCCTTATCCACCCCTTGGGGAAGTTTTCGTTTTGGAGAGGTTCCTGTGGCATTTGCTAGGACTTGGGCTGTTGCTATTTTATTTTGTTGAGTTTGTACCTACAAAACAGATACTTCAACTGTGAATTCAGCTGTGTTGGGACTTAGAGATGTGCTCAGGAGGACACAGACCCTGCCAGGCTGTGGGTGCCATCCCTGTTGTCTCAGAGCAGCACCTACAGCAGCTTTTGGGAAGTCTGGTAGAGTCTAGCCCTCCCACAATCAGCAGCCAAAAATAAAAACAGGTGGGGTGCCTGTCCTGGTCCTCCCCCACCACACAGAGGGACTTGGCCCAGCCTGTGCTAGTCCCCAGACACCTGGAGCACAGCTCTCCCTGCTCAGCCTCGCACTTTGGGCAGGGAGCTCACTGGAAGCAGCTGAAAAACAGCTTCTTCAGGGCCACCACACTGTCCACCAAAGGTAAGGAAGGTGCTCAGGGAAGGGATAAGTCTCGGCAGGCTGGATACCGCTCTGGAAATGCAGCATGGGGTTGTCCTGCATGGATCTGGCTGCAGTGTGTGGGGATGGGTAGGGTGGTGTCACTGGGGTCTTCCTGAGGGAGTCTTCCCTGGGGCTGTGGTTTTCAGTACCATTTCTGCTGGGGTTTTTCCCTGCCTTGTTCTATCTCTGGATCTGAAAGAGAAAATAAAATCCAAATTGCTGCTTACAGGGGAAGAAGCCAGGGGTATCTTCAGTGAGAGGCTCCTGGTTTATTCCCACAGAACTGTGGGTTATCTTTGCCTGTCTTGTTTTTATTTGGTGCTCCTCAAAAGCCTCTTTCCACTGAACAGCTTCTACTTCTTTAGGTAGCACCCAGCAGATAAATGAGAATGATTCTAATGAGAACACAGTGGATAGAAAACTCCTGCCCTGCCCATACCTCAGTTAAAGCTGCAATGGTCTGTGGGAACTCTTGTCCTTCTCCGTGTTTTGTGCTTCCATTTACCCTTGACTTTGCTTGGAGAAAGCCTGGAGAAAGTGATGAATGAGACATCATGGGTCTTTGCTTGCAGCCTGTGTGACACTCTGGATGTCTGGTGCTGAAGGCTGCAGACACAGATCTGACTGTGTGGAGAATTTGGGAATTTGTAGATAGCAGGACAGAATCAATGGGCATTTCTAGCACTGCTCTTTGAGGTGCAGGGGATGGTGTCTGCCCTGTCACAGACTGATTGGAGACCTTACCACCCTGCACTGGCCTTTTTTCTTGAGGACATGGTGAAACCCCAGCTGCAGAATAATCACAGTCACATGACTTCTGCTCTTGTTCACATCTGGATTCCTGAGCAATTCCTGTGTTATGTGCAAATTCATTTTCTAAGGACACAGAGGTCAAAATATTTGGTGGGAGAGGGAGTGTTCTCAAGTTAGCAGGACAAAAGGGATTTATAGCAACTCTTTTTTAAAGCTTTCCCCAAGGTACCTGTAAGCAGCTCAGTGGATAGAAGTGAGTAATTCCAGAGTATTAAAGTTTGTTGTAAAGCCAAACAGCACAGCTGAAGTCATTTGTCCTGGCTCTTGCTCATCAGCACAGTGTCCTCTTGTCTCCTTTGTGGCTCAGAGCATTGTTAGTTTTGCAGCTTCAGTACAAGCATGGAAGTATCTGGAACAGAGAAATGTTTGCAAGTATTTTCTGGGTATGTTAGAAAAACACAACAATAGTATTGGGCAGTCCAAGGTAGTTTGTGTTTTAAGGACACTGCTGGAGCTCTGTGCCCTGCCTGGCTGCACAGGTAGCTGTAACTAGTGGGGTATGTGCTCTACGGTGTGAGCAGGGGATCTGGGGCCCTGCCAGCTCCACAGATCCCATTGGATGCATTACAGGCAGTGGGAAAACTTCTACAGCAAAGGATGTTTTTGCCAACAGTGGTGTTGGGTCATGCTTTCCCTTGACATTCACATGTTCTTCCTCTTACTTTCACAATCACTTGTTTTATTAAATGAGGACACATCAGCTCTGCTTGGTGTGAAGGTGCTCCAGTGACAAAACATTCTCAGTGGCTTCTGGGTGCATAAGGAATGCCTAAGGAGAAGCCACTCTAGCTGCATGGTTTGTCCTGATCCTCTGATTTAAGAGATTAATACCTCATAGCACATAGTACTCTACTACATTGTCACAGTAAGTATTTTTTGCCTTGACTGCTCCTATACACCCTGGTCCTTTCACTGGTGCTGTCAGTGGTGAATTTGGAACACCAGATGGCACAAGATAGTCACGAAAGGGAGAGAATAGGATGTAGTGAAAAAGGAGGAGGAACAGGAAAAAGAAGAATACAAAACACTATTACCCAACAGAGTCCATGACACAATAACAGGATGTTATTCATGTTATATATCCTGTGACTGTTTCCTTTACTGTAGGAGTTTGAGTAGGGAAGTTCTGGGTTCTAAATTTACATATCTCAAAGTCACTGAAAAGCTGTGAAACTCAGGGGGAAAAGCCCCATTTCTTAAAAATCAGGAATATGACATTTCTTCAGAAGTATGTTTAAGAAAAGACTGGGCTTTCTGGCATGGCTAGGAAATGCTATAGATGTTAAGACCAAGAGGAAAACATCAGTCTGAGCTTCTGTGTGATGCAGGTGATATTGACACAGGTGCTCCACACAAAAGCAGTTAGTGGCTTGATCGGGATGATTTATATATTACAAACATTATAAGAAGGATTTTGTGCAATCTGATTTTTTATTATAAAAAGAATGATTTGTTCAACAGGATTTTCACTTGACAGGACACTTCAAAGGTCTGTATGAGTTTGAATTAGAAACACACAGAAAATGTGGCTGTGGTTCACAGGATTCCATTTATCACAGCAGGTAGAAGATGGGCACCAAAGAGTGGCAAGGATGGTCTGACAATTAACAGTTCTGTGGCAGCATGGAGAACAGGGTTCTTCTATCTCCCCACAGCACATCATCCCCTTGTGGTGCTGCCTCAGCCCTTAGGACAGGCTTTGCAGTGATCTTTAATTCCATACTCGTTTTCTAGGTGCCCATGACAAGCGTCCTCTGCTCTTTCCTGTTCCTTGATCAATGGTCTGCCAGGCTGCATGGACCAAAGTCCAGAGTACATCACTGAACTTAGTAAATGCAACACAATGCCAAATACTCTGACAAAGCACTCCCTGCATGTCTCAAAGTGGTATCCACAGAGAAAAAAATCACTTGATGTTATATTCTGTACCTCAGTTCACCCTGGCATGCAAACTGCAATGATTTCACCCTTCCACAAACTTAGATGCACATTTACAAACACAAATTCAGTTCTGCATCTTAGGCACTACAATATTGTGGTGGTGGCCTCCAGGAGACCCTGGTTAGGAAACCAGTGTTGTTCTACCCTGCATAGTGGTTTGGTGAGGAGTAAAGAATCCCCATGGTGAATGATGCAGATGAAAGAGAAGGTGTATAAGTGCTGCTCCAGCCAGCACAGCCTTTCTGTGCAGAGGGACACATGGAGTGTTTGATGACCCAGTTTAGATCACACTGTGGTAAATGTAACAAGGTGCCTAATGAAGACACCAGTAATGCCGTCACTGGTGTCTTCTAAGCAAAGTGCTTTGTTCTGTAGCCTCACACTCGTGAGGGCTCCAGCCAGCAGTACAGAATGACTGGGATCCATTTCAGTTAATACTGTCTCCATCTATGACAATGTTTATATTACTGTAGCAAGTATTTGCATTATGATGATTATACCACTTGCCCCAGTGATATTCATTTTAGCACATTCTAGTTTTACTGAAGCTGACTTTCTCCCACTCCATCCTCAGTAAAGGCTTCTGCACTGCGCCAGGTCCTGATGCTGTAATGGTACCATACCTTCCCACCATGAACTGTCCAACAGAGGGCAGAGAGAGCCTTCATTTTTCTTCACTGGGAATGAGGATGAGCAACATTCAGGTAAGAGTTGGGTATGATTGAGCTGGTGCCTTTGGGGAGGAGCACAGTTAGTCCAAGGGTTAAAAGGTGCCTGGGTTTTGTTTCAAGAACACTAGAAATAATTTACTCATGAACATGTGTGTACACCCAGTACAGGCAGAAACTGAAGCAAGACGCAGAAGATAACAAATGAACTGGTGTGAAAGGAATTACCTCTTCCCTCTTATTTTCCTTATATCCCTCAACAAGAGGAAAACCAGAACGTTTTGTTCCTTACAGGAACCCTGGGGCCAGCCTGTTACACAAGAGGCTGGTTCAGTCCCTGAGAGCCCCAGGCTCTGGGTTGGTGGTAAGTCAAGTGCATCATCTTCTCTCTCTCCAGTTGTAGCAAGCATGCGCAGAACATCAACTGAGGACCAAACCCTGGGCCTTGCAGAGCAAGTTTAACCAAGTAAATTCTCCCTTAATCCAGTCTGGGAAATCATGAGCACTGCACCTGGTATGTTAATGGCATGTGATGGGACTGGTACAGCAACCTTCCTGCCCATGCTGTTACTCACCCTCAGGTTGCAATTCAATGCCCAGTCGCTCACTGCATACTGAGCATAAGAAAGGCTGGATTAAAAAAAAAAAATTGAGTGAATGAGTGAGATTTCTGCTCAGCCAGGGATCTTCTAAACATGGACTGTCAGTCTAAGACCAGAGGCTTTATTCAGAATTCACAAGTGTAATGCTACAGCTCCAAGGGACAGAGAAACTTAGTGAAATTCACAACTCCACCTCTCACTCATCAGAACTGATAGCTGGGGGTGGGGTTTTAATTTTTAGCAAGGGTCATTGAGGTATCCTGTTATGAGGTGCTGCCAAAGGTAAAGAAGGTATGGACCCCTGAAGCTGATAAAGACTATTAAAGAGTTATTAATGGAAACCAGTTCATTAGCTTTATTTGACTTTGGATCAAGCTCCAGGTATTTAAATCATACCTCCTCCTTTTGTATCAGTTTTGACGTTACATGGCTTTTTATCAGCACCTGTTCTGCTCTGAAACACAAGCTGATTTATACCAGAGCAATTTGCAAGGAGGCAAACCACTCAGGGGATGAGTCAGCCTTTCAGATGTAGATAATTCACAACTGTATAAATGAGGGAGGTGATCAGGATGGGACAGGAATAGACCTGGGTCTAAAAAAACACTCTGTCTCTACAAACATCTGCATATCAAAAATTGTACTCAAAGCACCTGGCAGAAGCAGGCATCCAACTCACAGTGACATTGAGCATCTGCTCCCATCCTGAATCCTCAATGCATCATCCAGAGGGCAAAGCTGTCACTGGGATCCAAGTGGTGCCTGTGGACACCCTGCAGATCTGCTGTGGTACCTCACCATGGGCCCAGCTGACTCTGCTTGCGAGGACTCTGTGGAGACAAGAGCTGGACAGCGCCATCAGTTAAGCACTGCCTGGTGTGTTTTACCCTTTCCAGCACCAACATCTCATGTCTGCTTCTGAAAACCCCCCAGCACATTTACAGTGTCATGTTCTTCACTCCCAGGGAAAAATAATCTTCAGCCTTTTCCATGGAGAAGAGAGGAACAATTTTCCCAGTAGCTTTTCCTTCCTTTAAAACATCTACATATCTTGGTTGTGTCATTTCCGTTCTCAAGACACCTAATCACTCCCTCCCACTTCTCTGATTATGCACTGTAGAGCAATTGAGTAATAAAACACTTAATTAAATAGCCGCATGTCTTTGTTATACCCTTTAATTAGATTACTTGGAAATAATAATAGTTTCTCACCAACCTGAAGGGTTCATTAATTCCCTCTGCAGATAACAGGAAGTAATCTATCTTTTCCTACTGGTATTTTTCTAAATCCTAAGTCAAATGATTCAATTCTGATTTTAAAGTCAATTAGAAATAGATACACTCTGACATTACACCATTATCTTCATGAGTGAAATGAATTCAGACTCTCCTTACAAGGCAGCTCAACAAAATTTCTCCTTCTAGGGATGACAATTTCAAGACAAGAAGTCAGATTTTAAAATATAAAGCACTTCCTGGAATAATTATCCAAAAAACAAAATGCTCCAGAAGAATAAGAAGATTGACTTTATAGTATTTATGAAGTGCTTATCACCAGTAAAGAAAAATTATGTGAAAACAAAGTACTCCTGCAATTATAAATCACCAATTTTACACAGCCTTAAGTCAGACAGAAGCATTAAGCCATAGTTAAGGACTGACAATCGCTTAGGAGCTAATGGGTGCTGATGACACCTGATGACTGTTCCACAGTCATTGTGTGACACTTGCTCAGGGCTGTATCTATCCCAAAACAGGTAAATATCCACACTACCAAAACTGCCTCCATGGAGAGATGTTCACTGTGGTCTCTCCAGAACCAGGACCAGCTTTATGTTGTTGAGTTACAGAGCAATAGGGACTGAGGTCCTACAGGAAGGTGGACAAAATCCTTCGGAAAATCAGCAAGGACAAATGCAGGTGGTCAAAGTTCTGGGTCTGGGAGGGAGTGAGCCAAATCCAGCAGGACATGGGGTGCTGCCTTGAAAGCAGTTTGGTGGAAGATGTGCTGTGGTCCTGATACGGTGAGTAGGACCCCAACCAAAATGCTCTGTGACAAAAAAGAACATTCAGGGCTGTGTCACCAAGAGTGCAGCAGGAGGGTGAGGAACCTCACCTTTTCCTCTGCGCTGATAAGAACCCACCTGTGAGTGCTGGGACTAGTCTCGGTCCCCTGGCCTGTTCTATACAGACATGATGTACCAGACTCCAGAGGAGGCCACCAAGTTATCAGGGATGGAGCACAGGACAGGAGGAGCTGCTGAGAGGGCTCGATCTGTTCAGCCTGGAGAACAGAAAGCAAAGGGGCCCCTCACTGCTGCCTACAATTGCCTGCTGGGAAGGTGTGACGAGGATGAGCTGTACTCTTTGCAGAGCTGCACAGCCACAGGATGAGGGGTAAAAAGGAAAAACTTCTACAAGCAAAATTGCAAATATATGTAAGGAAATAAAATGGTCTACGTGGGTCACTAAATGCTTGACCAGGACACAAAGGGGCTGTGGAATCTCCAACCTTGAAGGTATTTATCTCTCACCTGGGCAACATTATCTAAGTTGGTTCTGGTTCAAGCATGGGGTGGACCTAGAGGCCTCCAGAGGCTCCTTCCTATCTGGATTATTTTGTATTTAAGTGATTCTTTCAGGATTTTTGTGTGCTTCGCTAAAAAAAAACCAAAACAAAACAACAACAACAACAAAAAAAAAAACCCTAAAAAATCTTTAAACACTTGTCAAGGAGCTCAGAAACCCAGACCAGTTTCCCAGTCTGACAAGTGACTTGCTGTGCAACCTCTAGGAAATTATGTAGTGCTGAAAAGAAGACGTTTGTCCCATGTGAGGCCAATGGAATTGGTTGAGAGTGGAAAAAGGGAGGGAATGAAGGCAGTCTCTTTCAGGAGAGGGAATCCCATGCTCTTGGGAAAGCACAGTAATAAGAGTGTTCAGTGCTTCTGTTATGCATTCTTGCCCCAGCACTTTAGCTGAGGGAGCCCTGGACTTCAAGGTATCAGACAGCAATCTCCATTTACAGACTTCTGCTCAAAAATCAAACAGAATCCCAATATTTTAATGATCTTGCAGGATTTTTTTTATTACCACATGAAAGGTTCAAATGTGGAAATTATTTACACCACTCTGCCACATAGATACTTATACTCAGTGGCTTCCCAGACAGCTCCCAGCACCCAACAGCATCCACTGAGTGTGACAGTTCTGGCTTTACAACTGGATAAGATTTCATTAGGGATTTTAATATTATTATTTACCATAGCCCAACCAAGAATAAATGCTACACATATTTTGCCACAAGAAACAATGTCTGTCCCAGTGATCAGTCTGGATTGGACAGAGAAGGAAAAAATATTATGAAAATTATTAAATATGATCACTCAGAAATTTTCTCCCAGAAGCACAGCTTCACCATATCAAACCCAGCAAATCTGGAAAGCTACAAAGCATTCACAGTTTTCCTGAAAAACCTTTGCACAAGATCATCCTGCACTATTGTGGGGTATTCTCCTATCTGTTGGGGTTTGTACTTGTCAAAAGAAAGTTATGACAGGGAATAGCAAGAAAATTCCATCCTGCCTGAGTATCTTGTAGTTATAAAAAGCATAGGGAAAAAGGAAAATAATCAAGCATTCTCCTCCTTTCCCCAAAGGTAAAATCTTGGACACATAGTTCTTCTGCCATTCAATTATATTCATCTTTGCTTGCCACATATTCTGTGTTAATTATTTATTTGCTTTTCCAGTTCACTGACAGGCCATGATTTTTACCAAGGAAAATGATCTCTGAAAGAGTGTGAATGTGAGGATTGCTCTGCGTTCCTCTTGTCCTGGCAAACACAAACTGATCAGTAGTCTGTGCACCTGGAATACATTCTTTTTCTCATGGATTTTACAGAACAGATGGAACCAGTGGAATTTGACTGGAGGCATCAGAAGCTGGAAAACAAAGCGTTTAGGGCTGCTGGGGTTGAAAAACAAGCACTTTGTCTGAAATACCAGTTGGAAAAAGCAAGGAAAAAATACTAACACAGAGGACAACTGGTCTGATGTTCTTGAAAAGAGACACTTTAACATCTTATTCACATCTGCTTTAGCAACCTTTACCTACCAAGAACAAGACAAAAAGACACTGTAAATTACCACACTGCCCTGGGGATGGGTATATGCACATCTGCTGGATTCCAAAGGAGCTACAGGGACTGTCCTTGGGGAAGCATCCAGCTTCTTCCTGCAAACACTCAGCTCTGCTAAAGGTGAACTTAATCCAGGCAGCTGAGAAGGGTACAGTGCAATGTTCCGGCCGCTGGGAATCAAACCACAGGCAATCTGCAAAACCAGTGTTACATGGCATCTGAGACAGCAAATTCACTGCAAAGGATGCCCAGCTGTGCAGATGTGGAACTCCAGGACAGGAACTGGTATCACAACACTGGACATGAGACAACTGAGAGAGAAATTTCTGTCAAGCAAGGCTTGCAGAACTCTTTTTTATCATTATTAATTTGAATAGACCATTAACTATGGAACTGTAAATGCATGTGTATGTGGTCAAATATCTCTAAAGGAACATAAAGACTGCATAGAAAAGCTTTAGAGAAAATAAAAAAAACTCTCCAGACCTTATTTCAACTGATCAGTTTGTTTGTCCTTGTACTGGGCTGTAACCTTGGCTCCAAACTTGCTTCCCAGGGATTCCCACCTCTCTGACAAAGCCACACGCTACTGACTTTTCCATACTCAGCCTCTGGCTGAGCAGCATGAATTGTTCTATGCTGGAATTAAAGTGATTTCTGTACCTGAAGTGATATGCACATGTACCTTGGCTAGTCAGAACCAGAGATGGCTGACTGGCATAAAAATGTGCACGTGTTGGTCTGTTGGGGAAACAGTTGGAGCTGTTTTCTTGCTTAGGCCTTACCAACAGAAATACTCAATTGTGGCTGTAAGATCTTACTGGAATTTATGCATGGAAGACAAGATGGATTTTCACATCCCTACCGGTTGTAAGAAAATGCTGAATTTTGCATTTGCAAAGTACATATTTTTTCTGAAGAAATATTTAGGATATTCTCCTACTCTCTGAAAACTGGGGAGTCTTTCCTCTGATTTCAGAGCGTCGATTCTCTCGTTCCTCACTATCAAAAGAGGAGGTGTATTGTAATTTCAATGCATTCACTTGTGCCACAGAGCATTCAGGTTAAGAAAAAGTACACTTTAAACAAGAGAGGTTTTATGTAAAGGCTAAATAATATCAATGGCTTACATACCTGCAGCAGATACTCTAAAATCACAAAACCTTTATTGTGCATCCCAAAGCCAACAGTGACAGCAGTGATGTCCCAGCTGTTTGTTACAGACTCGTGTTACCCAGGATGTCCCTTTGTGCACTCAGAGATTTTCCATTATTGGTGTTGCTGCAGTAATGTGGGGGCAGGGATGGCCTTGGGCTCCTCAAGGTGTTCTTGTACCAGCTGAAAGCAACAGGAGGGAGATGTCTTTACAAACTGTGGGGGCTGCTGGTAGATAAGGCCAGATACTGATAGGTGAAAGAAGCAATGGGAGGAACCATAAATTCCACAAGAATTCCATTAATTGACACAAACTGTTACTCACCCAAGGCTGTGCAAAATCCCCGGACTTCGAGAAAAAGAACAGAAACAAAGAAAACAAAAGGGGAGGGGGGTGGAATGTACATTAGAAGGGCAGCTGTATTAGGCAGTTTGGGAAGTCTGTACCTCTCGAGTTCCTCAGCCAATGGGGAAAGAGAGAGATGTGACCTGTGGCCGGGAAATTGGGATAAAAAGAGGCTGCATCCTCTAGCAATTTGAGAGACACCATGGGAAATGCCCATGACCTCCCCCTTTATTCATGAATAAAGTTACAGGACTCCTCTGTCTCCTTTTTGGACAAAAACCTCTGGTGTTTGTGGATTAATTTTTCCTGACACAGCCAAGCCTTCAGGAGTGATGATCAAAGATTTTTACTGTAGTGTGTATATATATGTACACGTACACACACACACACACACACACATAGATATACTGTGTTTACAGAATCATAGATTAGATTCACGGAACGATTTGGGCTGGAAGGGACCTTAAAGATCCTGTTCCACCCCCTGCCATGGCAGGGACACCTTTCCCTATCCCAGGCTGCTCCAAGCCCCATCCAAACTGGCCTTGGACACTTCCAGAGATCCAGGAGCAACCACAGCTTCTCTGGGCACCCTGTGCCAGGGCCTGCCCACCCTCAGAGGGAAGAATTTCTTCTCAATATCCCATCTAACCCTGCCCTCTGGCATCGATAAGCCATTGCCCCTTGGCCTGTCACTCCAGGCCCTTGTTCAAAGTCCCTTTCCCGGTCCCTCGAAGCCCCTTTGGGCACTGGAAGGCGCTCTAAGGTGTCCCTGGAGCCTTCTCGCCCCCAGGTGAACACTCCCAGCCCCACAGCCCGGCTCCACAGAACACGAATCACCCCGGACCCCACAGCCCCTCCCCCCCCGGCCC
>VZTX01015628.1:2899-19398 GCA_013400915.1 Pardalotus punctatus | reverse complement strand
TTTGTCCCTTACAAAAGAAGTTAGTAGTCATTAACTATCCAGTCATTAGTAACCTAGCGACGGGGAAGGGGAAAAAATTCCACACCTCTCAACCTCCAACACCAACTTATTCATTGAGTAGTGGTGCCTTGAAGAACAAAACGGTCTTCAAGCCTGCCCACAAAACTCAGTCTTGTTTTTAAATCATCATTCAGATAATTTAGTAGTCATAGTTAAAGAAATGAAATTGCACATTTTTTAGTGGTCATACAGAAATAAAAGGTGCTTGTTTCATCCAGCCTGGGGGTGAACTCATGCTGCATCTGCACAGCAGAATGACCACAAAACCTCATGCAGAAAGGCAGAGTGTGGACTTGCTCCTCTCTATCCAAAGGCACGTTATAAATCATAGTATCTTCATTCAGAGCAAAAGGCTTCCAGCAGTGTGAGTGGAAGGTTAACCAGGATCTTTTGGTCTAAAAAACACATCCTGAAGAATCATGTGGCTTGGCATGAAGGTTGCACCACAACTCAGTCTGGCAAGATGCAGCACGTTTCCTGCAGAAAGCTGCTCCTTCTCTGTCAGAACTCCAAAGTGGAGAAATGTAACTTGTGCACACTGGAAGCCAAGCTCTGATTGCTCTTTCTTGGGTCTGCTTAATTATTGGTCACCTTGGTGGAGGGGACTCCGGGTTTACGGGCAAACTGGAACAGTGGGAACGAGCAGGGCTGGACCACAGGGGACACCAGCGAGTACAGTGAGTGCTGGCCGTGGGCCGGTGGAGCGCCTCAGGCCCCACTGCCCTTATGTGCCCTCTGCCCGGGGGGGGAGAAGGAGGAGGAGGAGGAGGAGGAGGAGGAGGACAGGCACGGAAGAGGCCTTGGGGTGCCGGGGCTGCCCAGCTCGGCACAGCACAGCTCGGCCCTACAGGTCCGGACACGCACCCTCCCCGCCTGTGGTGCCGCTCCACTTGTTGGCAGCCGTGTCGGGGCCTGGCAAAATGGGCCCTCTGCATGGCAGTGTCACTGCTGGCAGAGAAAGCACCTGGCGCCTAGCAATATGGCTGCTATTCTTTTCCCTGAGAGTGATTTTCCCTCTTCAGGGAGACAGGACCTCTGAAAACTCCAACATGGTACCAAAGTGGGAAAGGTGCATGAATCCTGTGTTATCAGATAGTTATGGGGTTTTTCTTTGGGAAATGACTGAAAGACGAGCATTTTGACAAACTAAATAAAACTGCAAAGCCATGGAATTTTTCAAGTGGATCCTGATTCTTCCACTCTCTCCACTTTCATATCATGTTTCTCAGTATTACCAAAACATTTAATTCCCTATCTTAATCTCAAATTTATTTTATCAGACACCCTGCAGACTGAAGCTTGTATTACAAAGAAGTGAAACACCCTGATGTACTGTCTACCTAACTGATGTGTAGGAAACTCCAGCTCAAATTTTGGACACCTGGCTGCAGCTGGGTAGAAAATGCCTGCTCTGGTGCCTTCCTCTGAAACCACCACTGAGCCATCAGTGACAGCATAGCTCTCCTGACATTTCATGGTATCATTAGTGCAGTGGAGAAGATCTTGGAAATAAAAAGAAAAAGAAAATGCATGTGCATGTGTCTACATATATGCGTAAAGAGAAAGTCTCAGACAACTGAGCTCAGTGCTGGACCCACAGCTTCTGTGACTCCTGAGAGCATAAGAATATCTGTACTGGTGAGGTCTATCTGGTTTCTAAGACAAGCCATTGAGTTGATTCCCAGGAAAGAGTTAGAACAGAACAACCATATATGACACATCTCCTGACTGTTCTTTTAACTTCTGGCTGTTTTTAGCTCAGGGGATTTTCTCTAGCTCATATGGTTTGGCTATTTAGCAGCCCCGAGTAGACCTAACTTCCAAGTGCTTGTCCTATCTGTCCTTGAACCCGTGTAACCTTTTTGCACTCAGAAGAATCTAAGCCTGTGTTTATACTACTAAACTAAACAGACCCAGTTCACAACTACAAGCCTTGTCCTGTGGTGCTTGACACTGTCAAATTGTTAGTAAGGGCTGTGGTACAAGTTGATTGTTACTCTGCCCAAAGACTAGGTAGTCTGAAGCATCAGCACACAGAACACTCACTGGTGTTCCTCCTGTCTGGGGCAGCAAGGCAATTGCCCTCTTGGACCATTCCTAAAACTGTAATCTCAGTGAGGTTCTGTGGTTGCATGGTGATTAGAAGGAGATACATTTGGCAGATTGGGCATGGCTACTCTGAGGGGATAGAAAAGCTTACCACTGCAGATGTAAGTCTTGTCATACTAGTTAGTCCCAGGGCCAGAGAACGGTTTTACTTTCTAACACAGGTACAGCTAGGAGACTGGCATGATCTTTTGGGCCACAAAGGTGCTTAGAAACCCTGTTGCCCTAGAGCCAGGGCCAGGATATTTTGTCTTGAGAGAACACATGTATTACAAGCATCCCAGAAGTTTTCCCTATGTGCCAGAGGCCAGTTCTCTTGATTCTTTAAGGTAAAAAAGAATAATTTCTTAATCTTAGTAAAAAGTCCCTCCTGTTAAGTATTTAAGTGAGATTGTCATAGGCTTTAGTGCAAGGAAGGAGTGAGGTATCCTGCTCAGCTCTGTTGGTGCTTCTCCTTGCAATAATACTTAGCATCTCAGCCCCCAAGTCCCTTAACTTACCATTGCAGTCCTCTGTGTGGGTTCCCAAAAAGGGGTGTTAGAGAAGCAATCACTCAGCTTACTTGTGGGGTTTTTTTATTGTTTTATTAACCTAATGTTAATAAAACACATAGGCCTACTTCATACCTTGAAGTGATCAAGACTTGGTTGAGACTTTTATCTTTACAAAAGAAAGGAACCATCACAGCACTTGCGTCTGGGTGGTACAGGAAGGATCCTGTAGGAACCTGGGATCCTGGTGGCACAGGGCAAGTACCACATATGGTAGCAGCTCAGCTTTTCTAAATGGCTTTTTCTTTAATATGAGGTCACATTAAGAGTGAGAAAAAACCTCACCGTATGCATGGAGTGTTTGTTCAGTGTTATGATGTGCCAACAAAGATGCCAGTCAGCTTTTTGCTATATAGATGTTTCTTCACTAAAATCAGAACCTTGTTGACCAGCAACTCGTACCCCATCTGGCTCCATGCTGCCGTCAAATACTATAGCTTTATGCCTGTCAGTGAAAGACTCTGCAAACAGAAGCCAGCCTATGTCACTGTGCTAGTGTAAGAAGACTATTTTTGTTTAACAGAAAAATTTCACACATTATGGCTGACAGAGTTTTGTTAAAGAGAACCCCTGTTCTGGTCACAGTCATGCTGACAGAAGGCAGCTTTTGTCAATTCAGGTGAAGTCTTTGAGAGAACTAGTGTAATTACACTAGCAGAAAAATTCTGTTCTGTGTTGAGCCTTTTTCAAAAACACATATACCTACCTAACTACCTACATATACATATACATACATATATATATATATATATATATATATATATATATAAACTGAAGGTGCAGTTTAACATTGCAGTCACCCTGCAACAAAACCTCTTTATGAAGTTCCTACCCCCAGCACCCCCACCACAGTTTTCTTCCCCTCACAGCTGTGCTGTTGAAAGTAATGGCAGCCCACCATGTAAATGGTACAGCTGCTTCGCCTGAGGTTGAGTGCCTACGTAGTCTAATGCCCTCCAGTCTAATTGAGCAAGCTCATTTCACTGATCCATTTTGCAGTGTGAACAAACAATTTCATTTGTGCTTCTGACCACCTGACAAACTGTTCTGCAAGCATAGAAACAATGCCTTGCTAAGAAATAAGTCAATTTTCATATAAGGAAGAAAACCTTTGTACAACTGTACACAAAATTTTCTCTCTGATTTAGAGTTTATAAAAATATAGTATACCACAGGCAACCTCTTTAATTTTTCTTGCTTCAGCTATTTGTAGGGAGCCCGTGGCAATGACTGTCTCTTTTCTTATGTTTATACATGCACTCAATACAACGAGGCTGCCTGGTTCGAGTTCAGAACTCACTGTCATTGTTATGGGAATAAAATAATGGCACTATTACAGTATCATGTACCTGGGATGGTAAGATTAGGTTGAACAAATTGCCTTCCTTTTAAATCTCTCTCTTGTTTACATGGAAGTCATGACAGAATGTTGTTAAAATAATCCTGTGTTTAAGATTATGCAATTTGTAAATAAAAGATCCAATGGTCCAAATTTTGGTGCAAGTATGAAAACAAAGTGGTGCATAAACTGTGGCCATGGAGTGAATTGTCTTTTTCCAAAGATGTTTGTGGGCAGGAGCTCTGGAGCTTGTGGTGGCAGCAACAATAAAGCACGAAGAAGAGAGTTTCCCAAATGCCATTTTATTTATCTTATTGCAAAGAATCCATGGACAAAGAAACCGTGACAGTTTCATCTTTATTACATTGATCACAAAAAAGCTGGTCTAAACAGCAAATGCTGGCTTTTCATGTTTTTAGGTTTTGTTTCTTTTTTTTTAATGGAGTAGTATTTTCAAACAGAATGTCAGTAATGGGAGCTACTAGCCAATTTCATCTGCACATAGAATTAGAAGTTAATGTGTTTTTTGCTTAAAAAAAATATTGTTATTCTCTCCAGAAATGTCGTATGCAGTCGTATCCAAAGTCTAACAGCCATCATCAAATACAAAATGTATGAAACTAGCAACATTAACATTAAAGAATTTCTAAAGAATTCAGCATTTTGTCAGCTATTTATAAGCTTAAGCAACAGAGAGATTGTTTAAAATTGGATCTTAGTGGGCCAACTAAGAGTGAAACTTTTTAAAATTTATGTAATGTGGCCCTCAGGGTGAAACTTTTTAAAATTTATGTAATGTGGCCATAAAATTGTCCACTCACCTCTATTTATGCCATATTCTTCTATTGATACCTCATCTAAAACCACTAACTTGCATAAATTTCATATCTGTGGCAATTTGATTGGAAGTCTTTCTAAATATCATTCTGTATTTAGAAACATTGGCATGTAGTCATGGGCTCAGAACTATCCACTTTCATTGACTAAGAGAAAAGTGAAAGGCACAGCTTAGCACTAACCTAGTGAAGTCTGATCGCCCATCAAACAACTGTTTAAGTACTGATGCATTGTGGGGAGGGAATGCTGATTTCATAAAAGATGATAACGGGCTCTAGGAAAAAAGCTTACACTCTTTAAGACATGAAAATTAGTCACTCTTGAGTAGCTGATTTTAATTGGATTTGTGGGCTAGGGATTTTTTGGCTGGCTGATGATTCTAATTTCTGAGGCCCATGGAACTAAGTTTTTTATTCTTTTGGATTTTCTCATACACCCCTGAAAAGAAGCAGAAAATAAAACAAAACTTTTAAAGAATCCGTCCTTCCACTGACCTCAGTGGCCTTTATTCACTGTACCTAGTGTTTCCACCCTGCTGTCACTGGCAATCGTTTCTCTGTCATTTAGGCTGCTTGTTTCGCTTCTGAGCACATGCACAACCCTACTCCAGCAATGCCCAACCCATGTGTTTGTGTGAAGCTCCCAGAGAAATCCCCACACACACACAGCTAAGCATCTGACCAGCCACACATGTGGCCTGTGTTTTGGGCAGTGGCTCCCTATTACTCCAACAGTTTTGTTGAACAAGGAAATTTAACTACTCCTAGTGCGTACTGTGATAGAGGGTAACTGCTGCACTCAGCAGCTTCAGCTACATTTCATTCAGTGTTAACAGTATTTTCCATTACAAGTAATGCAAGGATTATTTGATTTCTAATGCTTCAGTTTGTTGTTGGTCTTTTATAACCATGGAATTAAATGATACTACAAGTTTAATCTAGCTCCCATTTGTTTGGAGTACTATAAGCCTTTCTATTCTGTACTGAACTATGGCAGTGTATAAACGGTATTTATAGTATCTGATCTTTGCTATTTAAAGTTTTGTATTATCTAGAGGCCTTTAATACAATAAATTCAATAAGATACAGTTACCATACCCATCAGTATTACAGTATATCATAATTGAGTAAAGGTATCACGCCATATGGAAATAATAATGTCTCCAGAAGACATAAAATATTGCCTTCATCTTACTACTACTAGCATATTTTTAATGCATGGTTGAAAATCATGGTGCTGTTGCTTTTGAAAATGCAAAATTCACAGTTTAACAAATTATTTCCAAATGTAGATTTCTTCTAAGAATGTTGTGTTTTTATATCGTCTGTTATTACCACATCTTGTAGATCCCATACCGTAGGACAACTGATGACTTAGTTCAAATGATTCTCTATTGTTTTCAATATTTTTAAGATCCCAAGGAGGGAGAAGAGTGGTATTTATATGTTTAATAATTTCCAGATTTTTGAGCTGCTAGTCTGTTCAGTTGTCTGGAAAAAAATCTAGTGGCTATTATTCATCTTTTTCGGTCAAAGATGGTTTTGGACCTCTGGTTAGATTATTAAAGCAAAACTGCTCCATTTTTTGAGGCATATTTTAACTTTTTGCTTACATCTAATAGAGACTAATCAAAAAACTCAGTTTTTAGTAGCATTCCATTGAGTTCCTTCTTTTGGTCACACATATGGATGTGGGACTTGACTGTATGACCCACATTTTATGATGGCAAGTTTAGTATATGTGTCTATTCTTGCATACATTTATCAATATGGATTATTCTATGATATATTTTTATTATTGTATGATATACAATATGCTATCTTATATATAATATGCTATTACCATATATATACCACCATATTTTGTGGGTCAAGTCCTTAGATATATAGAGAGGTAACCTAGCTTAGAAAATGTGACCTAGTCTCTCTCTAAAGTGACTTTTAATTAACTTCTCATCTAAGCAAATTCTCAGTGTAGATTGTTACAAGGCATTTTAGTCCTTAAACAGATTTAACTTAAAATTCTAAACAAAAAAACCATCAGTGGTAAAGAATAAAAATAGATTAAAGACATGCACTGGATTCAGATGAGCTGATTTTCTGCAATGGTAAGAATACAGAGGAGCAATGAGGATTTACAGGAGAGTATATGCTGAATGAAACTGGTAGTGTTAGTGAAAGTCCTAAGCTATGTTGGTATGTGTTATCAACAGCAAGACTGCATTAGGCTTTTTCTTGAACTTATTGTTGTCATAATTTGGGGTTTGAGAGGCCTTGTCTGTCAGTAAACAATTATAATTTGTTTTAATTATAAAATGATGCTATGGCTTGTTCTTTTCAAAATCAAATGAATAGGGATAAAATATGTAATTATATATGTGGTCTATAGAAGATGGTGACTATAATTGTCATGCTGTGTTTCCTTAGTGAGTCATTTATGAACTAGAAGCAATTACAGGAAATTAAGTTGGTTAAAATGAAGAGTAACATTTTAAATGGGAACACTAAAAGAAATGGCCTTTATCTTTGGCTTCTGCCTGGAATAATAAAAACTCCTTCTAGGAAATTTGATTGTAGATGAGGCCAGAAAGCTCAGGAAGCATCTGCTTGAAATCACTTTTCTAGTAGGCTGAAACAGTTGTACGTTGTACGAAATACACATAGGAGGGACATAGCTGCAGAAATAGGACTATTATCCTTTCCATGTTCTCCTGTGATAATAAAATTATACATGAGTATTTAAATATATATATATATATCTCAGTAAAAACTGCTGCCATCATCATACTTCTGACCAATCTGACTGAATTCAATGAAGATTTTTAGTGCAGAAATAGTCTGAAGTGTAGACTAAGATATAGAAACCAGTAAGGACAGGGATAGACTCATCTTTCTACAAGCCTGGGGAATATTTCTTATTTGTGGGGGGAGGAACTGCTGTGCAATGCAAGAAGTTACATCAGATTCTGGCAGTTTTTGTCCATAATTTAGTAGTTTTCTAAGGCAGCCTTCAGAAGTCTTCCTTCATTATTGAATTCTGGTTTCAAGCCCAACATCCCATACATAACAAGTTCTTGAATGTTACACTTTGTATACCAACATATAATAATACCTAATGTCCTCTACATTTTCTAGCTAGTGAGGTGAGAGATGTATTTATTCTTTTAATCTCCTAGTGAAGTGTTACGTACCAAAATTTACTGCCAAATGAGGTCCGATATGCAGAACTTCATTGTCTTTTCCTTCCTGCCAACTTTTCAATATTCTAGCTCCATTAATTCTTATTAGTGCTATGAAAGGATGATCAAACCAGTGAGAGCACAAGGTGAAATGGATTCTACGAGTTACATGACTGTCATAGACTACCTTCCTAAATCTAACTCCCCATGAGAGATTATTTTGTTTAACTGACAGCTAGTAGTGTTTCTTGTAGATGCTCTCCACAATGACTTGTGTTCAGATATCACAGAATGATAGAATCATTTAGGTTGGAAAAGACCCTTAAGATCATTGACTCCAACCATAAATCTAATACTGTAAAGTCTACTACTAAACCATGTTCCTAAGTGCTACATCTACATATTTTTTTAATGTCTCCATGGTGATTCAACCACTTCCCTGGGCAGCCTGTTCCAGTGCTTGAGAACCCTTTTGGTGAAGAAATTTTTCCTAATATCCTATTTAAATCTCCCCCAGCACAACTTGTGGCCTTGTCCTCCTATCCTAAATTTTGAGGTTAGCCTCAAATGCCCACATTTTCAAATTACTTTAAATACAACTTTCAATAGTAAATAGACCACAGTCTTTTTCCTCGAGTAAACAACAGAAAATTTCCAGGGATAGTGTTGTTACTCCAGGTGCCTATAAAAATCTACATGATCAAGTAATTTGTTGTAGTGATATCAGATCAGTAAGTTCAAGTGTACTTCAAAGCTTTGTTTTGGGCTAGTCTTCTAAATCTAATGTCTCTTTACGCTCATGAATCAAAGGGCCACTTTTTAGTTCAAACCCAAATGCTTCCATATCATCAGGAATATTGTCAATGACTTCTGCAGCAAGAATGGGATTTGATTTAGTCCCCTTGTTTTCTGGTCACACCCATATGTATAACAAGGACATGTACATATCTTTCCAGCATCATTTGTGACATTTACCCTTCTGAGAAACTACTGTACACAGAAGCAGAATGTTTGTTTATATGCTGTGATTTGACTTTAAAGATTCTCCTAAGAGCTGACCGAATTTGTGACTCAGAGCCAAAACCAAGATATACAACACTCTTGAGAATTGCAGAAGTAGGCTTTGTGCAATGATAAGTGTGCTGAAATTTGTAACCAGCCTTATTTAAGATCTGTTTAAAAAGTCACGCTAAATTTCTGACTAACCCTCAGGAAGATGGAATTTTGAAAAACAGAACCACAAAAAGAAGCATCAGACAGCACGTGATACTAAGCATGCATCATCAAATATGTTATATGTGTTTCTGTTCTCTTTCTACGTATGGGTGTTTAAAAATAAAAGCTTTTTTCTGTCATTTTACTTTGAAATTTTTCCCTTCAGTCTGTAGAAAATCTGAGGATACTTTTCTACAGTTTCCACATCCAGAGGCCAAACTCATGCTGAAGCTATGCTCCAGCTAGAAACCCTAACTAATGGCTTCTGAACTGACAGATTCCCATTATACTTGGTGGATTTAGGATCATATTGTTCATAGTGGTACTACTGCATTGTGCCAATCTTCTGTCATTAAGAGATATTGCACTGTTGTGAAATCATTTGAATTTTCTAGCAAGTATTGAACTTAGCCATACTTCAATTTTTTATTCCTGTTCTGTTTTGGGAAAAGGTAGAAATGCCCATCGAAGATATATTTGCAAACAACAAACCATCTATCAAACAAAGCTTGCTTGTGAGACAAGCATTTGAGAACCTCTTATCCATAAGAATTTCTCTTGTATTTTGAAATGTCTACACTAATCCTAGTAAGTATAGGAAACTTAATTTTCTACAGGAAGCTACAATTTTTGTACTCTGATTTTGCTACTTTATAATTCTGTGCATAGTCCTGCACAACTCTTGTTGCATGCCATTGTAAAGAAAACAGATTTCAGAATGAAAACCTAACGGGCTGGTTGGGTACATATTGTGCAATATACACTATGAAGTGCGTAAAGCTTCTGAATATACAAATTAGTATCTTTAGTTGAAAGTATCCCTGCATGTCCAAGAGAACAGTATTAGTTCTGAAGTCTTCTTAAAAATATGGCCCTACATTGTGGAAAAAAAAAAGACATAGAAAAAAAAAAAAAGATTGTTAATTTAGAATTAATACCTGAGACATTTTAGAAGGGGTTTGCTAATCAGAAATTATTTATTACTTGTTCTCTGACAGCGTATCCATGATGGACATCAATATTATTTAATTAATTAGTAGAGGTACTCAAAATTATGAATGGCTTATAAAATGGAAAGTATGGATACTGCTATCTTCCAAGAGATTAAAATCCTAGTTGAAGAAATGCAATAGGTAAGTAAATTGAAGCAGAGTGGGAAGAGATGGCAAATAATATGAGTGGGTTTCCTGGTATTATTTGTGTATATCATCTACTTGTAACAATTATGTGTGTAATAATTGATTATTTAAAGATTGTAACCTATAACTTATGCATTAGCAGCCAGAGGGTTGAGATAGATAAGAGTAGGCATTCAGATTGACCTGAGACCTGCCTAGTGTGATCAAAGGAAGGACAGACCTTAACTTCTGTGAGACCAAAGAGGCTTTGGGTGTCCCATGTTGCCCAATGCTGGACTAAGATGCATAGCCTGACACCCAAGGTGTTTTGGGGTGATTTTATGATGGTAGTCTACTCCTGACCATCTGCTTTATGCCCAGAAATGGGTGCTGTAACTTTAAGGTGGATCTAGGGGAGGGGCGGGAGCTGGGGGACGCTTGCACAGGTTCTGTTCAAACCCTTACTCCCCTGTGCTTGGCTTGCAGGGTGGATGGGTTACATTGTGGCTTTTAGCTAGCTTGGACTTCCTTAGCTTAGGCAAGAAGTTTCTTTCCCTTGACTGCAGTAGCCATCCTCTGTGGGCTTCTGTTGCTTCTTCTAGAGCTGTCCAGCTTGGTTTTGGTCTGATATCAGGCAATCCCCAGGAGATGGTTGGCAACCTGTGGCAAGCCGCTGGAGAGACTCTGCCCAGCCCCAGACCTTGGGAAAAAGCTGAACCCAAGAAAGAAAGGACTCTAAATCCACTAGCTTTGTCTGCTGCAAGGATGAGACCAACATCGGAAGTTCACTAGGTTCCCATTTGTTTCTTCTTCCCCGAGCTGCTGTGTGGACTTTTCTTCCCTCCCCGAGACAAAGCTGTCTGCCATTTTGTTCTTCCCTACCACATGGTTGGCAGAGTTTCTTTTTCCCTTCCCCTGGCATTTTGGGTTTGTTTGTTCTGCTGTGAGTGGGGGGATGGTGTGCGTGGGGGGTAAAGTTCTGATGGTTCAATATCTAACAGTTATTAATTTTTTCCCATGCCATGGGAGCATCCTCTTTGTAAGATAAACAGTGGTTTTTTTTCCTTTAATCCACTAAAAATTAATTTCGTATCAGCGGGAAGGGATTGCTGAATCTCTTATCTTTAGAGGAAATGCTCATTCCAGAGCATTTTTTCCCAAACTTGTCTCTAAACGGAGACACAAGACAAAACAAATCAAAAAAGTAGAGTTGAAAAGAGAGAAGGTATGACAAATATTGACAATTTACAATCAATAATTCATCAGCTAGGGCAATATATAGGATGTTAGAGATACCATTCTCACCTGGAAGTGGTTGAGATATGTGATTTTAACCTGTAATTAATAAAATGGGCTACAAACTATCCATCTTCTTTTGCACAAAGATTGTCCCAGAACACTGCATGCTTCTTCTAGGAGGAAACTTCTCAACACAACTCACAGCATATGTTTTTAGGTCTAACAGCAATCTGTGACAGATTATTTTAAAACTTGGTATTTTTCTTGCTCAGCTTATGTCCTGCAAAGTTTTTAAGAGTGTTTTTTGTCTTATTCTGAAGGCCACATGGGAACAAAGCATCTAGATTTACAGGTATTAAAATTACTGCCTTTTTTTTTCTATAACATATGTAATATAGATTATATTTAATAAGTATAAGGAGATACTGTCGTAGTGTAACATAGTGTCATGAAGCTGTGATTGATAGAGAAAAGAATCAGCAAGTGCTAAATTAATTTCTCACATATTTTATTATACTTTTTGTCTTGTGTTCCTGATTGTATATAAATCTACCTTAACATGAGGTATGCTCATGACCTGGTAATTTATAGAATGACCTAAAACATAATGTATTCATTCAAAATCAAATACACACAAAGGTCAATTCTCCATTCACTTGTCTTAGCTGTATTCTTCTTCCAGTAATCCAAAATCTTTCCACTTCAACACCTCACTGAGATTTTAATGTAGGATATGACTTGTTATCAAATTTGGTTTTATTTCTTTGTTTTTTCTTGTGGACAAAAGTTCAAGTGTGTCAGTAAATCTGTCTACAGCAGACTGTACACTTTGAAGCAGCAGTATTTCTCCTTTCATCTCTTATGACACCTGCATTTTGGAATGTGCACAATTCCCAGATTGCTGATTGCAGTGTGGGTGTGGAGAACATCTGGTCAAGCAACAGTCTCTTCACTTTTTATGAAGAAGTCCTGCGAGCTAGACTTTTTCCTTCATTTCCTCCTCTCTCTAATCCCCCTGTTCTCTTTAAATTCCATACTATTTTTATTGCCAGACACACTATATAATGTGTAACTAATACATAAAAGATATGAACACATCTCTGGATGTGAGCTTTGTAAAAGCTTCCCAACAAAGCATTTGTTATTTCTCCTTTGGTTTCCTAATTTTATCTGCTTTCAAATTCAGTTTGTTCCATCACACTCAATTCAGATTGCCATCTTCAGACAAGCAGCAGCACAGAGTGGCATTTGTGAGGAATCCAGTAGAATTTTGCACTTTGTAAGCCTGCACATTTGGTGTAAGAGTCTAAAGAGCTGAAAAGCACCTGAAATGTTCATGTCTAGCCCTAAACCAGAAGGAGATCTGCAGGAACTTTTTATTTAACTATGTTTTTACAGACAGTTGACAAATAAAGCTGAGATCTGAATCCTTGCCTTTGAGAAAGCATTGATGCTACAAAGTATCTTTTGAATTAAGTATCATATCAACTGACTTCATTGTAAATCTGAGAATTCTTCCTCTGAAAAACAAGAACCTATTGAGGAAATTCTACTTTACTTCAGAAGTTTATTGTACATAAAATTAAGAGATGATTTGTAAATGAGGATTGAGCCCTCAACCCAAGATGAGCTATGTATCTCTAGATTTCTCTAAAGTTTTTTTGTTTGGTTTTTGGGGTGTTTTTTGGGGTGTTTGTTTGTGTGGGGGAGTTTTTTGTTTGTTGTTTTCTGGGGTTTTATGTTTGTTTTCATTTTTTGGTTTCATTTTGTTTATGTTTGTTTTCATTTTTTGGTTTGTTTTCATTTTTTTGGGTTTGTTTGTTTTGTTGTTTTTTTTCTAAAAAGAGAGCTGTGAAGTACACAAGTTTTAAAATGACATCATAAGAGAAGCTTACATTCTTGACAGTTAAATTTCAGTTAAATTTTCAGTACTATAACTACATATATTACAAGGGGTTACATTAAAAGGCTGGCAGTGCTCCATAGAGCGGCCACGAAGCTAAAAGTAGAGCTACTTCAACTCTAGTTCTCATGTCTTGTCCCTGTAGCAAACACAGCCACCACAGAAATGTACCAAAAGGCATGAACTCAGCTAAGGCACCAGAGAATAGAGCTGAATATGAAGGAGGTGGGAGGATGAAATGGAAGGGGAAATAAAATGCATTTTTTTTGTGCTTCCATAATATGGGAGGATATGGGATTCTCTGAAGCACAGTATTTCTCAGTTGTTTCTCTTCTGCTTTCTGTTGTTTAGAACTGACTGTAGAGATTCAGTACATGACTTTTGTCTCTCCCTCTCCTCCCAGTAAAACCGAACAAACAGGGAAAAAAACCAAAGCCTCTAGAAAAACAGTAAATGTAAATGTGAAAATTTGGATTTGGTACAGCTTTACAAACATTGCTACTTTGCATATTTAGCACTTGGTCTTGTCCAAATAGAACAGTTCCATCAATAATACCAAAGATTGGGATGTAAATGTAATTCAGCTGTTAGCTATAGATGCATGTTGGAGTTTTTAGTTTTGGGTTTTTTTTCCTTTATAAGTTTCTAATCTGGCTTTCTAGATACATTGGTATCCATCTTGTGATTGCCAAGTACAGTTCTGAACCAAATCCTGTCGTTCATATATAACTGTATTTTATTGCAGTGTCCATTGGTTAAGACAGTGCAAACAGCTATGTTTCTAGCAAAAGCTGTTAGACTGAGCTGACCTTTAACACATCACTGGCTTTCTACTTGCAAAAGTGATCTAGCTACATCTTTGTCAGTGTTAATTTATCATTTACGGTGCTTTTGGTCAAACTACCTTGATGCTGCATTAATCTTGATTAATGCTGTTTAAAAATATATAATAAGTTCAAGAATTGTGTATTAAAAAAAAGGGTGATTACTTCTATTTTGTGACATTTTAGATATCTCCTTGTATTAACAGGACTTCAAAATAGTGCACCACAGCTTGTGTAACATTATAACAGAAAGAAAGGGGGAAAAAAAGTCTGATGGTGAGAATCAAAATTCAGCTTTGTGAAAATGCTCTTGCCACAACATGAAATACAAGTTACACTGGTATTAGTGTGTGAGAGGTGTACAACTGTGGTGAAGGAAAAGGTTGTTCTCTCATTCCTTCCATCCACTAATTTCTTTTGCCCCATTTCACTTATCTTCTCTCAGCATTTCCTATGCATTTTTGTTACAGTTTTGAAAGCAGCATGCTATATAAAAGCTCACCCCAGCTGAAAAGATACCTGTATGTATACAGTGTGAAAGGAGGAAGGCCTCCTCTTTCTGCTAGACCTAATCTGATACATGCTGCCAGACAATCCCAAGAAATTTTGGACTTCATTACCTAAAAACTGTTATTAAATCCAAAAGTTAAAGAAAAAAAATGTAACTGAAAGTTTTCCTGCAATAGTCTGGGGAAAAACCAAAACAAAGCAAAAAAACCAAAACAAAACAAAAAACCAACCTGAAACAAAACCTCAAAAAAAAACCAACAAAAAATGCGCTGTGAAACTAAACATGGAGGATATTTGGCTTGATCAATTCTCCCTCTGAGTCTGTAATTCAATCCTGGACAACCTGCGACCTCTTTTGGTCAATTAACAAAATGAGCACAAGGACAAAAGAACTGAAAAGCCTTCATAGCCACACATCCGGGAGTTAAGCAAGGCTGATCTGTCTTCTAAAGCATCTTTAATTTCCCGAGGAAAAGTGTCTACTCTTATACCATATTATACAAAAATAAAACATTTTTTTTTCTCCTGCTATGTATGATGCTCCTTTCAAGATGCTATTTGGAAAGTGTAAGTACTGAATAAAGAACAGAGAAAACTGAATAGATGATTCCAATTATCTAAAATATATGACTAGTAAAAAGTGCAGTTTTCAAGATTAATGGCCAGTACCTTAAGCAATAACATATATACTTCTCCCTTACACATGAATTTTGACACATTTGAACAGCTGATCAATTACTGGAAGATAAGCTTCAGGGTTAATAATGAAGGGGTTGAAAGTGGAACAGTAGTCTGGCTCTTATCATTCCCACACCAGAGCATATTTGTATAAGCCAGTATCTGTGAGCATTACTGATTTTTTTTTTTCATGAGGAGAAAGCTTCTCTAACTGAAACACCATATATTTGTTTATATATGCACCTCACCATCCTCTTCCTCATGAAAGTGCAGTAGAGCTTCAGAAAGAATGGTCACAAATTTTGGCATTGCCAATTCAGATTTTCTCAGTCCAAGTTAAGCCAATATAAGAGGGGGAGCAAAATATGCCTAGTGAAATGGGAACAGAATTTGCAGTGGCCTGAACACAAGTACATGCATTGTGCAAAATCCATGTAGAACTTCGATGCTGGGGTTTTGGGGGGATGGATTTGAAAGAAACAAGAGAGAAATGTCTTTACAAACAGTGAGGCCTGCTGGTAGAAAAGGCCAGATACTGACAGGTGAAAGAAGCAATGGGAGGAACCATAAATTCCATAGGAATTCCATTAATTGGCACAGACTGTTACTCACCCAAGGACATGTTAAATCCCTGGACTTCAAGAAAAAGAACAGAGACACAAAGGAAAAAAAAAGGCGGGGGGAATGTACATTAGAAGGGGGTCTGTATTAGGGGATTCGGGAAACCTTCACCTCTCAAGTACCTCGGCCAATGGGGAAAGAGAGAGAGAACCTGCGACCCAGAAATTAGGATAAAAAGAGACTGCATCCTCTAGCAAGTTGAGAGACCCCATGGGAAATGCCCATGACCTCTCCCTTTATTACTGAATAAAGTTACAGGACTCCTCTGTCTCCTTTTTGGACAAAAATTTCTGGTGTTTGTGGATTAATTTTTCCTGACA
>VZTX01015624.1:74758-136630 GCA_013400915.1 Pardalotus punctatus | reverse complement strand
TTTTTTTTTTTAAATTGTCAAATGTGAAACACTGTGAATGTTGTATGTATAAGAAGGGAACTCCAGAAAAGTGGGATTTTCCACTTGATGAATTGCCCATTATTTGAACAGAGGTTGTTTAAACTGTACATCATATGACATTTCAAGGACAATTTTAGTTCCAATAAATTGATAACATTCCATTGTGCTTCACTGTCTCCTTCTCTAATGGAAATCAACAAGCATTCAGAAAAACTAAAGCTGGAAATTAAAAAAAAATCAGTCTTGAAATTATGTTGATGTGTATTGCAGTAGCAGTTAATTCCAGTATTACATACTGAGTTCACACATCCCAGATTAACCAAAGCATTTATGGTCTTGAATTTTTAAGTGGCATGACTATCTACCTCTGAAGATGTCAATTCATGATGGAGGCCAAAGACCACAAGAATCTTCACTTCTATTTGTCTTTCTGGTAATTCTCTTGACCTTAAATTCAACAGTGAATTTTCTTCTGTGAAATGTGACTAAAGCAGTAAAAAGAGTGTGAATTCCTCTTCAATTTTTCCTTGTTTACTCAGAAGGATAAGGGTTTTTTTGTATTTTGTTGGAGGCTGGATTTCTCAAACTGTGAGAAGTTTTGCTTTCCAGAGATGCCTTTACTAAACACATAATTTGGCAAAACAATATTAATCAGAAATGTGGTTTGGCTTGCATACCACCTTTGCCCTTAATTATAGAGAATAGAGAAGTGTTCAGAGAAAACAAAAGGGCTTTCCTATTCATAGGATGTTGGAGAAGTTCCTTCTGTGATTCCTAATAGAATATTCTGGTACATCCCTTTCTAGACAGCTCAACCTGAAACTGTTGGAATTCTCTTTCTGGATAAAACCCACGGAAATTAATGAGCTTCCCTCTAAATGTATTTTGTTGGCTTATTGACATATTGAAAACTGTAGAATATATTATTGGCACATAGATTGGCCAGTTTAATTTATTAATAATGGCACTTAAATATTTAAAAAGACAGTACTGTGTTGGTGCATATATAGACATACCATGGCAATGGCAAAATGCATTACTAAATTACCCATTTGCTCATTCAGAGGATAATATAAATTATATGTTGTTATTTTCTGTACAAATTATATATAATATATTACCAATCCAAACGTAACAAACAAATGCATATATAATTTATTGACTGCTAAAATTGTGATAAGATTCCTGTATCAACATGGCTCAGGGGATCATGTAAATTTCAAGAATGTGACTGCCCATTTTATTTGTCATTGAAGTAGTGTGTTGTATTGTGTTTTAAAAATTCTTTTAGAGAAGGTGTGTTGCAATGGATATGTATTTCATTAACTATTCCTGTGAGCAGATTTTAAGTTTCTGAAGGTATTTTTTTTTGACTGTGCAGAAATGTGAAGTTGAAAACACATACTACATCCATCTAAAGCAACATTATTTTTCTACTGAATTTCTCATTTTATTGCTGCCATTTTGTAATTACCTGTGCATTTTGCCTTGAGACTGGAGAAGACCATCTCCTTCTTCTGGGTGAACCAGGAGAGAAATGGGCTGTATTATGCCCATATGTAACTTAGCAAACTGCAGGGGATCCTTCCAGGCATAGAATGTATCAATACTTGAGCTTCTGTCTCAGATTCACCACCATAACCTTTGCAATTGGAGACAGCAGTATTTCAAGCATCATGCAGGATTTACATTTCCATTGGTGGGAGGCCTTTGTAGCATTCAAGCCCTCTTCCCTATAAGTGTGTGATGAAGAGTAACTGTGTTGCAAAATGATTGGGGAGATACTGTGGTTGCCTGTGAATATACCATAAAATGATAAAGTTGTCAGGAGTTACAAATTGAGTGGTACGAAGAAATGGATCAGTAGGAGAAAAAAATCAGTTTAAATACATATTTTTTCTTTACTTTGGACGGTGTATATAAACAACCTATTGTTTTTGGGTTACCACAATCAGCCCACAGAGCGGAAGTGGTTATACAGGCAGTTGGGTAATTTCACACTTTTTTTTTTTTTCTTTTGAGAAATGATGTATTTCTCACAGGTGAAGTTGCCTTTTTCTATTTGCAAATGTTTTCTTCTGTCAAGAAAACTGTCAGTGTGGAAATAAGAAAAAATGTAGTTTCAGAGACTCACGTACTCTCGGGGTGATGTTTCTGCTCGCTCTTTCTACCCAACTACCCTTCCCATGCCTTAATAATTATCCCCTTCTCTTGACTAATACAGAGAGCAAAATCGTGGTATTTGAGTTTTTTCTTCTTAGGTTTTGTATTTAAGGCTTCAAATATACTACATCTGAGAACATTGCAAAACAGAAAATTCTGACTTTGTTACATAGGGTGTGAATGGCCTGCCTGCATGCCAATGCTGTGTGTAAGGCCTTCCAACCCTCATTTTACCATGCTGTGTTTTAATTTAGAAAGAGATATCAAGAATTGTGCATCTTCCAGACAGAGTGCCAGAGTGTACCCCACAATATTCTAATAAAACCTGGAGAATTATTGTGGCTGTCTGGCTAATTAGAGAACTTAAAATTGGATCTTTGAAGGATTTTAAAGGAATTAAGCAAGCAAATTCCATTGAAATTAAATAGTTGTGATGGAGAGTGATGGGATGTTCACATTGCTCACTTTAGACACCTAACACACGTGCTACAGCTGGAGTTTTGACTGCCAAAATTGTAGAGAGGCAATGGAGATCACCTGAATTAGGTGCCTCCAATTAAGTAATAGCCTGATTTCTCATAGATTGTTTTGGTTAATGATGATAGTTTTTTTCTTTTGTAGTCCTAATCAATTCCTTCTGGAGTCCCAGATTTCCCTTGGCAATGTAGCTAGAGACTAGTGGGGATTTTTAAGTCCTTTCTTTAATACTTTTTTTTATTTCTTCTGAGAAATGGGAAGAAAATTCTAAACAAGAAATTTCCCAAGTTTCTCCCACCTAATTTTGTGCTCCCACAAGTCTTGAACTGGACAGGATAGCATATTTTTGGTGGGAATTTTTAGTTGTCCATGTCATTCTGGAAAAAAATAGTTGAAAAGGATTTACTTAGTTAATCTGATTTCATGATTTTGCAGGTATTTTAGAGATTTAAACAGCAGCAGCAACAATAAAAAAGAGCCATCCGAAAGAGGACTTTCGTCATGCTCAGTGGTACAGTGGATTGCTTTGGGTTATTTAAATAACAGCATTCTTCCTGGTAGTAATAGTTACCTAGAATCTGTCCAAATTTGCCTGAAAGTTGACTTGCACTAAGATTTACCATATTCTGCTGGGAAATCCTGAAGCTCTTGTGGAGTAAACCTGCACACTGACCTTAAAACCTCACACAGTGCTGTGTGGTAATGCTATTGTTTTAAACCTGGAATGCCTGAGAAATGCCTGTTTGGCCTACTGGCTTCTCTCACAAGTCTTAAGATTGTCATAGTTCAGTAAACATGTAAATATGAATCTTGCACTTATCTTGTATACTAGCTTTTGACCAATGAAATCCCCAACCATTTTTTGAAACCTGTGCCAGGACAAAGTTCTTTGAACTTAAAACACACGAGGAGATAGTTGATGGCTGGTTTCTGATTCCATACAAAAAGGACAAATCTACAGGTGGGTCTGTAGATAAAAAATATGCAGATAAATGAAAGAATTACATTGTAGCTTAGCCATACTGAGAATACTGGATGACTGAGCAAATGAAACTCAAAACAAGATTTAGAATGAGGATTTTAACCTGTAAATTGTTCCCCAAAACAGCCAAGTGGGCTGTGTATAGCAATCTGTAAATAAGAACAATAAATGAATAAATGAAATTAAAGAAACCAAAAAAGATGAGAGGAAAAACAGTCTTGCACAATGTCATGTATTTATTTCAATGTGTTAGAAAGGAAAACTAAGTCAGAGCAGATGCTGTGGTTTTTCAACACAGATTAGAAAGAGATCTGCATTCTGCAGAATTGACTTAGCCTGTGCCCTTATTTCCCTTTCCTTTAAAATTCTTCCTGTCTCCACAATTACCAGAAGAGCTTAAGAAGATGTATCAATTTTTTGAGGGGAAATACCTATAGGACCAGGACAGGCCATGAGACACTAGGGGCAGTAGAAAGCACATGCATGTATGTTCTTGGTTTAGTCATGTTGTCTTACAGGACTACATACATGGGGCGGTAGCTCCCATTTTCATTAAGTCAGTTGGGAAAGACATGCCCTTCAATATGTGAAATTCCTGTTTTCCAGAAGAGAGCAGAAGTATGTATGCAAATCAATTCTGATTTCACTGAAAAGGAGACAAGGCCTGAGAAGTTTTGGTGCTCCATGCTCCCCACCTTCCCACAGCTAGAAGTATTAGATGATGTTATGGCAGGGGATACACAGGACTGGAATTAATTTTGGCTATATCTAGGGTATAGTATAAGGCTGTCATTTACTCAGATTGTTTCCCTTTGTCACAGTAGTATGCCCCAAACATTTAACTTACTGCTAATATATACTCTTATACAGCAGCTGCAGACAAGTTTTAGTAAAGTTATCAATACCCTCATTATACGGCCTCAAATAAAAGCCTAGTCTGTCAAAAATGAAGGACCTCAATACAAACAATGCATTTTTTTAGTTGTGTGGGGGCCTTCAGCAAGAAGTGAATTGAGCTGGAGAACAAAAAAAAGAAATAGAATATTGTGGCCTACCTATCCGTAAAGTAGAACTATTCTTCAAGATAACTTAAAGTAATACTTGTCGTGGTTTTTTTCAGGATAGTCTCTGTTGGGGTTCAGAGTTCTCTTTGGTGTTATTTAAATGATGTTTTATCAGTCAGAAAAAATAGTATTAAGCTATAATATAGTTCTGCTAAAACAGTTTAGAACAAAGATTTAATATGCTTTTTTCTGTGAAGAATCTGATACCCACCATGTAGTGCTGTAATAAAATGGAAACAAATGAGCCAACTGGAAATTATGACTCTCCATGGTTTTTACATCTCTCATACATTTTTATGAAATATATATGAGAATTTCTGAATTGTTAAATTGGGGGGGGGGTATTGAAATTGTACTCCAATACATGTCTAAAGTAAAATTCTGTTTGCAGTTCTGTGTGCAGTGTGAAATAATAGCACTTTACTATTAATTCCCTGTCTGCTGAGCAAAATTTAAAATCAACTAACTATTTTGCATACATAAATATATGCTAAGATTATAATATGTTTTTAATCAGGAAGTTGTTGATGTTGCAGGTTAGATATTCTGTGCAAAAATGTTTTTTTTCTAGAAAATACTTTTTTTTTTTAAAATACTTACTTTTGTGAAAACTAGTAAAATCTTTGTGTAGACAGGCATATCTGAAACAAGCTAAGTGTAGCTCCTAGTGTTCACAGAAGGGTAAACAGGATGGCTTATGAGTAATAAACATACAGCTCACTTGAGTAATAATGGCAATGATTCGCCTCTGGTTTCATGCATCAAACTGGAAGTGGAGTGCCATCATCTTCTCCCATAAAATTATTATTTTTTTTCTTCATGTAAGTCTATTGCAGGTTTGGGGATTTTGCTGGTTTTTTTAAGTGATGGAATGTTCGTCATTACACTCCTACTAAATGTCTTTTCCTCTGAGCAGCAAAAGCTGTCTAAAGAGAAGGTTATTAAGGAACGACTACCAACTCTGGTAATTTAAGTTTAGCATTTGGCATTCTTTGCCTTCCAACAGTATTGTAAATGCTGGTAGTTTATTTTTACTCATAAGTTAGCTTTGCATCAGAACAAACATCCCTAAAATGCATTAGCCTTACAGCAAAGGAATGGAAACCTATGAAGCAGGAAGCCTTACAAAGTCTTCAGGGAAATCTTGAGTGCTTTTGAGAATGATTTATTTTCAAAAGGCTTAAGCAAAATCATCTCCAGAAAAGATATGAATGTGTCGGGCAATGTGCAGGGAAAAGACATTGTGGCTCCAGCACGGACTTTGCCTTCTACAAATTATTTCACTACAGCTGCAGAACCTTTGTATTTTTACAGGCAGTCATTCACAGAAGAGCACAGGTTATCAAGGGTGTGACAGATTTACAAACCATTAGATAAAGCATTTGAAACTGTAAGTCAAGGCAGTCTGTGAATACATCCACTGACTGGATGAAACAGGTATAATAAGTGTAATCACAGTATTTTTAGGTCACAAATTTTACAGGAACAATGGATTCAGTTTTGCAGACCAGAGGGAGAACCAGCAGGCATGGGTAGGAGTGATATTGCATCAGGGCTCCCAGAAACAAGATTGTCTCAGCNCAGGTGAAATGGGCAGATTCTTAATTAGGAGTGATACCTGAAGAAACCAATATCACACAGTTAAAGAGCCAATGACAAAAAGCACATATGTGGTTTGCAGTCAACATGCGAGCATAACGTGAGCTGCTCTGTGTCAGCCTGAAAAGTATGAATTTCTTTCCAGAGTTCTCAGATTTACTCTGCCTCTCTTTCACTCTTCCCTTTCTATTGAAAGAAGTGATTTCAGCCTAAAAATTATAAAAGTTTTTGCCCTTCAATTTTTAATTCAGAGATACAATCTACAAGTTCTAAATGAGAGTTTTTGTGGATGGCTATGTAAATGACTCTTTTTGTATTGTTTTCGAAAAGGTATAAATGGGAGCTTGAGTTTCATTTTTGAAAGTGATTTGGATACCTGAGAGTTAAAGTCTTGTTCACTCTTGGTGAGGGTTAGATCCCTAAATTATGGCCTTTCGTGGTCCTTTCTACAGTTTTTTCCCATATCATAGTAATCTTGAGTTAGACATTCTAGTACTTGATAGGCATATCACTTAATTCTTTACCTCCTGATTTCAGCAGTAGTTGTTTAGAGGGTAACTTAACTTCCCCAGATTTTTGGGAATTTCCTTGTTGCAATTTCCAGGTCAACTGGATATTTTTTTGTCCTAGGAAATGAAGCAGAATATGTTCTCTGGACCAAATGCTATTGCTTCTACAGTAAAGCTTGTTGACAATGATGACATTTTTTAAGTTTTGAAGAACGACATTAAAATTGAGCTTTAAAGAGGGCAAATTACTGAGCATCTAATTTAGATTGTTATTACTTCCTAAAAGTAAAATTTGAAAACTGTTAGCTGGGGAGAACAGGTAGCAGGTGTTGTAAAGCATAATGTAGGTCTATCCCTCTGAAAGCTCCTCAAGTTCTTCTGTGACTACTTTCCCTAATCAGATGTGTATATTTACTGCTGCTTAAGAATACAATGTGGAGTTTCTTGCTTGAAGAAAATTGTGAGAGATGACCTGAGACCATTGTATCTGGTTCTGATCTATTAGCTCAAAAGCACTATGCGAAGATTTTGAAAGAGAAGTATACATAACTTGATAATTGTAAAGACTTTACCCTGAGATGTATAGGAAGTGCAATATAGTATCTTTAAGTAGGACGTACCCATTACAGGAAAAGGTGAAGACCTTCACAGATTATTTACAGATAATCTTGTCTTTCCCACACTCCTGTATGGAAATACATCCGGGTATGTGCATGTGTGCATGTGTCTATTTATAACCACAAGAAAATATCTATTTTCTTTCTATAAAAACACAATTACGAAATAAGGAAACTAAGGGGTTGGAAATTATTGAAATCCCTGAAAGCTACTTGGTAGCTTGCTATATGAACCATAGCATGAATTTTTTTGAGCAGGTAAATAAAATAGTTGAAAGATTTTCCAGACAGTAAACTGAATCAGCTCTGCTGTTCATGATGGAACGAGGGCTGTATGCTCTGGGATCTTTTGAAGTACATGTGCAAGATGGTTCTTACTATCAATGGATGAATACAAAGTTCTGAAATATACATGGAGTTCTGTCTCCTAGCAGTCTTAGTGTCTTCACTCTCAAATATTTGTATTTAGGTTTATTTGTAATAGAAAAATAAATTGAGAGGTCTTGACTTAGCATTTAGCATTGTGACCACAGTCCTTTAAAAGTACCAATGAAAAGAGATGACATTTCCTATTTAATTTTGTTGTAGCAAAGTTGATTTTTTCTATAGCTGTCTTTAAGTTTTGTTGATAGAAACTGGAGAATTCTCAATTGCTTTCTACTGTTTGACCAAATTACTATTTTAGGGGTTGGTATTCTTGAAAGGAGCTTTAAAGAAAAAAAAAGGAAAGATAATTTAATACTAATTACAATGCATGATAAGCCATGTGGCTGTGCTCACCCTTCAGTAGATCATGTGAGAATATACAATACAATTTCACTAGGTAGATAACACCCTACAGTTTCCCTCAGTAGATGAACCTTAGAATACACAGATTTCCTAAAGTGTGTTGGAGTACTATATAAATTCCTAAAATAAAAATGATTTGTCTCATAAAAGTTGGGGTGCGGTGGTGCGCAGGGGCTGAAAATATTCGCTGTGGATTTCACCAAGTTGCATATGCAGTTTCTTCCAGCCTGAGCAAGGCAGAAATTTTAAGAACCCTTCAAGATGTACAGTCAAATAAGTTTTACAGTCCTCTTTCTCTTGCAATCTACTCTTTTAAAATGAAATCTCTTCCAAAACAATTTGTTCTGGAGAGTTTACAAACTTCATGTGGTTTTTTGCAAACATACCACACTTGTCCTAGAGTTAATAACTCAAACTTTCAGATATAGAGAAACATGATAATTTTCATTAAGGCATGATAGGAATACTGCATATCAGCATAATAATTTTCACAAAAGTCATTAAATGAAACATTTTAAGATACCTAGATAATTATTTCATTAATAGCAAGAAATGTCTGAAAATAAAACAGACATTTTCAGTGGTAAAAATTTACTTTCATTGTCTTCAAATTACTCAAATTTCTCAACAGTTTAAAGATTTTGGACAAGAGAGAAGAAAACGTTGTATAGGAAAATGTCTGTTTCTTCTCTAAAAGTAGTTCTATGGATGTAACCCCATGAATTTTTAATTAATGCTGTTTTAACTTAGAACTAAGTGTAGTTGAGCAAAAGTTCCATAACAGAGTTGCAGAGAAGTCTTTCAGAGTTTTGTGATTGCAAGTAATTAATGAAAGACATGAAAAAGGAAAAAATCCAATGAATTCTGTAGCTTTAATATATAGATTAATGTTTAGATTTGATTTATAGATTTAACTGTATAGATTTAATTGCAACCACTGTAGATGAAGATGTTCCTCTAAAATATAACTCCTAGTTTTAAGTCACAATCCTTCCACAAAATCCAGATAGTTTAAAATATGTGCAAGATACCGGATGTTACTATGCTATAGAGATGTAGTCACCCATTTCAAACATGTTTGGGGTATATGTTTTGTTCCTCTGTGGGCAACTTCTTTACCTCTACTGTATTTCCTGGAACACAAACTGTGTCTTTAAAAGAATTTTTAAAAAAGGAAAAAGGGCAGCATACTGTATATGCCAGCTAGTTCTGTTTTTTTTAAACACATGATTATTTTATTGGGGTATACATTAATTAATCCTGAAATAAGATCCTGTGTGACATTCAAAGTTGTGTTGAGTAGCACAGAGTTTAAATATTTTAGTTTTACAACTCTGTTATGCTGGCAGCAAACAATAGTATCTCAGTGAAGTCAGCATATGAACACTGCTTGTGATGACATCTGGAAGGCATGTTTTATCTATAAGCACAGTTGTAGACAAATGAAAGCAGACAGATGTAAGGCTGGTGTGGCATCTTCGCCTCAAGCATTCTCTGGCTGTACATTTTCCAGTGTGTCAAAAACAGGGAGCTTTTTTTCTGGAATAAAAAACATTCTGTCACATCTGTACACCAACTACTGTGCTGCCTGCTCTGAGCTCTGAGGTGTAAAATGGTAGACACTGTTCGAAATTTAACATAAAGCCAAATTTCAAAATGATGAGAACTACCTGGGTGTTTGGAGTATGAGTCACAAAGGGGCAATAAAAACCACAAATTATGAGTTTATATTCCTAGTCTTATCAATACTGCCTGGTAGGGAGATGGTTTTGGTGTTTATGGCAAGTATACACAGGCATTTCTAAAAGTACCTTTCGCACTGATATTTCATTTAAGTAACAAATGCATTTGGGGGAAGATGAGAAAAAAAACTGTCTGTGTAGCAAGGTCTATAAATGCCTTATTCTTTGAAAAGTGTAGTCTGAATCTTAGCACAAGTCATACTTGTTACGTGTAGTGACACTCTTAACAGTCTTGATGCTCTTCTGTGTAGAATTAATTTTCTGAAGAGAAAAATCCTATGTGTTTGCAGGAGATAAGCGAGGAAAAAAGTGAAGTCATTACTGTGTGGGAGTTTTGTTTCTTTTGTTTTTTGTTTTTTTTTAATGAGTTGCTTTCCTGTAGTTTTCACCAGGGATCTTAGCTGATACAAGCAGTAAAATGCACTGCACCTGCTATGGTGCATTCAATTCAGTCACAAGTCTCTGGAGATTAGTGGATGAAATACTCCATCCAGTGTATGTGTCACCTAAGCTTTTGCTAATTACATTTAAGGTATTTTTTAAAGAACTGGAAGCTCTGGATAGAATACAGCCTTTGCTAAAAAGGTTTAATGTATTGTATTGTGTTACACTGTAAGCTAAGAGAAAAAAAAAAAAAAGACAAATTAAAAAAAGAAAGGTGTGCATGGGTAGATTTAAGTCAGCAGCAGCAGAAACTGCAGAGATATAATAGTAATCAGAATAGAAGTCCAGAATCGCTCACCAACACTTTTTACTTTCTTGGTATCCTTTGCCTGAATAGAATCTTTCTGCTGTCTATTATAGCATATCTTTCTACTCTGGAAAAATCAGTAGTAAAAGGTGGTGAAGTGCACAAGTTTTTTAGTAATAGAGAATCATTACGCTATTAACCTGGGAAATACAGTTGTCCATTTCCTGTTTGTCCCCACCGCAGTACCATCAATCTATTCAGAGTGCTTTGTATTCAGAGCCCAAGGGCCCCAGATAAGTGCCTTTGTGTACATAAAATGGCACTTTTTTGTTTTACATGCTGTTAGCATAGGGCAAAGGAAGTGAGTGTGTAATCGCATATGTACAGCAAATAGCCATTTGTACCTGCAAGGAGCAAATGGGCCCACTCAGATGGATTGGTTGGCCTTTAATAGCACTTGAGTGAGCTGATAGGCAGACATAGATGTACCTGTTACACCAGAGACCTGAGGCCCTTGTACCTTTGCATGACTTTTCACTTAAAAACTACTGTTTGTGGTTCAGTGGCTCCATCACTCTATTTGTGTTCCTTTGCTTGTAAGACCATGGACTGCTCCTGAGAGTCCTGGTTTCTAAAATTTTAATGCCGTAATGCTGACCCTTTGGTAATGTTCCCGTATTGGAAAGCACATTAGCCTTAACTTGAAGGATGTAGTTTAACAGCCAGCAGTAAATATTTTACTTTGTTCTTCTCAGCATGTTTTTGTCTGGGTTTTTGGTTTTTTTTTTAAATGTCCAAACTGTAACAGAAGTAACAAACCCTATAGTCTGACCACAGACCATCATTTCACAGCCACTAAAAATTCATGTCTCATCACCTAGTTGATTGAGCAGAGTGAAGACACAGAGACTGCAAAAGATGTAGGTACTCTATATACACTGACACATCATCAATGACCTACACAAAAGTAAAGAATTAAATCCAAAATTCTATGATTTGTTGGTTGTGTTGTTACTACAATAATTTTATTGCATTATGGTAGCAAACATTTTCACTCTTTCAGGTTAGTATTTCTGGCCTTTTAAGTATATCTAGGGTAAGAACAAATAGCCTTGACCTGTGTACAATACATTGCAAACTTACTGAAAACCCATCTGAGACCAGAACTAGTGTAATTTCCTTACAACTGACTGATCTTTTACTTCCAATACAACAAATCCACTTTTTCCTGCCTATTACATTAACTGGTTTTTGTGGTTAAAAAAATATTTTGGAAGTCTCTTTTCTGTAGCTCTTTTTTTTTTTAGTGTCCCACACAACTAATTGGCAACAGATTTTAATTTAAAATATTGCTGGAGATTTTTTTCATAGCTGTCTGTGGTTTTTTTTATATTTGGAATGTAAGTTATGACAACATTTGGAGGCCGAAGCTCAGAATTTGTGCATACGAATGCTAAAAGCAATGCAGATATAGTGTCAGTACAGGACTACCTACATATATCAGGAGTACTTTGATAAGTTTATTTACATATATCATCTTGTAAATATGTATAAGTACAAGAAATTCTATTCCAGTAGAGTCCACATGGAAGCCTGCAGTCAGTGGTGTTCCCCAGGGATGAGTCCTGGGTCCAGTCTTATTCAACTTGTTTATCACGACCTGGAGGAAGGGATCAAACTCACCCTCAGCAAGTTTGCTGGTGACACTAAACTGGGTGAGGGGCTGATCAATCTGAAGGCTGTGCTGCCATTCTGTGGGGCCTTGATCAGCTGGAGGGTTGGGCAGAGAGAAACCTAATGAGGTTCAACAAGGGCAAGCGTTGGGTCCTGCAGCTGGGGAGGAACAGCCCCAAGTGCCAGCACAGGCTGGGGCTGAGCTCCTACAGAGCAGCTTTGTGGAGAAGGACCTATGGGACTCTTGGTGAATCACAAGTTGTCCACAAGCCATCAGTGCTCTTGTGGCCAGCAGGGCCAATGGTGTCCTGGGCTGCATTGGGAAGAGTGTGGTCAACAGGTCGAGGGAGGTGATCCTCCCACTCTACTCGGCCCTAGTGAGACCCCCTCTGGAATGCTGTGTCCAGTTCTGGGCTCCTCAGCACAAGAGAGACAAGGAGCTGCTGGAGAGGGTCCAGTGGAGGGCTACAAGGATGATCAGGGGTCTGGAGCATCTCTCTCCTGAGGAGAGACTCTGTGAGCTGGGCCTGTTTAGTCTGGAGAAGAGAAGACTGAGGGGATCTCATCAATACATAGAAATATCTCAAAGGTGGGTGTCGGGAGGATGGGGCCGGACTCTTTGCAGTGGTGCCCAATGGCAGGATGAGGAGTGACAGCCATAACTTAAGCACAAAAAGTTCCACTTCAACATGAGGAAGAATTTCTTTACACTGAGGATAGCAAAGTACTGAAGCAGGCTGCTTGGGGAGATTGTGGAGTCTCCCTCTCCGGAGACTTTTTAACCCCACCTGGACACTTTTCTATGGCAGGGGGTTGGACTGGGTGATCTCCAGAGGTCCCTTTCAACCCTAACAATTCTGTGATTCTGTGAAATTCATATTGTAAGATAGTAGACATTGGAATCTTCATTAACTATCACGGGGATTTGAGTTTTGCTGGTTTTTCTCATTTTATAAGGACAGTTAATTGTAAATTAATGTATAATTTTCTTGATCTTATTGTAGATTATCTCAAAAGGACAGTTGCATAAGAAAGCAGAATACAAACTTGCTATTTTGTGTAGTGTGAACAGTATGCTACTAGCACAGAATAACATAACCTTTAACAAAATATATGCTGATGATAGCTTAGTGCTGGACTGTCTTTTCTTTGCATGTTGACTGTGGTTTTTTACTGTCTTACTATGGTTTGCTTTTCTGTTGTTCGTGGGATTTGTGGAAGCAGGTAGGGAAGTCAGGCAGACAGGCTTCAAGATGGCGAAGAAGAAGATTTTATTTACAAGAACTTCTTTTCATACACAGTGATAAAAAATTGTCTATTGGCCAAAGACAATCCACCCCCAAAGACCTATTGGTCAAGGCTTGTACATCTCTAACACAAAACACAGAGATTAAGAAAGTACAAGAAATACAGTTTATCTATATTCTCCATGAGAGAGAAAGGAAAATTCTAAAACAGTGCAACTACATCTTATTATAAAGCTGTGTGTTTTTATATCTGCCCAATAGAGAACTAGTGGTATGCCTGCAAAGATGACTTTTAAAGCTAGGGGTCTCTTTTTCTGTGTTCATAAGCATGATCCAGTGGTCTGGCATAATTGAATCTGACTGGCAACACATTTTGACAGTAGAACCTCAGAGCTGAGGCACAGCAGCGGATACCGCAGGTCACCACAGACAAATTTTCAGTATGGCTGACAGTGCCACAGTTGGTGCCTGCCCATATTCTGGGTCCCATTCTTGTCAGACAGTTTGCTGCTTCTTGCATTTCACTGGCATTGGTTTTATTGAGCACAGCATAGGTGGTGCAGAGTCTTACCCAGAGTCTGATTCCAATCAGTTTGCCTGTAGTTTGTTTGAACTTCCCCTTTTCCCTTTAACTTGCACTGACACCAAACATTCACATATACATTGTGACTTGGATCCTGAGAACTTACAATGGAAAAATGCTCTTAGGCCATGTGAGAAAGCGAGGGGGAGGGGGTTGTTAATTCCCTTTTGTCATCACCAAACACTGTGACTAATTTCCTCCATAATTTTTTTCTAAACAGAAAACCAATTCATTATACAGTTTGGCCTTTTACAGAGGGGCTGGCAGGAGAGTTGAAAATCTGCTGCACCTCATGTATTTTACTAAGTTCTTGGTATATAAAGATGTATAAACATATACACACACATTACTAATATTAGAGTATCATGCTTTGATGTTCCCTGTGGTGGAATGAAACTAACCTGTGTCTTCATCTATGATCTCAGCTCGTTCTGCTTAGCTCAGCTGATAGCTGTCAATAGTCCAGGAACGATATTTCTTCTCCCTTACACTAAGTGACAAGTTCTTTTTTTTTATTGCAAAAGCAGATTTATTTTAATACATAATGTTATCATCTTGGTGGTACAAAACCATGCTTGCGTACTTAAAATGTGCTCTTGTACAGTCCACCAGCATTCATGTGGCTAATTTAGGTCTTGTGCTTCCTCAGCTAAAATTCACCTGTACAGGAGATGAGCTGCACTTATTACATCTAACAGTTCTTTCATCTTATAATTTGCATTAAAGGATGGTTTTAGGCAGAAAATTCTGTGTTCACTGAAGGATAAAAACAGAGAGTAAGTAATAGACCATCCCAGAAAAAGCCTGCAATTTAAACTCTTTCTGCCTGTGTGTTCTAAGTTTAGGTATTTTCCTTTTTGCCTTCCACTTATTTCCAGTCTTACTCATTTCTCCTATGTGCTGGTATGGAACAGTAACAACTCACATTTACATGTCTCCAAGTGAGATGCACCTCAGCCTCAGTAGTTCCCATGGCGTGCAGATTTTTGTTGTGTTAAACAAAATGCAAGCAATTCTGGAGATTGGTGTTGAGTCACTGTGGTGACCCTCCATTTTATGAATGAGTGCACAATTTTTTTTGGTTTTGACACATTTCTGGGGCTATCCTGGCAACTTTGGGAAGAGCATCTCAGATCAGGTACATTTTGTGTAGGAAGGTGTGGTCAGTCATTCTGCTTGGTACAAGGGAATTGATGGCCAGAATATAGCTGAAGTGTGAAGAAAGGAAAGTACAACAGCAGGATCAAAAATAAGGAAAGGAATGAGGAATAAAAAGTTTATAAATTACAGTATTGCCATTATATTTGTACTTTATCTTATGAGACACTTCTAGGATTCAATTATTCTACTGTGGTTCAGAGATAACTGGGGATGCCGCTTAGGAAGAGTATTACACTATTGAATTGTACTTATCTCTTGTTAATTAATCTATTATTTATCTGCATTGCCATTCACTTTGCCAATGTGATAGTTATTTTTTTTCCTGTATGAAATCTCAAGATATTTAGACATTATTTTGGTCAGGGAGGAGCTGGAAGACTTTTTCTTTGCCTTTCCTGCAGCAGTAATGTGGTTGTGCCCATAGTTCAGGTATGGCAGCTTGTTCCACACAGACTTGCCGCTCCTTCACACACACGTGCAATGTGTGGTCTGTACTGGACCTGATTTAAGCTAATCTGGTTCCCTGAAAGAGTGAGGCATGTTATGAATCTGAGATAGAACATGATTTTGAAATAAATCTCTCTCATTTGCCTTATTGACAGTGGTATTTCATTCCAGAGATCACACTCATTTTTCTTTCATTGCTTTGCTTTTCATTGGTTTACTTTTAAAATATTTACTAGCCATATTGCCAGCCAGTGGGTACTGACTCATTTGGGACCAGAGGATGCTTTTGATCCTTTAAGAATTCCTAATTGGCTTTGTATGATACATTTGGCAGAAGATTTATCCAAACCCACTAATTCAATACTGGTAAGGAAATGGACTGTAATGATGGTAAAGATTGTTATCAGAAAAAGGGTAAATACGTTTGGCATACATCCTTGTACTCATTATTTGTACACAAATATCAGTACGACTTGGACAAGGAGCATAGGAGGATTTGCCACCATGTGTCCTTATAGAGGAAACTGCTTTCTTTTGAATTTTCAATAAGGACTTCAAACATTAAATTTTTATACTTTCAAAGCCAAGCAGTCTCTTTGTTTGGAAAATTACAATCCAAATTACAGTATGAGTCCTATGGCAGTCCCTTATAATTTGGGGGCGGGGGGGGGTGGGGTGGAGTAATAGTTTGAAAATAGTAATTTTTTTTCCCAGAATGCATGAGCTGAAAAATTGCAGAATTTTGAGTGGCTTTGAATAATGAGAGATCTGAATCTAATCCAATTAGATTTTTATTGATTAAGCCACAGAAAATTCTAGTTTTAAAATTGAGTGAAAACAAACTAGTATATGGAGACCTTTTATATCAATAAAATGCAAGTTAGTAGGGAAGGTCTTCCAGCCCTTGTGCAGAGCGCTAAGGAAACTAAAATTTTGAAGCCCTGTGGTTGGTGACCCAACAGGAGGTAAAAACACAATGATTGCTATCAGACTTGAGTGCATCTGCTGTTGAACCCTTCTTGGAAGGGTCCTGGAAGGACTATTTCTACCTACTTTGGGCCAAGCAAAATTGCCACATATGCTCACTGGTAGTTTGCTCAGGCCAAGGAAACAGAATATCACTTGGGCAGGAGGAAAGGGTGTGCATGGTTTATGTTTGTGTAGAAGAGTGAGCATTTTGGCCTGGCCTCAAGAAGGGCTCAGGTTCTCTGTTAATCCAAGACAAGTCCGAGGGTATGAACTTGTTTCCACTCGCTTCATTAAGAGCAGATTTCACTCCTAATATTTTAGCATGTCATTATTTATTAAAATCTTTAGCAAAGCATATAACCATGACTCAAGAACTCTTCCTAGATTAGAAGTACTAACTGTATCTGAATGTTAATAAACTATATCTTCAATATTTGTTTCCCTTAGCTTCCTAATATGTACTTGAATTAATTACTCATGTCTTGTTAGATATTTTTCAGAAGAAAATTTCATCTTTTATATTAACTTTACCTGTGATTTGCCAGTATTTTCAGTAGTGTTTAGACACACATGCAAAAACCCCAGAAACAAATCTAAACCAACTTGGATTCTATCAGTCTTGAATAATAGCAATAAGTATATTTACATGCTAGATAGGAATATTTCAGTAAAGAAATTTTCAGTTCAAGTAAAGCAGAAAAATAAAAAATAAAAACAAACCCAAAGGAAAATAATGGACTCTACAGCTGTGATGCTTGTGAGGGATGAGGCGAAATGATCTTTATTTCTGATCTGATATCAAGATTTTCAAGATGCTATATAGTTTTAGTCAGCATTTGGTCAGTGTCTACCCAGACTCCCATTGCCAAAAAGTGACAGATAAGCTGCAGCTGAAGCAAAACATCCAAATATTTAAGAGATTTCAAATTTTAAATCTAGATTAAGTCTTCAGATTTTGCTTAGTTACAAAACAGTCCAGTCATCTAATATACAGGTTTTAAGGTGTCTTTAAAATGACAGTTGTACCAGCTGGATTGCTTAAGGAACTGAGCAGTATTAAAACAATTCTTAACATTGAAGAGTAGTTAACATGTATACTTTTAGTTTTGACTTTGAATTAATAATTAGTTGCTATTGAAATATATATTTTGCTGTTTATATAAAATCTAGTACTGTTGGTACTTTTCTGTATAGATGTGCCCATTTGCATCTGTAATTTGAATCCAAAGCCTTAGGATTCAATCTTGTTTTACTGTATCATGTAAGTAAATATTTGAGCTGATGCTAAAACTTATTATCAGGACATTTCAAGTATATTGTAATGCCTGAACTGTGTTCTTATTGAATCCTTTTTATACCACTCAGTGATTTAAAAAAAAAATTAAATGTATTCAGCGTTTTCTGGCTTTATATTCCACAAGAGAAATAAAATTTTTAAACTTTTTCTGCTGCCACCTGCACTATCATCATTTAACTTCATTGTAAAAAAACTGCTCTCATGTCTACTGTTTGTGGAAAGATCTGGGGAAGAAATAAGAGTAAGAAAAGTGTGAATGCTATTTCACTTGGCATACATTGCTACTGAACTGGGATGAAAGCTTCTAGCTTCCTATCCAATTAGTTGTCCTGCATGATTTATGATGTAACAGTTTGACACCAAAATTGGGAACACAGGCAGACAGTAGAAGGTGGGCGCACTATGCCTTAAGTCTTATTAGCAGATCTATCTGTGTGTTTAGGAGAAATTATGTGCTATGATCATTGGACTGATCTGCAGCATGAACCAATCAGTAAATTTCCTTAGAATTAGCACTACTGTATTTAGTTTGCAAATTCTAAATTCAAAAGTTTTTTGATTTTTAAAAAACAAGCCACCCATAACTTTGCTCTTTAGTGACCAAAGAAAGCTAGTAAATGAAAGATTGTAAGAATTTATAGGAATAACATTGAGAAACATCTCCTGGTATGACTTTAGGAATCATGATGGTATCAGTATTGCGCTGTCCTTCAGGTTCTCACAGCAGTTTAATACAGGCTTTAAACACTGCTCTTTCCTTTTGAGCAGTGACTCTCAGTGTAGTTTTCTGTTGCATTGTAAAATATTCCCAACATGAACCCTGAATTGCACTGAGGAATGAGGATAAAAGACAATGTTTGATTTATTAATTTCTAGTGGATTAGAACTACAAATGTTTGCTATGTTTTTAATTTGAGAAGTAGAGAGAATCACATCAGCTTTTAATTATGCATTTTGTGTAATGCAGCCCTGAATAGAGCAGAGCAAAATTAAAATTGTGGATCAAATGCTAAATCTGAGTAGTGACTGAAGTGAGCTGTAGTGTAATGCTAATGGTTTTGCGTCTTCTGGCATTATGTCAATAATAGCTCTAATCACATTAAAGAGAGAGCCCATTAGCTTATTCTCTTTGGCAGCATGCACCATAGCAACATATCGTGAGCCTTGAAATAACTGGAAATTTCTTTCAAAAGCATTGCTGTCTATGACCTAAGGAGGGTGTGGTATTAAACATCATAATTAAAAAAACCCCTAAACCTAGGAAAGCTTTGTCTGTATCTACTTAATTAAGGCTCTGTTAGCTTCCTTTTAATTTAAGAACTTTAATTTCTACTTGTTGCCTGATTTAGGTGGTTTTAGTGAGAATCCATGACAGTTTTGTGAGACAGAATGATTCTTACACTGGCTGTAACTGAAGAATTACCTTTTACAGGATTTGAACACAAGGGCAGATATTTTTCCAGTCACATTTATTAAATGATTTTTCTGCCAACCTGTTCCAGTGTGTGTCATTGCTTTTATGTTATTACATGTGCATAGAAAAACTTCAGTCATATTGACCAACATTCCCCTTTTATCCATTTACCATTCCCTTCAGAATATACCATAGACTAGGTGGCTGTTCATAACAAAAACCACCCAAATCAAACAAAACCAAAACAATAGTAAAACATGCTTTTGTTCATTCAGATTGATCCACAAAGCTCAATTTTTAAGTCCAGTTACACTGGGAAAATATTGTGAGATCCTTTGAATATGACAGAATTGTTCACAATCTATACCAGAGAAGAAGCCAAATTCAGAGAGAGCCAAATTCTGGCCTTGAATGCTCATATCACATGTATGTCTTGTCTACTTCAGTAGAGACCATCGTTTTTTGTGTGTGCTGGGAAAATTTGACTACTGTATTCCTAGACCTTTCTCTGCTGGCTCAGCTCATCAGCAAATGATTTCCTCTATCTCCCACCACAGGCTGTCTGTCATGGCTCATACAACCTCTTTTTCTTCTCTAGCTTTTGCTATTAGATATAGTCTATGCCTTGTTGGCATCTCAGTTTCTTTTCAGGTCTCAGTTGAAAACATTCCTTTTACCTGTGCCTCTTAATTTCTCCCTCTGCTGTTATTTACAATATCAGTGTAACACTAGGATATAAGTCTACACTGCATTTTAGGATACAGCTTGTTTGAAACATGCTATACTAAATAAAACTCTGTTTTATGTCTGCACAGAGAACTATATCCTGGATATCTCCCTAATATATCTATAAATCATTCGCCACATAAATGACTGATTCCATTTGATAGCAATTTTTGTTTCAGTTACTGGGTTTGTAGAATGTTTTATTTCTTTTGCATCACAAATAATATATTACTAGAAAAAAATAGATACTTGAAATGAATCCTAGTTACAGCAAGGAGCAACTGTTGTAGGGAGACCAATCTGCCAATATCAGTTTAAGCATTCTTGTTAATTTGCTTTATCCACTGGAAGGAAATAAATTCATTTAGCCGTATTTGGTGAAATTCATGTTCAGGTAGTTAGCAAGAAAGCAGAAGAAACAATAACAAGTGTCTGAAAGGTCCAATCCAGTATGCACTTATACACATGGATTGCCTCAGTGAATACAATTGTACTGGTTTGCCTCAGAAATATTCATGGAGACAGAGCATGGTTCAGCTATGGCTCAAGTTACATACATTTTGATTATCTGAAACTTTTCTTCCATTTGCATTCATCTAGTAATTAAGTTGCAGAACAAAAGACAAAATCCATTGTTTTAAATTAAATATGCAGTGTTTAACATGATATTTGGCATCTCACTTTTCTTCTTATATTTGTGAAGAAATCATACCTTGCTTATTTATTTAAACCAAAATAAATATCATGCTTAACAAGCAAGTTATTAAATTAAAAATTTTTTAAAAAGTTGCTAGGGAAGGGAATTTTATCCCTTTCAGCTAAACTACAAGAATTTATTCTGAGCTTCTGTAAATACTTACTATTTAATGAAAAAATGAGGTTGTTAGAAAAAAAAATCTTGTTAAACAATACACCCTGATACATAATAGGTTATAAAATTCTTCAAAGTGCTACACACTTCATATTTCTGCAATTTCTTTATCAACCAGTTTTCAGTTATTTAAGTAAAACAGAGAATAAAATTATCTTTGGCCCACCACACACCATAATTCTCCCTATCAAAAATGAAACATCAAGGCAACAAAAAATACCAATCATGGGTAAGATTTCTAACTGGTATCACTTTTATCATCTTTTTGGGCCAAACCTTTTCACTAATGTATTCATTCAGGAGATCAAGATCTCTCCTAGGGCTTGCAAAGGAAAAAAAATAATTCAAGAAAAAAAGTTGGAGGAATTTACAAAAAGCATGTAAGTGCAATAGTGTTCTTATTTTCTGTTGATATGCACACAAAAATGAAAGTAATGATTATACATCATGAGTGTGCAGTACTGAAATAATATCAAGATTCACACTTTCAAAGGGATCTCACCTTGGGAGGAAAGGGGAAAGGGGTCAGTTTACTTTGTAGGCTTATATGAAACTGGCTCCCAATGCCTACTCATCATACAAAATGTATTCCTGTGTGTTTAAACTTTAGATGTGCTCTCAAAAAACACATGTTCACCATTTTGGATTCTAACATGAGAAAGTCTTTGAATCACTCTTAGACCTCCCAAACTCCTTCCATTTAGAGGTGATAGAAAGAAGAGCTCCTGCTACCTATCTCCTCTGCTCATTCTGTTGTTGTCTTTACATATGCTACATGCAGTCACTAGTGAATGATAAAAAAAGCAGTGTGTCCTTTCTATGCCCTCTAAATTGTGGTCAGTAAAACGGATAGAAATGTGACAAAATTCTTTTGTGTTACATCATTTTGACAGTAGATTGTGACTTTCCTTTTATTTTTAAAAAGGTTAAATTTTTAACTGTTGTGTCACCTGCCACATAGCCTTTCTAATGTTGATGATATTTATGGTCACCACTCTGTTTCCATACTTAGGTCTCAGTGTGTGCATGAGAGCCAACACCAAGATAATTTATTCCTATTGTATTGCTAAGCTTTCCAGATTCCTACACTACTACCAAGTTCTCTTTACAGATACTGAAAAAATTGTACCATTTTGTCAGAGTTTTTTTGTAAAATGTTTGCAAAAAGTTGCATTGTTTCTTAATTAGTGTACAATTTGAGGTGACTGCCTGTGTGAGGACAATGTTTTACAGCTATTGCTTAAAGTTAGGAGGTATTTTTAGTTTATCTACCTATTGTGAATAATAACAGCAAAAACAGGATGCTTGGATGCCTCATTGTATCAGTATCTGATAAAGTTTGGACATCTGGATGTAGTGTTAATGACGAAAGGTACATTTTTGTGTAGATAAGTTTATTCCAAATTAATTTTATCTCACATCATAGATATACAGTGATGTTGGAAAAAAAAATTCTTAATAATACACTTTGCTAGTCTTTGTTACTTACAATATCAGAATTAAACCCACAGAAAGAGACCGTAACACAGTAAAAACATTATGTATTAATTTATCTGTGAATAATGGGTAAATTGTCAGCCACTAATGCCATTAGCTTTTTTCTCTATTGATACCAAGCCTCAGTATGCAAAGTGTACAGAAATCTAATCTGATCCCAAGAGTCATGTCTTTCCTAACTGTTGTCTGGTTTTATGTCTCAGCTAAAAATTCATGGATTTAGGTCACAGTTGTGTAAGCATATGTGCAGCTTTACATCAGCAAGTAGTTGCACTGGATGCTTGTATAATGTGCAACAAATTTAAATTTTTGAAATGTGGATTTTTTAATATACTCTCTTTTAAACAAAAGGGAAGAGGTAGTGGATGGGTTAAGCACAGCAGTTCAGGTAGTCAGCTTTCTATGCTTCCAGCGCTTTTGAAACAGTGTTTGGACACATTTGTTAGGTATGTAGGTGGATTTATTCTTAGAGAAATGGATAAAATGGAGATGAAACAGAAATTTTAGAGAAGTGTCCTCTCTGTCTCCTCTTTCTCTCCTTTTCACTCTAATTATCCCTGGTTTTCTTTTGCTTCCCCCATTCTGTCTCCCCATCCTTTCCCCTTCTCTTTTCCCTCATTTCTCCCCATTCCTTTCCCCTTCCCCTTTTCTCTCGTCTCTGTCTCTCTTTTTCTCCCTCCCTTTCCCAACATATAAAATACCAGCAGTCATGCACTGTAGATTCAAAAAAGGTGGGAATATTTCTAGCTCTCTGGCAGGTAGAAGACATTGTTATGGGCTGAATACACTCATATCTGAATAAATTCCCAGGGAGGCTGAGAACCACTGACATGGTAGGTATGTAAAACCATGTAACTGACATCAAGGCCTGTTGCACTTGTGTAGCCTTATTGAATCAGTGGAGCGCTCAGTCCCCAGTGAGGCAGATGTCACCAGCATCTGCATTCCTGACGAGTGGCTACACCTGAGGTTCAGGGGACACTTACGCACTCTATGCTGAGCTGTGCGTCACCGAGGCTTCATCACCAGCTTTGAAAAGTATATTTTGAAAACTAAGACAATGGCTTTTATATGTTGATTGGGTGTAGTGGAAGGAGTCATTAGAGTGGGAGTTCTGTGGTGTCTGTTGAAGTGTCGTGAGTTCTGTGCTAATACTCCAAATGAAACTGGTTCTCCTTATGATAATATCATACCAACACTAATTAATTTCAAAATACATGAAGTGGTTGTGACTCTTGTATTTTCTCTTAAATTCATCTTAAACATGGCATAATATCTCATCCCCCCTTCCCTCTTTCTTCTTTTGTCAATTAGTTTTGTCTTATTTCAAAGTCCCTGTATGACACAGAACAGGATAAGGACTTTTTTTTTACTCCACTTAAAGAATAACAGCAGTCAAATTACAAGACAAAATGCAAGCCAGATAAATGAAGTGGTGGAAGAGAACTATCAAAAGCCACTGTATGCCCCAGAAGCAAACACTAAAACATCCAGACATAATAAAGTCCAAGAAAAAATTACAGTTTTTCCAGGGAATTCTGCCTCACATTCTTTGACTAGAGAGCTTTTACCTGGGCAGTAAAGATAATGTGATGATCAAAAAATTTTAAATGATAGGTAGTGTTCTCTAGAAAATGTGTGAGATGTGTGCATGTGTACATGCATATATGTGTGCAATTATTTTAAAGCTAGACACTGTTGTCTGAGTTTATTGCTCTTCGATTCTGTGGCTGACCTGCACTATGCCTTACAGTACATGCCTGTATTCCTTGAGCCCTGGCTAATACGTGGGCTTCCTGTGGTGAGTCTGAAATTCCATTGCAGAACTTTGAGTGGAGAAACTCTTGTGGTTTATGGCATCATGAGTATCTTGAGATGGAAATGAGGCTTTATGGAAATCAATCTCCCTTAAAGGGCTCTATACAATACAAAGTGCTTAAAAAATACTAAGTGTGTGCTGCTTTTACTGTTCTGGCACCAGCCCAGTCTGGTTCACTTATGGATGGTTATATTATAGGTGGGTGATCTTCAGTCACAGCTCTTGCTGCTCTGGTTGAAAAATAGGAAAAAGAGGTGTATAACTGATTGCAAAGGGAATTTGCTATTGCTTTATCCTCTCTCCAGATCCTCACACACAGCTTTTTACTGCTTTTTTCCAAGCCTCACCTGTCCTGTTGCTGTGAAAACACAGCTTAATTATGTGTCTGTCTATGTTATTTTCTAATACTGCACTTAAGGAAAAACAAAGCCTGACTTTAACTTGGATTGACTACATCTTGTGTTAAAGGTTGTTCATAAGTTCTGCAGTACCTATAGTGCCTTTTTTGTATGAGTGTAATTTCAGTGCTTTTCACTTCCTCAGATCAGTGAAAGGACAAGTGTAAGCCACTGCATTTCTTCATGTTCTGGCTTACTGCTGCTGCTGTTTGCTATGTCCTTGCTGCTATGAGTGTACCACAATGTAATTGTCTAAACATTCTCACACTGCTGTGATGTGCCTATGGTGAATCCTGCACAGTAATTTGATTTGATTAATGGATTTTTGAAGGTGCGGTCCCTTTCTTCAAACTCATGTGGTTTGAGACAACCATGTTATAGGTAACCTTGCTTGTTTAGCTTCACGAAATTGAATTAATTACTCTGTAGTTCACCTAAGAAAAAAATTGAGAAAACAATTCCAGGAGTTGATCACCTAAAAATACTATATTGCATTTCTAATGACTTGGCAGGGATCATTTCTTGCTAAGATGAGTGCAAGTCATACAGGTATGCTTTAACATCGTTATGAATTATAACTGTTTACTGAGAGTTTTACAAATCCCTATAGAGATCTGACCTTATTGTCCTACGTGGGTAAAATTGACATTGGCTTGTAGTCTTCAGTTTCCATTTGCCTTTTTAAAAAATTGCAGGAATATGGCCTGAATATACAATTATTTCTGTGTTATGGTCATGCTTGAGCCAGGCTCAGTTAGTCTGCCTGCAAACAATGAAATAGAGAGTGTTACATCCTTCACAAAACTGTTTAAACAATTTCATTTCAAACATTGTCATCACTGAGGAACAGCTGAGGGAGTCTGTGATTGCTGAGAGATTTGCTTGGTGCTTTTGTACACCATGATACTTTGTCTTCACTGTGTAGTGTAATTCTCAATGCATTTAGCTCCATATGAGCATTACAGTTGTTTGCATGGTGCTATCCAGAGTGCTCCTTGCTTTATTTTAAAATGGACATTTCGGATCTGAAGTGGAATCTGTTAATTTTCTGGATTTCAGACTGCATATTCAGGATTGTGTTTGCAAATAATTTATATATATATGCATATATAAAAGAGCATTCATTTATTTTAATGATATATTTCAATCTCACAGTAGAGTACAGTAAATAAACAGGGTATAAAATATTTGCATCATCCTGGCTGCGGCCTGAATTTCATACACCACCATAACCATGTAATCTTTTCTTTTTGATATAAAAAATCAAAACCAAGAGTTTGTAATCCTCCATATATTGATTTTTTTATTTTTAAAAAGTGAGAGTTGAAAGGCGACTCTAAGCCTGCTTTATCAGCCACACTTAGACCAACTTTGGATGCCGTTTCTAAGAGCTGGAGATGTGCCAAAGACATTAAAAGTAACTTTTTGCTTACATTTTGCCAAGCTATTCTTACTTCTCTCTTTTTATGAAAATAATTCATTTTATTTGCTTTGTAACAAATATTTGTGTTCAGGGGAGTCACTTGTGTATTAGACAGACTGTCCCCTGGGGTAAGAGGGCATCTTTTAAAGTTATCAAAAGAAACTTGTAAGTATGAGCACTGTTATTTCCTTCAGAATTTGCTGTGCTAGAAGTAATCTAATGACAGTTCATTGGTGTCCATTTGGGGAAGAGGGAACGGTATTTTTATTTGAGAATTATTTCACTTGGGAAGCTCTGAACATAATAAGCATGAATGAAACAATCACGGTGTAGTGCAATAAAGGTCGTTCTCTGAGAGGATGAGCTAGAGAAGGTGTTCATTGACTGGTGGTAGCTAACATGTCCCAGTATCGTAGAATTGAATCCTTCCAGACTTGTCCCACTGTCTTCCACTGAAAAAAAGGAGTGTAAATGTTACTGAAATTCTCTACATAGGCACTTTCTAAGTCTGTATTTCTTTTCAATTCTTCTGTAGCTCAGTTAATTTAAAACCTTGCTGTAGGGCAGAGTTGTTTGAATATTCATAAAGGCAGGCCAAGTTCACAGTATACTGTTTATCTGAGGTTACCTTAAATCATAGAATCACAGAATCAATTAGGTTGGAAAAGACCTCTGAGATCATCAAGTCCAGCCTTTGACTGATCACCACCCCCTTGTTAACTAGATCGTGACACCAAGTGCCAGATCCTGTTATATCTTGAAAACTTCCAGGGATGGTGACTCTACCACCTTCTGGGCCATTCTAATGCCTGACACCTCTTTTAGTGAAGAAATTTGTCCTGTTGTCCACCTGAACCTTCCCTGGTGCACCTTGAGAATATGACCTCTTGTCCTGTTCCTGGTTGTCGGGGAGGAGAGATGGAACCCCACCTAGCTACACCCTCTTGGGCAGTTGTAGAGACTGATGAGGTCTCACTTGAGCCTCCTCCTCTCCAGCCTAAACAACCTCAGCTCCTTCAGCCACTTCTCATAGCAGGGAATCCCAGACCCATCACCAATTCTGTTGCCCTTCTCTGGACGTGCTCCAGGACCTCAATGTCTTTGCTGTCTTGAGGGGCCCAAAACTGAGCACAGGATTGGAGGTGTGGCCTCCCCAGTGCCAGGGAGAGGGGGACAATCCCTGCCCTGGTCCTGCTGGCCACACTGTTGCTGGTACAGGCCAGGTTGCCATTGGTCTTCTTGGCCACTTGGGCACACCCTGGCTCATGTTCAGCCACTGTCACCAGCTCCCCCAGGTTCTTTTCTGCTGGGCCACTTTCCAGCCACTCTGCCCCAGCCTGTAGCACTGCCTGGGTTGGTTGTGGCCAAAGTGCAGGACTCAGCACTTGGCCTTGTTCAATGTCATGCTGCTGGTCTCGGCCCATCAATCCAGACTGTCCAGATTCCTCTGCAGTGCCCTCCTACAATCCAGCCGATCAACATTTGCACCCAGCTTGGCGGCATCTGCAACTTTGCTAATGGTAGCATCAATCCCATCATCCATGTCATCAATAAAGATATTAAACAGGACTGGGCCCAGCACTGATCCCTGTTGGACACCATCAGGGACTGGCCACCAACTGGATGAGCACCATTCACCACCGCTCTCTGACCTGCATATCCAGACGTTTTTTTACCCAGAGAAGGGTGCACCTGTCCAAGCCATGGGCAGCCAGCTTCTCCAGGAGAGTGCTGTGGGAGACAGTGTCAAAGGCTTTGCTGAAGTCCAGGCAGACAACATCCACAGCCTCTCCTTCATGCACTGGTTAGGTTACCTGATCATAAAAGGAGATCAGGCAGGTCAGAAAGGATTAAATTCTATATTACATGTAGAGTCATAGAGTAGTGCTCCCTGGATTTCAGTCTTTCAGAGTCTGCAGCATGTTTTGCATTAAAATTATAAAGTAAGGGAAAATGTTGTCTATTTCCATTTTAAAAACAAGGATCTGAGATATGGCAAGACCGTGATTTGTCCAAAATACACAAGAAGTGGAGAGTGAGTCTAGGATTAAAGCTTCAGTTTTCTGAGGATGCCCACCTTCACTTCTTTCTCTGATATTACTCTATGACAAGGCATTAAAAATGTAAAAATATTGGGGTTTTTTTCAGGTGACAAAGGTTCATAGTTTATGAGATTGCTGTTTGATATTTTAGAACCTTCTTTAAACACTAAGTACAGGTATGGTTCGATTGCTCCATTTGAATTTCCAAGCATTTAAGTCATTTGCACCTGTCATTCAAATAGCAAATCTGGAGCTGCAAACTCACTTAAAAAAAAAAAAAAAAATTGCAGAAGAAGCAAGGTTATGTCTGTGCTTGTGTCCATCATATAATACAAGGCCTTTTGAATGGAAGAATGAGAGGGGTGGCACAGGCCTCACTGTGGCTCAAGTTGGAAGAATTTATTCAATCAGAATTTCCATTAGGTTTTGAAAAAATAAGTTTTACATGAGTAAAGGGTTAGACCAGCAAATGGTGCTTGTTAATCTCCGACATTTAGCATTCTCTTGCTTATTCTTCTGTTCAATCCATACTGTCAATATGTGTAATTAATTTCATTTTATGACAAGGTAAGCCTTCTAGTTGATCAAAACAAGACAACTGTTGTAATCATTTTGAATTTCAGTAATATTTTTGACAGTTTTTCTGCTATTAGCTTCAGGTCGGAGGCCAAAGAAGCTTAAAATTCAAAGAGAAATATTAATAATTTAGAAACTTTTCTTTTCCAAATAATATAATACATTAAAATAATAGCATTCTGTGTCCTTAAACTTTTTAAGCCATCTGTTGCATTTTACCACCTACCACATTATTGGTTTCTTTTTCCTGCAGCATAGAAAGAAAACAATATACTTAAGAGAGAGGGTGGAGGGTTACTGCGACACTTCCATTTATTTCTGCAGTGGATACACTGCTGAAAGTTGCATTGACTGAGCACAGGACAGACACAAAGATCAATCCTAGTGGGACCAAAACCCTTGAGGTAGTGCTTACTCAAAATCGATCAGTCTTTTCAGTTATCCCTGGCAGTCATGGCTGTTACATTTTCTTACCATTTCACTACAGCTTTTTCTTCCAAGTTATGCTGAGAGCATGGTCAAAGGTGCTGCCTTCATCTGTGTTCCATTCACACCACTGTTATTTTCAGCAATATCAGTAATTTTGCTACATTTCAGTCTGTCCATTCTTTCTAGATGTGACACTATCGTAACCCAAGAAAAGAAATTTACACTTTACATTGATAAAAAGGTTTTCAGTATTGGTCTAACCTCCTGGATTGTGGTAAATAATCACCATATTTTTGAGAGTTCTGACATTTTCTTTTTCTTGTACAGCAGCTTAAACAGTCTTATAATGCTACCATTCAGGAATCATAATTCTGCTCCAATTTACATGTTGTCTTCCTTGCTTCAGATTTTTTTGTACTGCATTGGTCAGCAGCTGGTGCTGAACATATTTCGGTACATGTATAGAATGAGAAGGTTTACTAAATGAGGAGATGTACAAAATATCGGTGAAAATAATATAAATTTTAAATAAATAACTACATAACATTATGATATCAATGCATATATCACCTATGAATGTATTGCAGATGTACATAAAATATATCCTCAAATATGGTAAAATGTATTACTGTGTAACCTCATTACTAACGCTGCGCAATTACTATGTTCGCCAGCAATAGAAAACCAGCACTAAAAGGCTTTCTCTGGCTCAAGAAGGGAGCATCCCAAGACACAGAGGAAATGCACTGTTTCTGTTGTACTGTGTACAAAGGACTGTGGTTCCTAGCACTATGAATTTGTTACCTCCCTAAGACCAATATAGGAAGAGGTATTATTTTTAGAAGCAGCTGTTGTTTTACTGTTCTTTACCATAGGCTGATTTTGTCTCTGAGCACTGGCTGTGTAGGCACTTCTGGTTGAAGATACTGAGATATCTTTGGTGAAAGAAGGAATCCAGGAAAATAACAAGTCAGCCTTCTTTCTCAAAACAAAACATATCTGTCACAGTGATGTCCTCTCAATCGACTACTGTTATCTGTGACATTGAAGTTGCCTCAGAAAATGGAATATACCAGGAAGCTGGTATTTGCCTATTCTCCATTCCTCTCCTGATGCAGGTATTGTTCTGAAATGCATGCATTAAATTAGCATTGCTTGTGCTTTTAAGAATGCTACTTCTTTTCCAAATTTGTTCGGATTTTTCAGCTAAAAAAATATCCTGGGTGGATGTAGGCAGAAACAATAGAAATAAAAATTGTGGAATTCAGCACAGCCCTGAATATGAGATTGTCTGGAAAATATCACTGGCTCATCTATCAACTGTTAAATTAACAGAAGAGTTCTCAGGAGGTAATCATTGAATTACTACTAGTGTAGCTTTCTATAGTTCTTCTGTTTTAATGCCTTTAGACTTACCACTTCAGAACCTTCTTCCACCACAGTGTCCCATCGACATCTAAATAGATCTCCCAAAACATTCAATATGTGTTTACTAATTGTGATCAGGGTAAAATTCAAGTGCTGTGCTTGTGGGACATTTTTTTATCAGAAGCTGTATTTAAGTGATGATACACAGTAATTTGTTCATTCTTCTGTCAGTGTAATTTACAAGGCAACGACAGATAAACATAGCTATACAAGATTCATTTACAGTGACACAATGGCAGATACACAGAGCAGAACCCTGCCTATGAGATAAAGTGGACTGAGTGACTTATGCAGTAATTAGGGGATAATTGTCATTAACCTCGCAAACAGTAGTTTACCCATATTGTTTAAAAGGCTCCAGGATGCATAATGACAAGGTAATCTGTCAAAGCGCTAGGGGGAAATATTAATAAGATTTGTGCAAGCCTAGATAGAAAATATGCAGAAAGCAGCCACATTAAGCTAATTGGTGGATGAATATACACTTGTAAAAGTGCTTCTAATGGCACGTTTGCTGCTCTCCAAATGACTACTGTTAATGTGGAGAAGTGGGCTGCCTAGAAAGTCAGGACTGCTGGGACAAGAGGGTATTAAGACATGAAGGCACAGTTATTATTACTTTGTACACTGTAATATAATTCCCCCACTTTCTCTTGTGTTTCAGTGCCTCTAATAGGTTCAAACTGATAGCTCTCTTCATGCTCTTTTATATTCCAGTGACCTTTGACTTTTTGGTGTCACTTCTGCACCCTACTGTCTCCCTTTTGCATCACACTGCCACCTATGACACACCTGTGTATTTTTGGTGTAAATTTTTTCAGTAAGCAATAAAAGAAAAAAAGCCTCATTAAGATCTTGTGGTATATATTGCAAGTAATAATGCATAGTTCCCTAATGAATAGTAAAGATGGAAATCAATCTCTTGATTCTGCTGCCATTCATATATCCTGCATATAGTACAGCTGAATCCCCTTATTGAGACACAATTTGGGTTCTATGAGAAAACCAAGTACGTAATGAAATCCAGTTTATGAGTGTAACTCATTGGCACTTTCATTCCCGTGTTTATGTCCTTGGGCAACTTCTCAATTCCATACAATGCCCCTGGTTAGGCAAATTTCTTACTGATTTAGTTCAAAGTTTTTCTTCCAAGTGCAGAAAGATTCAGCTTTTGTTGATTACATTTTCCAGTTAGGGTTATGGCTTTAGTCAGTTTAGATTTAAAGTGAGGAAAGGACCATCTGATAATTTGATTTGACTTAGATGTCTTGCCCTTGTGTTTGGTGCAGTCTGTATTAGTAGAGCAAGGATATCAGACATGATGTGTTTATATTATGACACAGTGCATTGGGAAGGGCTTTGGCTGAAGAGTCTGGGTGTCTCTTGTGGCTGTGTGTATTGCAAATACAATACCTCATCAGTGTCTTTGTGAATATTTCCTGTTTCTTGTAAAAATTATGTGTCCATTTTTCAGTGTTGGTGAAACTGAGGCTCAGAAAGACCTTACTACGCTTACTGAAAGAGTGCAAGAGCATAGAAAAAGAAGAGAAAACATAACTTTACTTCTCAGTGAGTTTTGCAGCACTAGCACCAAAAAGTAAAAGCATAAGTGATTTTTGGTCACTAATAGTATCAAGGCAAATTTTTTTACATGCTATAACAAAATGGGCAAATACATATGCAAAAATTGGTGAAAGTGAGAATGAAAACCAGTCATTGCTATCATTATGCATGATGTGTATTTCCAACCCAGTTACATGCAAAACCCTGTTTTAAAGTTATTTTATAGCTAAAATTATTTCAGTTGCTTGCCATGTTCATGTCTCTGTTTACACACTATCTTAAAAATGCCTGTAGCACCTCATGCACTTTAAATTTTACACTCATGCACCATGTGCTTGGTGATTTGATTGCCTCTAGTAGCCATGTTGGCCTAAGGACAAACACACTGTTATTTGCCACAAATTAGTGGCAAAGCTTCTTCAGATATTTCAATGAATTTTCTACTCTAGCAGGCTGTAGAGAAGGAAAGGTGTCAAAATATTCTTGTCTACTTGGGGTCCAAGATTGTGGCTGTCAAAGCTGTTTAACAAAGCTGAATATACAATTTAAATAAAATCTTGATATTCTACCATTTCAGGAATGTTGAGAAGCATGCCTCCCTGTTAGTGTGCATTAAAAATATTTTTGTGAGCATATACTATAAAGCATATGTTCACCTCGCATTAACTTCTCATTTCAAAAATTCCTCTGGACATCTCAACCAGAATGGATGGTAAAGGGAATAAATGTTTGCGTTTGAAAATTTGTGCAGTTCTTGGGACGAGAAGGGCAAAATACTTGGGAAGTAACTAAAGCAAGTAAATACTTGGCACTAGTAATTAAAAAAAATGAGATAAGGAGAACTGCTAAAAGATTATTTGGATCTTGAAGCTTAGAGTCAATTTGTATCCATGCTAATAGGAGTTCTGCTGTCATCAGTTAGTGGTATCTTTTGCCTCTTAACAGTTGTCACCAACATGATGGTTGTAAATCAAAAGAAGTTTTGCTGGTATCATAGTACTTTCTCCTGGCCTTAGCTGGCATAGACTTAATTGTCTTCTTTAGTAGCTAGTGTGGTGCTGTGTTTTGGATTTAGTGTGAGAATCCTTTGAATAACACTGATTTCTAGTTGTTGCTAAGTAGTGCTTACCCTAAACCATGGACTTTCTCAGTGTCTCATGTGCTGCCAGCAGCCAGGTTTGCAAGAAACTGTGAGGGAGCATGGCCAGGATGGGTGGCCTGGGCTGTCCAAAGGTGTATTCCAGACCCTAGAACATCATGCCCAGTATATAAACAGGGGCAAGTTGGCTGGGAGAGGCCAATCACTGCTTGGGGACAGTCTGGGTACCAGTCAGCAGGCGGTGAGAAGTTGCATTGTGCATTACTTCTTTCTCATGGGTTTTATTCCTCTCTCCTTTTCATTACCAGTCATAGTAGTATGTTTTATTTTGTTTCAATTATGAAACTCTTCTTGTCTCAACCCAGAAGGTTTACCTTTTCTCTCTGATTCTCCTCCCCACTGGGGGCAGAGGGAGTAGTGAGTGAGCAGCTCTGTGGTACTGTTGCCAGCTGGGGTTAAACCACAGCAGTTATACCACTGTGAAAACTAGTAAATGCAAGAAGAGTAACAGACTCTGGTTGTGCTTAGATTCTTTTCCTCTAAGTCTGGAAAGACATCTGTTGTGAAAAAAAAAAACCTGTCTGGCACACAAATATAAAGAGACTGGATGTAGTTGCTATGATTAAATAAAACTCGAGCTGTTGTGATTAAATACATTGTAACCCCACAGTGACCTATTATAATTTTAAAAATGAAAATACTATATAAAGTATTAGTCAGGGAAAAAAGCCACTGTCTTGTGAATTATACATTCTTATCTGGTCCATAATCAAGAGCATTCCATAACAAAGTAAATATTTTATCAAAAGTCAAACAATATGTTTAAAAAAACAGACAAAGCATTTAAAACTAGTGCCCTTGCATCCTAATAGTTTCACTGGAGTTGCAGAGGTGAATATACATTCATGAAGAGGGGAAAGAGACAAATTACTATTTCTTTTGTGAAATCAGTATGAAACATTACCCCCAATCTAGGTGGATGCTTTATAGTTGCCATATGACAGTGTCATCATCTTTCAGGGCAATGCTTTCAAGTGCATTTTAAGGTTGATGAACCTGAAAAATGAAAAGGCATGCTGCAATTGGGGCACACTATGAGGAAGTTCATTCCCCAAAACAAGTCATGTGTTCAGGATCCAGTATTCATACTGGATTCATTCATTTCATACCTCTCCATGCAGCTTAGTCCAGAACCAGCACCCCAGCAGGTTGCTTATGCAGGGAGAGGTGTGTGCTCCTGGCATACATCTTTGGGATAAGATATGAAGCAGAAGACCTGCATACTTTTGGTCAATAAAGACCCTGAAGGCCATTAAGGGAGAGTGTGGGTGGTTAACGGTAGTGTCCTGGCCAGGTTTCCGCTGCGGTTATTGCATTCCACTGCCTTATGTTTCATCTGCAGTTTCAGCAGGACATGGTGTTCCTCACTTTCACTCCAAAACCGTTGAGCAGTGCTCCTGTGTGTTGTTACACAGCTGCTGTGCTCCACCATGGTGGTACGCCCCCAATATATATTCACACAGATTTGGCTCCACATCATGTTTCAGGGCTAAGTTAGGTCAAAATTACTTTCCAGCATGGTCTGTGGAATTACTCCAGGTTTATGGTGCAATTATTCTTGATCTAAAGTGCAGCCAGATTTGCCCCAGTGTCTACAATGTCAGTTCGTAAAGTTTGCAAAGGTCTTTGGGACTCCTTTTGGTCAAAACACAAACCTTTTTGCTGCAGAATGCATTAGGAGATGTGGCGTATAAAGAGCAACCAGAGCAAGTACTGTTACAAACCTGGCAGCAAAGTAAGTATGTAAGTAAACATATATATGTATGCAAGTAAATAAAGTCTCCTTCATGTACTCTTTGTTTGAATACATGCTGCCAGTGTCAGTCTCAGTGATAATTTGGGGAGAGACAGCCACCTTCTCTTCACCTGTAGCATGCAGGTTATCCTCATGCATACCCTGTGTCTTTGGGGCAAAGAAAACAAGTCCAGCTGGTAAGAGAAAGGGGGTGCCAGAACGGAAGAATATCTATCAATTCTAGCAAAATGGAGCTGCAGTGAACTCAAAACATAAAGGTTTCCATTATTGATTGAGAACTCAGTAGTGCTGCACTGTTTGCTCCTGCTGCAGCAGTATAAGCCAAGGAAAGACTGCTGACACTTAAAAATGCATTTTTTCGTATTGTTTCCGTTGGTGAAAGGGGGATGGTGGGAGGTGGATGAGAAGTGACAGCTGAGGGGAAAAAATTTCAACCATGCCTCTTTGCAGACTGTGTTAAATTTCATATTAGTTGCACATGTAAAATCACAGTGAGCAAGTATGCACACATTTTCTTCGTGTTTACAGGACCAAAGGTGAGTGAGGTTCAGCACGGTCAAAACTCCTATCAGGAAAATGAGCATCTGATTGCATATGTGAGTGTATATTTCTGTGGAAGACTAGACAGAGCCTTACTTTGGTCCTACTGAAATCAGTGGGAGTTAGCCAAAATGAGTTAGAGATGTTGCACATTGTCCCATCTGTACTAATGTGAGTTGGTGTACTGCTGCACACTTTTGATAACTTTTACCCCAGGAGTAGTAGGACTACCCATAGTGTAACAGCTTGAAATCTAATTGCAAAGCAAAGAGATGCTTCTGGGAAATTTGGCCAAACAAAAACAACAAATCCTAAATCATGGAAATTATGAAGGCTTTTCTTTATTAGAAACAAGTGTTGATTTTTTTTTTCTGTCTACACCCTAATTAAAACCGTCCTGTACAATTACAGTATGACCGAATTAATGTATTTCAGTCTACTTTTCAACAGTTACAGCTGCATTCAAAATGTTTCTTCAAGATCAGCTAGAAAATACGTAGCTCTTTAAGAAGGGCTTATAGAAGAAAGATTCGTGATAAACTCTAGGCTTGCCTAATTATTTAATCAAACATGTATCTATGCCATATTTTGCAGCATGGAAACTTCATTGATATGCATCAAAAATGACAGTTTAGGGTGCATATGCAAACTTACTAAAATATGAAGCCTAGCAATGGCATTTTTCTGTATCACTTCAAGTCATTCTCAGAACTTGTCACAGTAGTACCTGAAAATAATCCTTGAGTGCTTCCCAGAACATAAGGCTAGTTTTAGAAGCAATCTAAATATTTTTTAACCTTTCTATTAGTCTCAGCCTTGTATAGTCATCTCTCACTGTATATCCAGACAGGTATATATATACATTTTTCCTATGCTAAGAAGTGAATCAGTAAGTGAATAGAACTGCAAGAAGTCTGTGTTGTGTATATACACAAATGTGTCTGTGTGTGTGCAGAGATATAAACTCATCTGCATGTACTACAGTCACCAGAGTCAAAGGAGCTTCTCACAAAAAATGAGAGTTTAAAACAACTGATTTCATAACAAAATTTCAAGGTTTACAGTGTATGTTTATAGTGTATCATTGTGTAGACTGCCCTTATTTTCTTATTTTTAAACTGGGAGGTTTTTTATCTGAATTGAAAGTTTTAAAGGCCTCCCGGAAATGAAGACTCACCTTCGCAATCCTTCCCAGTTAAGGTTCTAAAAATTAGAGTGATCTTTGTGTCCATCTTCTGTTGTAGCCTGTGTCATCCAAAATAATTGTCTTGATACCACCACGTGTTCTTCTTGACCCAGATGTTTAAGACAAGATGTACCCTAACATATCCTGACACACACCTCTCTTCCTAACACACATTCAGCAAAAATCAGGAGGCAGGTTTAGGGTGATTTACCATGACATTACTTTACAGATCTAATGTAGTATGCATGTAAGTGGGTCTGTATCTATTCAAATAATAGACTCGAGTGTGTGCTTAGAGTTAGAAAAAGGTTCAGGGTTATGTCTTGTATCCTTGGAGTTCAATTTAATATAGTTTAAAGATTAAAATATTTTCTCCATCTGAAATTCTGTGAGAGAGATCCACACAGTAAAATAAAACTAAATAAATAAATAAAATAAAATAATAAAATAAAATAGTAAAATAAAATAAATTTAAAATAAAAGTAAGGCTGTATGGACAAAGAAAGAAGTACATCAGTGTATGCTGTACAGATTGGGTTTACTTGTCTACTGCCTGGCTTAGAGCTTTACATGTGCAGTGGTATCTGTACTCACTGACTTCCTTGTACACATTGTCACAGGAGGCTTGGCTTAATCAGTTGTGAGCAGAAAAAAGTAATATAAATTGGAACCTTTTGTCATGAAGTATTTAAATGTTGATATGCTTTAATGGCTTTGGGGAGAAAATTTAGCATGAGAGATTGTAAGAAACAAGAAATCGATTACACGTAAGAAAGGACTTGAACCTTTAATCAAGTATTACCATATATAGAAAGATCCCTAGCTAGTTATAGCTAAATTCAAATGGGATAATGGTTAGATTTTTTTGTTAATTTTAAGTTTTATCAAAAAATGACATTCCTATTCTCTCTTTATCTAGTTTTGCATAATGCATGCTTACAATGATTTATGGAAAGCTTTCACTGTGTAAATATTGAAGCATATGCTAGACAGTATGGGTTGCTTGTGAGGGTTTTATGGAATATAGGCATCTGTGCAATTTCTCTTTACTTTTGCTGGGTGAAAAGAGCCAAACAACTTCTTGCTGAAAATTAACAAGATAAAGCTTGATATAGCTAGTAGGAGTAGACAAGGATTATTTAAGAGTAAACTTCTGATTCCCTGCTTTCTAAGACAGTGAGGGTAACCCCATGATTCTCACACCATTTACTGCCAGTTTCTCTGATCAGTGGGACTAAGCATCTGCTGAAGACCTGGTGCTCCTCAATGTAAATTCTTTAACAAAATGAAACAAAGGGTGGTGGTGTCTCATCAAGAGGTAGTTCATGTAGCTAAGTGCCAGCTTCACTCAGTTAAGATGTGGAAAAATTCCCTGGAAGTGCACAGGGAACCCCTGCATTCAGATGCTTGTCTGCCTGTTCTGTGCATGCAGAGAGCTGGCTGTGCTGCCATCAGGTGAGCGACTGTGTGACGCTGCCTTCCCCTTACGTGTGGGAGTCTGTTACGGGATCTGTACCTACTCTTCTCATGAGTTATTGTTATGCTGGTTGTGATTAACTTTTATTTACTTACATATCCATTTTTGTAAAGCATCCATCTGTTACATAAGCCTGTAAGTGATTTACAAATTAAAACAAAAACAAAATAAAATGTAGCAGTAGTACATTACAAAGCAGCCTGCAGCTGGCTGCAGACAGGAATCCTAATTCAATACATGTAAGCATTGTAAATTAGACAATGTTATTTCCAACTTTAAACTATGGGAGTTACAGTTAGAAGGAATTAATATTTGTGATTTGGGACAGAAAATGTGTACATTTCAGGTCAGATGTGACAGCAAAGGCCTGGAGATCAAAATCCGAACCAAGTCTGTTTTTTGCAGTTCCAAATAGGAGTTACCCAAATGTAGAACTGCTGTGGTTGGCTGGAAGTTGTTGAAGTAGATATAAGAAACGTTAGATCTTACTCAAGGGGAGAATAGCTAAAGTTAGTTGGATGGAAAAACCCAAATAGAATCTTAGAGCTTTAAAATATGAACTGGCCCTTTCATTTTTTTTATGGCATGGGTGTCTTTTTCCTCCCAGCCCTTATGACATTTAAGTTTTGTTTTGTTTCACTTATTTTTCTCATTGGGAGGTAATTTTGGTGTTCTGGAAGATTTCTGTTAGATAGTACTGACTGCCTGTAAAATACTGCCCAATCAAGAGCTGTAAGGACATAGAAATCAGAGATGTTCACTGTGCTCATGGGTGTTCAAAGGTGGGGACCATTCCTGACTAATGCTGAAAACCAAAACCAGCATCTGAATCATGATGTTTTGTTCATCACTGTGTAAATACAGACTGAACATTTTCTACACATAGATGGGTTTTGGAGCTTTCCATCTGGGTCAGCTGGGTAAGATTTTCCAAGTCAATTGCTGTTGAGGATTTCTCTGTCTTTCAGGGTTTGATTGTAAATGTGTGGAGCATTTCTAAAGATCTTGTAGCTGTATCTAAGGTACTGAAACATACATGGCATTAACCTTCGGCATTAACTTTACACCCAGAGAGGTGAACTGAACTGAGCATGTCAGGATTGAGAAAATAAAATGAGCTGTAATCAATTAAATACACGCTTTAGTATTTGACATAGCAAAATTATATTTTTCGGTACTCTAGGAAACATGAAGGAAGAGAAGAATCTGTCCTCTGAAGACAAAAAATAATTTAATTAATTAAAGAAATAAAAAAATAAATCTAGAGTGTAAAGGGGCTGGAGGGAAAGAAAGGTATTTGCAGGTTTCATAATCAAACAAGAGTTTGATTGAGAAGGTTTTTGCAATAGTTCATAGTCCAAAGTCTTTGGGTAAAGTTCTGAACCTGAGATTCAAGATGTAAAAATATCAGAGACAGTATGGTAGTATATCTTGCAAGGCTTTCAAACTGTTTAATGCATGAAGAAGCATTGGAATAATTCTGGTTTGATGGCCTTCAACATTTCTGGTTGGTTATAGTCACTGTGCTAATGTTATGTCCAGCATTTGCCCAAAAGGAAAGTTGCCAATAAAATGATGTATTCATTATATAAGTATTTTAATATGTTTTTATCAATACGTGCTGGAATGGATTGCCTGACATTACATTGCAGAATTTTTAAGTCCTACCTTCAGGCAAATCTCATGCTTACTAGCAAAAATGAAAGTGTGAAATGCTTTTTAATGTATATTTAACAACAGATAGTCTAGTGATTACTGATGTGTATTCTCTCTGGATTTTTCCCTTGCTATCAGAAGGCAATGTTAAGAGACAACATTTTTACACATTTATGCTATCTACATCCATCAGATCCTTACTTTTTACATATTTTTAACTGTCATTTATAACAAGGCTACAAAAAAGTAATCTCTAAAGTCTAAAATATACCAAGATTGCAAGCTTACAATCAATTGCCAGTAAATGTCCAGGAAAAAAGGGATTAAGATACAAGTGTTATGTCCTATTTTTAAGACATTTTGCCTTGCATCAAAATTTCCTGTGAAATAGCCTATAAATTCAGTCTTATGTCTGCTTGTATTTAAGGAGCAAATCTATTAAGTGCATTTATTTAGCTCTTTCTAATAGTGTTACCCTTTAATAGTGAGTAAGTTACAATTTGTTGTATTTTACAATGGTGTGCACAGCAACAGTTCATGTTTTACTAATGTATTCTAAAAAGGAGCATTCTATGTAGATTGCTGTTGTTAAAATAAAAGTACTGAAAGCATTTTAGGTCACAGAGTTCTGGGGTCTACACTTTGTGTAGACATTATTAAACTCAATATGGTTTTCTAACTGTGACACTAATTACAGTATTTGCATGGATAGTTTGTATTTTTTGGTCAAGTTCTATTAACACTGTTTGCATCTTGTTTTTTGAGCTTAGTGTTTCATGTTCAGGCAGCAGAGCACCTTCTTCAATAATTATGCAGAATCAATAAGTTTTTCTTTGTGTTTGTCTTTGTTGTTTCTTTGATATGGCCTCTAGGATGCTGCAGGCAAGGTGCTGGACCGCTGGGCCATCATGTCCAGGGAAGAAGAGATCATTACCCTTCAGCAGTTCCTGAGATTTGGAGAAACTAAATCTATCGTGGAGCTGATGGCAATTCAAGAAAAAGAAGGGCAGGCTGTAGCTGTGCCATCTTCAAAGACAGATTCAGATATAAGGACTTTTATTGAAAGCAATAATCGCACCAGGAGCCCAAGTCTCCTTGCTCACCTGGAGAATAGCAACCCTTCCAGCATTCATCATTTTGAAAACATCCCAAATAGCCTTGCATTCCTGCTTCCATTCCAGTACATAAATCCAGTCTCTGCGCCACTGCTGGGGCTGCCTCCAAATGGCCTCCTGCTGGAACAGCCAGCGATGAGGCTCCGTGAACCAAGCCTTACAACCCAAAATGAATACAATGAGAGCAGTGAATCTGAAGTTTCCCCTACGCCTTTCAAGAATGAGCAAGCATCCAGCAGGAATGCTTTGACCAGCATTACAAATGTGGAGCCCAAAACTGAGCCAGCCTGTGTGTCTCCTGTTCAAACACCTACACCAGTCAATGATTTATCGAAAACAGAGCACACAAAAAGCTCATTCCGAATTCACAGAATGAGGAGAATGGGATCAGCCTCCAGGAAAGGCAGAGTGTTTTGCAATGCATGTGGCAAAACTTTCTATGACAAAGGTACTCTTAAAATCCACTACAATGCTGTGCACCTGAAAATCAAGCATCGATGCACTATTGAAGGTTGCAATATGGTCTTCAGCTCTCTCAGAAGCCGCAATCGCCACAGTGCTAACCCCAACCCCCGCCTCCACATGCCTATGCTAAGGAATAACCGTGACAAAGATCTAATTCGTGCTACATCAGGTGCTGCCACTCCTGTCATAGCAAGTACAAAATCCAACCTAACTTTAACAAGCCCTGGGCGTCCACCGATGGGGTTTACCACTCCCCCTCTAGACCCAGTACTACAGAACCCTCTTCCCAGTCAGCTGGTCTTCCCAGCTTTGAAGACTGTCCAACCTGTTCCTCCATTTTACAGAAATTTACTTACTCCTGGAGAGATGGTGAGTCCTCCAACCTCACTCCCTACCAGTCCCATAATACCAGCAGTGAGTGGCTTGGAGCAGCACCCCCCACCACCTTCGGAGTCATCAGTACCTTCCGTGTTGATGCCCACTCCAGAGCCCAATGCAGACCTTGCCCCCAAGAAGAAGCCAAGGAAGTCGAGCATGCCAGTTAAAATTGAAAAGGAAGTTATCGACACTGCTGATGAGTTTGATGATGAAGATGAAGAGGTGAATGACAGGAGCACGATGGTGAATGACATTGGTCATGACAATCACTGCCATTCTCAGGAGGAAATGAGCCCAGGCCTGTCTGTGAAAGACTTTTCCAAAAGTGACAGAAGCAGATGTATTTCCAGACCAGACATAAGAAGGGCAGACAGCATGACATCAGAAGACCAGGAGCATGAGAGAGACTATGAAAATGAGTCAGAGTCATCAGAGCCCAAATTGTGTGAAGAATCCCTGGAAGGCGATGATCGCCTCCATGAACCTGGTGAAAAATCTATGATGCACAGTGACAGACCAGATGAAAATCACAATGATTCTTCCAACCAGGATGTCATTAAGGTGAAGGAAGAGTATACAGACCCTACATATGATATGTTCTATATGAGTCAATATGGACTGTACAATGGTGGCAGTGCCAGTATGGCTGCTCTTCATGAAAGTTTTGCTTCTACATTCAACTACAGCAGCCCACAGAAGTTCTCCCCAGAAGGTGAAATGTGCTCCAGCCCAGACCCTAAGATCTGCTATGTTTGCAAGAAAAGTTTCAAGAGTTCTTACAGTGTAAAGCTTCACTACCGAAATGTTCATTTAAAAGAGATGCATGTCTGCACAGTGGCTGGCTGCAACGCTGCGTTCCCATCACGGAGAAGTAGAGACAGGTCAGTAAATATTAATTGATTTTCTGCATTATTAAATGTGTTGAATTATGGAAGAATAGGCAGTTTAGGATATATGAAGAAATAGAAAGATATACAGTAATGACAAGTGACAATTGTGTTCCCATGACATTGAGAGAGATTTACCACTTTAAGATTTTCATTGTTCCTTGGCATTCAGAATGGTGTATATTATGCCATCCTCTTAAGTGACTAGCTAGATAATAAATGCCATTATACTTTCTATATGCCCGTGAACATGTGTATTGTACATCTGTTCATAGGCTACAGCCCTCATTACATTTATTTTCTTCTCCCTGTAACATTTAAAACAAGAAAACTTTCTATTAAATACAAGTATATCCATGCATGCATATCAAACTATAGAACTAGGAAGGAGGCGATGGGTGGATGGATGGTTGAATGAATGGATGGAGAGAGACAATAAAGGACTGGAATGATATCCATCCTCATAGAGTCATACAAAAGCAAACAAGAAGCATTAGAAGGTTGTTCATTATGATCTTCAGTTTTTAAAACTGGGTGCTATGTTGTAATGAGAGCAAGCAACTATTAAGAAAATCATTGTCTGTTTCTGTAGTAGAACTTACACACATCTCTATCCACCATGGTCATTTAGCCTCTATCTTTTTTTGCATGTGAGCAGCTCCCTTTCCCATCATGCACATTCAGAGAGGAGAGGCTTCCCTACATATTTTTAAGATCAACCAGGGTATATTCTGCTGGCCCTTCAGATGACATCACGCCCTAGCTATGTTGCATCAATACAAAAGCAGTTGGGCTTAAACAGAAGCAGCTGGTCCATAAACTCTTTGGTTTAGGGGTGAGGTTTTTTTGGTTTTGGTTTTTTTGGTTGGTTTTTTTTTTTTATAGACTGTTCTTTTTGATTCCTGAGGAAAATGTAATATAAATGGAATTTGCCAAGGTGATAGGATAACACAGTTATTTCATATTTGTGGATAAAAGCTCTCTCATTTGACGATGATCACATTGTCACGTTACAAAATCTCTCTGGTTCATGAAGTAATGGTGAAATTGGGTCACCTCTTTTCCTTTACTTGTGTTTCATATTTTTTCATTAGGCTGTAAAAATTCAGCAGACACAGGAAGGAAATTAAACCTAGCTAAACATTTCACACACAGCTCCTGATGTTTTTTTCCATTGAAATTGATGTGAAAGGGAATGTATCATGTCTTATAAAAAGAAAGCAAGTTAGTGTTAAGGATACTGAGGAGCCAAAATTCACTATTTTGATGGAGAGTACAGTCCCCAAATATTTCATGTCTTCTCTTATCATTTATGAAATACACTAAACAGAAAAATATGAATAAACATAAGAATACAAGTTCAAAACACGTATGAAGGACAATCTAGGAAGTTTGCATTTCAGTAGGTTGAAATTACTGGATATGAAGCAGGTGAATCTAAATTTAGACTCCTTTAGTTGCTATGTGCTGATAAGTTTTATGAGACTTGAATTTGACAAGGGAAGTATGTGAGACAGTGGCATAATCTATGCTGAGTTTAGATGTGTACAGCCCCTTTCAGTTCCTGGAATCATAGTCTTTGTTAGTCAAGAATTTGGTTTAGTCAGTCTGTTTCCTCAAAAGACTTATGAAAAATCAGTCATGTACTACACAAAACAGCTTGGCATCGAGCATGTGAAGCAAGAGCTGACTAGCTTTCAGATTTGGAACTTTATGCACTGTATTAAATTTCAGCAGTAATACATTGAAAGATCAAGGTAGTAATAAAGTTAACATAATAAAGATTCAGGTATTCTAAGAAAGAGTGACGGTGATGACATATATGAAATATTTCTGAGACAAGAGCCTGAAAACAGGTCATATATTGAAATTTTTTTGTGGTCTACATAGGATATTCCTATTAAGCTTATTGAAAGCAACACATGAAATAAAAAAACTGATTAATATCTTAAAATGCAAGCTGCATATTTAAAGATAAAATTATTATTTGCATATTGTTTTGAGTTGTGTAAGGCACAAGACCATCATTTACATCACTACATTAGTAACATTCAGAATATGATTAAGTTATGTGTTGCACATGGGACAAAAGATATTTGTAGGCATATTATATCCTTTCATTAGGAAGATTTAAGAATGGTTCTGTAATTCAAAAAATTCAAAGGTGTGGTACCATTTGTGTGCCCTTTCAGCCTCTAAGTTTTTGTGAGTTGTTTATCACTTGTGGTTTGTAACAGTAGTCAGGAAATGCTTTGAAAGAACCAGGAAATTCTCTCATGGTTCAGGATAATTCTTTTAGACACTTGAGCAAGAAACATATTCGAAACTTCCCTGGGTTATCCTATTTTATCCAGAAGTGCAATGTCTAGAAATGCACAGAAATGAGAACGTATGTAGAGCATGTAAAAGAAAGCAGATGAAAGATTTAAGTAACATTTTCTAATAGCTTGTCATAAAAAAGGAAGTTTTGTTAAAAATAAAGTTAAGAAGTAAAAGTTAAATAATATATTATCTCTTTTTTTGTGGTGGGGGGGTTGGCGGTATTGGGCATCTTTGTTTTTGTTGGGGGGTAGTTTTTTGTTTGGTTTTGGTTCTTTTCTTTTTTTGTTTGTTTGGGGGGTCTTTTGCAAACTGTTTAATTAGTTTTTCAAAAGAGTATATGGAATTCCTAGCTTTTCAGATTATGGAGAGCACCAAAAAGATAACTGGGTAACTAGATTAATAGCACTGCAAAATGAGAACTTCTTCCACCCACTTAAATCAATTTCACTTAAAAACTCGGGAGCATTTTGCTAGTAATTGCTGTATTAGAAATATGAATTAGCTACCTACAGCATATAGTAATAACTCCTGGATAATATTTGAAATGGATTTATGTCCCATTTTGGACACAGTGCAAAAGTCTCTGTGATTTTCTTGTGTTGTGAGTCACTCACATAATCTTCCATTAGCTACAGGTTCTTTGCATTGAAAATTAATTTTTTTTTTCAATGCTTTCAGTACTATCTCCTTAATGAAATCAGAGTTGTATCTATTGCATAGCTTACAGTCTTTTGAAGTTATCTTTTTTTTGGTAATTTTATTAATCTTATTACTAGCATTGTATTAATTATATTATTAATCATATTAAGACCTAGTTAGAGGTCTAAAACAACTCTAGCTACGTTCTGAAATGAAATACAACTTTAAGTGGATAAATAACATTGGCTGATCCTTTTTGTTTCCTTTAGAGGCATCTGATTTGGCTTAAGTCCTTTTCCAATGCTACTCTAGTTAATCAAATGTTAATCAAATATTCCCCCTGCCCTGTACATACACAAAACTCCAAATTGTTGACAGTGGGTGGAGCTACTGTAAAATGGGCTTTGCAAAGGAGGGGTTGTGATACAGACTGCTTGTTACCTGAGGCAGCAGATTGCATCAGGAGCAAAAGCACTGCTGCTTTGGTGAAGGAGGGGTTTTATCTGTGTCAGACCTGCAACCCTCCCTTAAGTAGAAAGCATCCTGTAGCAATTTTTGCTAAGGTTGACCAAATCTAGCTTTAACATTCCTACATCATTTGTGCTAAGGTCGACACTTGCATAAATATCCTTCTGCCAGAAATGTTGGAATATCCTCTGAGATCTGCTAACCACTGCTAGTCCTTGCAAATTAGGGTCAAGATAACCAGCAGATTTCAGAGTCCCACTTCACATGTGTTTTTTTTTAACTCAGGGCAAAGGAAAGCAAAATAGGAATCCTGTTCCTTACTATCAAGGAACCAGTAATTCTGTTATCCCTTCTGAAAATTAGATAGTATTGTTTTCAAATAGTTAAGCTCTGGTGAGCCTAGATATTTTTAAAAACACCTATTTTCATAATTCTTCTGAGTTACATGTTACATGCTCATTAAATCAGCCTTAATACATACATAGATCTTTGGTCATTTCCTTAGAGAAGCTGTTCTGACTTTCTTTTCCTAGAAGCCCTGGACTTCAGTAAACCACTTTTTCTTCCATACTTCAACAACCACTTCCTGAATTTCCTGTTCTTTGATTTCTGTTTCTGTATTTACTTCAGATGTCGTTTCTTCTAAAGACATGATGTTCAGGCTATGTCTTTTTGCAAAAAGACAATGGAGAGTAAATAGGAAAAGAGACCATATTAAAAATTTTGTCAGAAACACAGTCATAAGCCTCCTTTTGAACAGAAAGACATATTTTTCAAGTAACTTTTTACATGGAAAAGAGAGTGATGGGAAGAAGAAAAATTCCTTTGAGGACCATGCACTTGAATGGAAAGATTTGTCCTTGTGGAGTGAATTCTCACTGGAGTCAGAGAAGGTCTTTCCTGCAAGTGAGAAAAAAGGGCCTGTGGTCAACAGTGGTTAGATTCCCGTAGGATCTCTTTCCCAGCCTCATCTGTGAGTCTTGCCCCAGCAGATACTGAGTTTGCCGTAAAAGAAGATAGGTGTGGTTAATCCTTGAAGTCAGCACTGAGGTACAGCTGCTCAGGGAATGATCCTGAACTGTCAGTAAGATGTGAATGGCAGGAGGGAAGAATTATTTCCTGACCAAAGGGGACAGCAATGCCCAAGTTTCATCTAAGTCTGTGTTGAAGAGCACATGAAGAAATAAAGGTGTAGAAGGTACAACTTAGAGCAGTTGGCTTAATTTCTGTCTGTCACCTATAAGAGCCAAGAATTTTGTGGTCAAAGCCAGTGATGAAACAGGCAGCAGGTGGACCTTTTGCCTTCATAAGGTCTTGTTGAGAAACTCTTTTTTTTTAGGAGACATAGAACCATCTTCGCAGTCAGACTTAGCGCATGCTAAACCCCCATTTCACTTCAGTACGGATACTATTAAAGTCAGTGGGTTTTAAGCTAGGGCACAAAGTTAATAACAATAGGTTAGCATGTTTCCTTTCTCTCAAAGTATGAAAAATAAATTAATGTTCAGTTTACCTGTTCGGAGAAACAAAGCAAAAGGTTTTCATTTTGTTTATTACTTAAGCAGGACGATTTGTTGCTCAGGTTTGTCTTTTAGGTTTAAGTTTTCTCAAAAAGTGAGCATACATACATATGCATGTGCATGTGTGTGTGCACATGTGTGTTCCACAAGATTGGAAAGGTAATTGAGCCCCATGAATAATTATTTTTTTAAATACTATTTGCTCAGGGTGTTTTATAAATAAATATGAGGCAACTATTGGTGCCAAGTGTGATCATGCCATTTGATTGCAAGTTAAATCAGTCCAGATTTAAAAATGTAAACTCCTTGATTTGTATGGAGCAAGACATCTGTAGGTGGTTTATTAAAACCTGCTGATGTCTCCAGAACTAGATTTGTGCAGATATTGGCCTCTGGGTAGCTGTATTGAAAAAGCAGAGACATACTTTTTGTCTGGTTACCTGACTTCTGGCCCTGTACAGGTATGCTTGTATGAATTAACATCAGTTACCTATGATGATCCACTGCATACATTATCAAGGGAGGTGACAATGTGAGAAAGCTGTTACCTGCCTCCTGTTATCACCTCCTTGACACAACAGTACCCATTTTTTCATCATTCTACTAGGCTTGGAGTCTTCTACAGATAATGTTTTAAAGAATTATTTTCAATAAATGCACTCAATTCTAGCTCCAAGAAATAAGATCTTTTACATCAGTCCATGATAATTATTACTGTATTTCCCCAAATACAATTAGCTGTTATATACAACTTGAATTTCCACTAATAACAAGGAAATCCAGTTTTAAGACATTAAGTGTTTGATGAACCATTTGTAAAAAGACAAAAATTATATCTGATACATTTTTAAAAATATGAACACATTTACACCTGTACTATTGTTTCTGGACGTGATGCAGTTCAGGAAGAGACTAGCTGCATATCCAATACAATTGAATGAACCATTAGGTTTTCTCTTGCAGAGACAGTAAGATGTGTGTCATTGCTAATGTTCACATAACTCTTCCTTACCCAAGAGAAGTTGGATCATAAAGAAACATTTTGTGCCACCCCTAACACAGATCTACTGATCTAACCTCTTCCATGAGTAGTCATGTTGAACACAGACTGCCTGTCATATTGCATACTCACCAATGTGAACAGGAGAAGCAGAATTAAAACTAGAATGCATAGAAAAAATGTCTTCATAAGATTTTTAAATAGTATGTAAAGGCAAATAAATAAATTGAAGCAAGAGGCTAATTATATGAGTAAATATTGAATGATCAATTCTGGTGTGAAGGGAGTTTTTTCCAACTACATACAGTAATTTGTTTGGGATTTGAATTGGAGGTGTGATTGCTTTTTAAAACAATCTGTTGTCCGCATTATTTTGTTCTGTTTTGGTGTACAAAATTATATCACTTAGAGAGGGAGAGTACAGTTTTTTTGTGCAGTACAAGAAGTTTCATTTTATGTGAACTTGCAAATAAGCCAAGGTATTTTCAGTGACCTGAAAAGCTTATTTGAACAAACTGCTACACCAGGATTAACATAGGTGGGAAGCATAAGTAAAACATTAAAAAGACTAACCAAAACCAAAACATGTATTGAGCAATATTTTCCCGTGGTGTGTGTTGTGACAAATAGTGTAAATGTTTAATGTGTTTTGTCCAAGTTTCCTGCTTAAGTTCTGTGTGTTTTCTGTTTGGTGAAAGAGGTTATTTGGGAAGACAGGACTGGGAACATGAATGCCTATCATGATATCCTAGTTGCCCCGAGCTTCCTAGCAAATAACTGGAAGAACCAGTACTTTTCACCAGAGAGTGAGAGACAATTGAATATTTTCCAATCATCTGAGTAAATGTAAAGCTGCTCCCCATATATGAAGATGTCCCATCTTCCCTAGAGTCTTTTGGAAGTGAATTGAATAGAAAAACACCCACATTAGTTCCCACAGGGAAAGCCTCTAGCTGTTCTTCTAAACTTAGCAGAAAGCTGTTAGATTTCTGCAGCAGTGAACGAAGCTCTTCTTTACAGATAGAAGATAACAGCAGGATACTACTTCCAAAAGTCTGGGTGGAACAAGACACTGCAGCTTGAGAGATGTGGTCTTCTCAGGTGGAGGAGTCTGGGGAGAAATAATGAAGGGTGAGGGAAACACATTTGTGGCAGGAATAGCTGTGTGTTTAGTGCCCTTTGGATTTACAGCTCTCAGTGAAGGACAGAGACACTCAGGCAGGTAAATGCTGGCGATCCATTCGTCAGCTTGAAAAACATGTCTGTTTGAAAAGAGAAACTTTGAATTCAAGAAGCAAACTTTACATCAGATCTTACTCCCTAACCAAAGATTACTCATAGCTGAAACCATTTTCGTCTCCCCATTTTCGTCTTCCCCTAGATTTGAGCTGTTTCATTCATTGAAACATAAACTGAGTGACTGCGTTGGAACATACACAAAATAATGTGACGTTTACCTGACAGTAAGAAAATTAGTGAGGCAAGTCCTAAGAATGACAAAAAACCCAAAAATACAAGCAAACAAACAAACAGCAAAAACAAAAAAACTGAACGGGGGAAAATTTACCGGGTGTGGATGACTCCAAATACCCATAACACTTTTTTGGATGATTGTGTGCCACTCCTATCAGTATTTCTAGGCAGAACTTGACATTTCAAAATATATTTTGAAGCAGAATTCTGTAGCAGGCAATCAGTATAGTAAAACAAAAATCATTTGGTTTTCTATTCCATTCTGTTTTGACAAAATGGGTCTTAGCTGATGAGACAGGTGAGATGGGAGCATTTTCCACTGAAATATGACTTAGTAAAAGATGTTACTCAAAAATAGTTGGCAATGTATGGGCTCTGGGGAAAAGTAAACCCAAAATCCTACTTCTCTAAATCTGAACATTTTTTTATGATTAAACAAGTTGCTAGTCATTAGCAAATATGACAGGGAATAAAGGCAAATTTGTGAAGTAGAGCCTTTAGCTGCAGAAATCAACTGTTCAGTTAGAAAATATAAGGGATAAAGATAAACATAGTGCTCACTACTTCTCTCAGGGTGATCCTGAAGGAAGACACACAGTTATGAATGATAGTTAAGTGCTCCACAGTGTCAAGGAAGAGACCACTGTACAGCACTGCAAGCGCACTGCAAGACACTGTGCACAGCTTTTCACTGCCCCTTAACCCTGACCTGCAGTACTTGCAGTTTGCTGTCCTGTGTCTCTTCAGGCAAACATTGCCACACATCATGTGATTTGTGATGTTATGCTGTAGTACTTCAGTAGAAACCACTCATTCACGTCACGCGCATACGCACAAAATGTTCCCTAATGGTACTTCAAGAGGTACCTTAGATGGTCTGTCGGGGCCTGAGGTAACACAGGAATATCTCAGGTGAGATACCATTTATGGCTCATCACAAGCTGACCTTTTAATAGCAAACACTGGATATTTCCTGATAACAGTTTTAAGCCCACTACTTCTAAAGAAAATCTAAGGCTTTTTGTAGTACTTACTACTTTCCAGCAACATCTTTTAAATGAGCAGTTTGCCATGTGCTAAGCAAACTTTTTTTTTTTTTAAATTAAGAGTTTATTTCACATTTACACTTGCCCTAAATAACATTGCTTTAAAAGATCTGTCTAAGAAATAATTTAACATTTTTGCCATGAGGCACCTTCAAGCTTCATATAAGTGGACCTAGAAGAGAAATGAAAGAGTTTTAGATTTGCCAGAAATGTACGCTCTCATAAAAGAGAAAGAGTTGCAGGATTTTTTTGTCATTGTGTATAAATGTAAAATGATTTGTTTTGTATGGGGAAAGTAGGGGGAGAGAAAGGAAGGATAAGATTGTAATAAGATATTTTTTGCTGTCACTTCGGTTNTTTTTCTTTTTTTTTTTTTTTTTTTTATAAAAAGGGGGGGGAAAGCTCCAAGCTGTATGTCTGTGTCAAACTATATGAGTTTGAAACATAAGATGTAAATTATAGGGTTTATAAGTTGTTATTTCCAATGTTACTGATTTTGATTCTAGTGCTTTACAAACTTTATTGCTTATTTTATTAACTAGGGAAAAGTGTTTCCCACTTCTAGTTCAATACAATTTTTTTTCCTTTCTCTCCCTCTTTCTCATTCTCTCTCATTTTCTTTGTTATGCCAGAATAAAGAAAGCAATTACAGTTCAGCCACTTACAACTGAAAATACAAATGGGACATAGTTAATTTTTCTGCCTGTAAACCTTAGGTTGTACTTTTGTGTTTTGCAAACAATATGTAGAAATAAAAATAGCCCAAACATGTATATGCGTGTGTCTGTGGATGTGTGTACTGAAAGAAAGACATGCATTATGTTATTAGATAAGGATGTAAAAATGCAATGAATAGGAAAAGAACTTGGATTCCCTCTCAGAAAAGGTAAATGAGCCCTTGTTTCAAGAAGAAGATGCACGCAGATGATATATTATATGAGACTGAGAACCAAGATTTCATGGGGAGGGGCCCTGGCAGGAAGGATAACAGATCCTGCACTGGATGTCTCTCAGGTCTGATAGCCAGATAGGGGAACAGCACTAATTCTGCAGCCTTTTTAGTTTGTTCTGTCACAGAAGGGGCACTGCTGGGTCAGTCAGCTCACTAGTAATTGTGTTTTACAGACTTCTAAAGCAATTGGCTCAGTCAGTCCCAATTCAATAAAAGTGTAGAGCGAGAGTGAGAGCACTTTTGTTCTATTTTTTACTTGAAATTATTTCATTCAGCAGTCTGTCTTTTTTATTACCAGGATTTGACATTAGCACTCCAAGCTATATTAGCATCCATTTCAGCAGTTCAGTAATGGTATTAAAAAAACACTTAACTTCAACGGTGAATGGTTGTATGACAGTACCATAAAAATCCACATTAAAAAAAAACTTATGTATTTGTCCCTGCAAATTATTTTTCACTCGTTTAACCACTTCAAAACTACACTCTCTTGACTGGTGTTTGCAAGAGCTTTAGCAGCAAGGAAGGCTTGTAAAGGGGCTGCAACTGCAGCAACAATGACATAAAGAGAAAAATGAAGACATTTAAAGAAGGAGAAAAATGTGATAGGAACATGCAAGCATACATATGTATACAAGAAAGACCTTTCATTTTGAGTGGGTGCCTGTCACTCATCAACTGAAGTAAGATTTTTAAACTCAAATCACTCGAGTTAAAATCTTTGGCATCTTCCACATTTCTGGGATTTAATTTTGAACCCAGCACTCTCCAAGCTTGGGACGGCAGCCTAACTACCTTGGCACTGCAGCGCATTCATAAATGACTGCATTAGGTTCTAAATTTTGATTAAACATTCTGTAATTAATCAATGGTAGACATGAAGCAGTTGGCAAGGTCCAGAGCTGCAAAATGTTTAAGACATAAAACATTACAAAGTAATTAGAATGTGCTCCTTCAAGAGAAGGATTGCCTTCAATAAAGAGGTAAATGATAGCATCATGTTTATTGTGGACGTAGGCAGCCAGTGCAATATGATAAACTGCAGGAGAGACACATATCAGTAATCATCCACATTATTAGTGTCATTAATCATAATTCTAAAAATATGACAGCAGCAGCCAACTTTTTGACCAATTTTGCCTCTGCCTGTTGGCCGTTATAACTTCACTAATAGACTGCAGAGCTCCTGTGCGTGGCAGTTTGCATTGAGAATGGAAGGTTAATTATATTTGAGCTGCTGATTCCTTCTCTCCTCGGAAAAGATTGAGCACTTTGACAATCCCAGGAGCTCACTGCTGTTAAACCAGTAAAAGTACTTTATTGAAATTTTCTTTGTTGGTCAGGAATGAGTAGATGTTTCAAATGAGATATAAGCGCCAGGCTGGGACAGCCGCTAATGTTTCTTCCAAAATAATCCTTGGACAGCAAGCTGAACTTAGATATCTTTGCACATTCTCCTGTGTATGAGTAAGAAGTTGAAAATTTAATAAATGCTGACAATAGTATGTATGGAAGAATCTCGGATTGAAATTACTGAGGAGTCAGGGCATTAGTGAAGGCAGGTTGTAGGATAATCAGCTATCCATTGACCTGATATGGGTACTTATTTAGTAATGTAAAATTATTAATAAAAGAACCCTGTTGAAATGCACATCATGTTTGGTTTTGTAGTTCCTCCGATATTATATAAATAAAACCAGCATTTTTAGACAAGCAAACATTAGGAATGAGAATTCTTATTGCATTTTGACTACAATAAATAGTTTGAAGATTTGCTGTGGAACCTGAAATTGTACAAAACTATTCCTGGATCTGAAGTTTTATTACTATTTTGTGCTTAACATTCAATAAGTAAAGAATTCATAAACCTCTTAAGCAAACCATGAGATAATATGTTGCTGTGTATCAACATCTGAGAGAAAAGATTTGGTTTGAAAGCAGAGTTGGGGAAAGCTAGGAGCTCTGCCTGAATTTTATCTTTATTTCTGCATTTACTGAAACTTGGAATTCAATAAAATTTGTAAGTGGGATGTTGAACTGGAGGGTCTGTTTGGGTAAAAACTTGCCAAATTATCACATTTGGATGTAGAAGTAAAATGAAATTATGAAAACTTCTGATTACAAAATTTGGATCATATAATATTTAGATGATTTAGGTTTGAAAAGAAATGTTAATGCATGCAGTTGAATGTTGCTTCAGTATTTCTTAAGGGCAGATACACCTTGTATCAAGGACCAGCAAACACTTCAACAGAGAGGATATGAGAATTTAATGCATGACTGCAGTGTACCGCACCAGCTGAATTTTTCTGCAGAGCTTGTAAATTGTAGAAACAGCTTTGGAGTGATAGTCAGTGGTACTGAACACCTGTTATGTCCATCAAAGGACTTTGTCATATGTATAATGACCTTCTTGTGCATGTAACATTGCGACACTGAGTTAGTTCACTTAGAAAATATTCTGTCAGATAAATCCTTTTATTCTAAACTTTCTCAGCCAGTCTGGATATTAGAGAAGAGTGCTGGCTATTTTGTAATGAGTCTGTTTTGCTTCCAGGCAGCTAGTAAAGTGAGAGGTTGAAGTGTTGCAACACAGTTTTCATCATTTCTGAGTAACTTTGGCAAGTATGCCAGTTGTTGTGCTTTTTGTTTGTAATATCTTTTGATCTTTAGTGGACAACAATAGTAATATATTAGGAGTGCAACATGACCTCAATGCTTCTGAGCACACACAACTGTTGTGAAAGTGTAATTCTGCTCACACCATAAGGACCGTCTCACTAAACACCTCAGCAGGTATGTACTAAATTATTTGACCTTTCAAGAATCCCAAACCTGACAGATACGTTTTTTAAAAATTATTTGGTAGCAAACACTACCATCAAATATCAGTTTCATGTTCAACCTGAGTATTTGCCCACACAGTCAACTATCCTGCCTTCCCAAATGCTATCACTGCATTAACATTTTTTATGCATTCCATGGTGATAATAAATTTTCTGACTCTAACTGTGGATTAAGTATGCAAAAGGCATGTTTGCCACTGCCAACAAACCAATAATTCTCACTAACATCTTCAGAGTTACAACATTTATAAAGTTGCAAAGTGGAGTAAACAAACCATCTGTTTGGCTTTACCATATATGTCATGCTCTCTTATTAGCATATTACGATTCATTTAGTAAACAAATTTGGTGATTTTGTTCATGTCAAAGTTAGAGGGAGCTTGAAGATGATTAACATTCCTGGGACAGGCACATTAATACATTGCTTCCTCTGCAAAGTTAAATGGCTTCTCAGGAGAATCACCCCTTGTTGACAAGATGAGACTGTCAATTTTGTTTGCCTGCCACATTAGGGGCCGTAAGGGGATGGAAAGCTCTGAGAAAGAGGAGCAGTGTAGGCAGCATAATTCACTGTGAATTGAAAAAAGAAGTCTAATTCTGATAAATGGTCGACCCCAATACATCCTACCTGTTATTACAACAGACGTGCCGTATCTGTGCAGTAAATTAGTTAAACCCCTAAAGAGTTTGATGGGAGCTTATCTTCAAGTGAATAATTTGAGTGTAGAGGGAGCTGTCTTCGTGACCAGTGTGAGTGATTTGTTTCATATTGAAAGGGATTGAAATGACTGGTCTCCACATCTTTAATTTGCAAGAACTTGCTTGTCCTTTATTTCCTGTATTTAATAAGAACTGGGTGGGGTTTTTTTACTTTTTTTTAATAGGTGCTGAACTGTATTTTACCTTTTGGATTTTCTTCCTAGGGGAGGTTAATATTTTTCAGATTCTATGCAGTTTAAGGCCTCAAGTACTGATGCTATTACCCTGTTCGTGTAGAAATATCACAGTTTTATCAGGTAGTATAGTATTTTTGCCTTGTCTCCTTATAAAGTCTAGCCCCTATACCTACTTTGCTGCTTACATTTAGAGGCAAATTAAATATGATCAAATACATGGAAGCACTAGTGTACAGAATTAGACTTTGTTCCTGCTCAGATAAATGTGAATTTTATCATTTAGGTCAGATCAGGATTTCAAACTGTTATTATCTTTGCTTAGATTTATGGATTTTTTTCTTTTTAATTGAAAAAACAACCAGAAAAAAACCCAACCCAAAAAAACCCCAAAAAAACAAACAAACCCTGTATCAAAGACTACTGATAGAGTGGCAAAATTAGAACAGTAAGTGAAAAAGTAATTTCTTTGACAGTTTCCTTTACTAATTAAATTCCAGGAACTGTTTTCTTGTTGATTCTCTTAAACAAATAGGGGAACTGATTGCTGCTTCCTTCTTGAAGAAATACCAGAATTGAGGCCATATCTTTCTCATAAATATGTACACTGTTATATTTAGCCAGAGTCTTACTTTCTGGTTCTTTTATTTTAGCTGCATGAAACTCAGCACTTTCAGTCTGCCGAGATTCTGAGAAAGCATAAAATTCTGGGTTTACTTTCTGTAACATTCACATATTCTGGGCCTTTCTATGAGTTTCAGGCTTAAACAAGCAGGAAAGGGACATGAAATTGAGGTAAGACCACAATACTTAGACATACTACCAATTGTGTTAGCAACTAAAATTATGTGAGATTTTAAAACAAAGCCATAAGTTTTAATGGACAGCCTTTGAGGTGAAGAGAAACAGAGAACTTTCCTTTAACATTTCATTATAGGTAAAAATGTAGGCTGAATACAGAGCTGAAAAAAGTGTAGAAAAAGTCTCACAGGAGGAATAATGAGTTTTGTTGTTTATGATATTTTAAACTGGATTGATAGAGCTTAGTTTTAAGATAAGTATAGCAGGAAGATAGCTTTTATGGGGCCCCTGTACAACCAGAGCAGTTACTTCCATGTCCAGCTTTAAAAAGAGGTTTGTCAATTTGTACATAAACCACCAGACAAATGTGTTCTGACCTTTGATTTTATAAAAAAAATAAATTTTGAACTGCTGAAGATTGTGTGATTTCAGGTTTTGTAACCCAATAGTAGCTTCTGTATTCTTCAAAAAATCAAAAAAAAAGCCAAAACAACAAACTACTGTCACTTGGAAAAAACATAATTTGACAGAAAATAATTTTATTTCATCTTTACATTAATTAAGTCTCAAAATATAGTTTTATTGTGTCACTTAATGCTGGGATCACTTATTGATCTTAAAACAAAGCTGAACAAAGACTGATGGCCTTCTGCTGTCACATTCTCTTTGTGATTTCGCTGCAGTGCTAGAATTGGTAGGGCTGGATGGTTTTACTTTAGCAAATCATATGTTTGCCAGAAAAGGCATTTTCAGGATATCTGAAGTTTAAGAGACTGGGATGGTGGCTTTCTTGGAAATATAAGAAGAAAGGTTGTAGCTGGGTACAACTGGAAATGTTGAAATGGATTGTTTCAGAAATTTATGAACAATACAGTGTACTTTGATGGTTGACTGTGATTTTCATCAGGGAACTTTGCTGCATACAGTCAGCCAAGGAGAAGCAAGAGCCCAGTAGCTAGGACATTTAAGTGGGACATCAGTTGGCTTGGCTTTTCTGCCTCACTGCATCAAGCAGTGGAAAGTAGGTTTCTGTAGTCCCTAACTGACTGCCCTAACAACTGTGCTTCTCTTTCATTCTCACTCTCTTTTTCTCTCTCATCCTATAATATTTAAGTATAATCATACTTTTCTCCTGCTAAAATAATTAAGAAAATAATGCTATATGCTTAATTTTCAGCCATCTGTTCTGTCCTGAACTGCAAACAAATTCAACCTAATTTTTCATGCAGTTGGTTTTGTGCCCTCTGTAATACTTGAACCTAAATAAACACTGGTCCTTATAATGCAAATTCTCTAACTCTGCTGTGTGTATCAGAGATGACATTTGCCCCAGTGCAGATATGACTGCAGCAACAGGAACCTCCAAATTTGGCCTTGAGTCATCTGTAGAATTCATGACAATTTCTATACCGGGACAAATTCTGCTCTGATAAATTCCTTTTCATTCACTTCAAAATTAAATTAAGGTACTGACTAAATAAAAATAAACTAAACTAAGGTGGCCATTAAACTTTTTCTTTCCAAAAAATGGACAGTAAATTAACAAAATCAGAGTCATTAACAAGTGTAGAAAGAAACTGCTGAAGAGAACCCAGTCTGGATTTATAATCTCTCTAAATAGAATGTACGTTTAATTGACCATATTTCCTAGGTTTATAATCTCCTTCCTTCTGCTGGTGCATAGTGCATCACTGAGAAGCTTGCTCATAATAGGTGCGGTGGAACCACAATGACTTCTAGTTAAGGAAGAATACTTCTATGAACTTCACAAGAGAAGGCAAATACCTTCAGTGGGATTATGCCCAGAGTCAGGGAACTGCTGTAACTGCTGTAACTGCTGTTGGATTCTGCATTGCACTGCTGCTGAAACTCCTGTCTGAATGGGCAGTGGTGAACTCAGATGCTGACACTTCACTACAACCACAGATTTTATGTGTATCAGCATTATCATTATCATCTTCACAGACCACTGCTCCATTCTTACAGGTGAATTCACTCTAGTGAGGACTTTGCACACTTTTGCCTTCGATATATCTAATTAATTAATAGTAACTTGAAAAAAGGAGTGGTATTTATGTCAAAAAATTAAGTATTCTGGGTCCTAGAGTTTACTCAAACATCCTTTCCACAACAAAGTACATTTCAAAACATCTTGGAAAAATACCCTCCTCATTTTTAAGGGTACCTGACATGTAGTACAGAGCAAAACAGGTGTTTGGACATTCTTTGGCACAGATAGTATTTTTCAGAACTAATCCTCTTCACCATCCCTTGTTGCCTAGGAATGGGTAGGTACTCATTTGATGTCGTTTTTCTGTCTGGAAGACTTAAATCACCAGTTGTCTTTACACAACAGTTTCACTGTGAGAATCAAATGCCATTCTGGTAGTTGATGTACAAATAAGCAATCTAAGAAGTCCAGAGGTATTCAAAGGATTTAATTAGGTCAAATGTTTTGTACACATATAAATATACCTGTACCAATCATTTATGTTCTTTAAGTCCATTCCCCTGCAGATACAATAGCAATTGCAGTGCAAAGGACACCAGAGATGGCCTTAAATTAGCTAGCTCAGGTATGAGGAATAATGAAGCCATGCCAAGCTGAAGCTCAGCTGGTTTTGGCATATTTTGCTTCAGGATTTTCTGACTGTTTGATGGCAGTGTTCATGCACTGGCACAAATCACTCTGCCCAAGCTGTGCCTCGGCTTACTCAGGGACCGTTGTTTACAGATACCTGGGAGCAGTATCTGGAGGAGGAAGAGGTAAGCAGCTTTGTAAATCACATCAGGGAACAGAACAGCTGAAGCAAGGAACTGTAGGTGTCATGGGGCGGAGCACATGAACAAGATGACGGGTAGTTAGCATTGGCTGAGGGCTCGTAGGGAACTTCCTAGGGTTTGGGAGTGACAAAGCAGGGGAGAAAGAGTTGGATTAGGATGGAAAATCTCTGTTTGGTATGGAGAAGGGGATCTGAGACTTTGGGGTTTTTAATAAGGTTTCAAAACTTCAGTGTCTAAATAAATGAATTTTTTTCACAATTCTTTACTCCCTTCTCAATTCTTTCCTCCCTTCTCCACCAGTATGTTTTCGCATATGATATTTAGGGACAGTATTAAACACAAGTGAAATAGATTAAGAAATGAATGTAAAAGAATCAATTCTTTTGAACTGTGGTTGCATAATGGAAATCGACTGCTATGAATGAACCTATGTTCAGAAGTTATGAACAGCAGAGCTAATGCACTGCCATGAGTTCATCTTTATTATTGCATTACACCTGAATCAATTGATAAAGTAGCTTCTTTTTAAGGCTAGGAATGGCACTTAATTGAATAAAAGTCAATGTAATTATATTAGGAGAATCCAACAGTACTGCTGACAGCGGAAAAGGGACACTACTGAGCAGAGTGCCAGAACTGGTCCACACATTTCTGCACATCGTTTGCCTGACAGATATTATGGGCCGGTACATACTTTAACTAGATTACTGATTGCTACTGCTGTAAGTGAGAATTGAATAAGGGAGTCATCTCTTCTTATCTCAGAGCATCAGCAGACTTTGCTTCCTTTCACTGGTCTTTCTCAGAATAGCCTCTGTCTATCTGGGGCTTGGTGGCCCCTCTTTAACTTGGCAATTGATTCTTATCTCTTTGTTTAGTGAATGCTGAAGTTATTTTCACTGCATGCCTAACTGTTGTTTTTCTCAGCAACAAACCAAGGAAATAGTAAGCACAAATGCATGGAAGCAACATTTACAGTTATCCTGACTGGCTTCTGTGCTTCAACAAATTCCCATACCACAGAAGTGAGGAGGGGAGAGAGGGGGAGAAATTATAAGTACACACATGAGTACTTTATGAATAGTTTGCAGTTAGCCTTATGATGATAAGCACAAGTGTGCTTTTACAGTCATTTAATAACCCTGGTCAGTGTGGACAGGCCTTCACAGTAAGCATTTCCTGTACTGCGCTTAGAAACCTTATGTGGAGCTACATTCCATCTGACACCAGGAAGGCAAGGGACCATCAGATAAACCATACTGTTTATCTTTCATGTATGTGCACACTGCATGCATCTGTTCAGAACTCATTTGTGGATGATAATGGGGATGGTGTGGATATGCTTTCATTAATTTACTTTATGTTTTCTGTATTGTGTGATTGAGTCAGTATCCATCAGGACAACAATACAAGTGATATTACAGCTGACAAAAACCAGTTTCACAGTCAAGACTTTTTTTAGTCTGTGTTTATTGGTTTCAGATTTTTTTTTTTAAACCAGATATGTCTGGATTGGAATGTGAATTTGTTCTCTCTCTCTCTCTCTCTCCTCCCCCTCCCCCTTTCTTTCTCTTTTCTCCTCTCCTCTCTCTCTCTCTTTTGTGATCTCAATTTAGCAAAAGATTAGAAAGCTGATCTTATCACAAGGTAAGCTCAGCCTTCCTAAGTGCAGTGTGGGGATATGCATAATTACACTTCTGCGCCTCGAAAAAGCAATGGTGCTATACTTGCTTGCGTGAAAGAAGTATTTCCCATGTGGGACAGAAGCAAGAAATACTCTCCACTTTTTACACCCTTGCCCATACCTCTCAACTGTCTCTCATTAGGACAGAAATCTTCTATTCTAGACCAACCCCTTACTGGAATAATTACATCCTAAGCAGACAATTCAATCAAACTGCATTTCAGTATCAGTTTTATGTCAGAGAACAGTTACCTGCATTTGCAGGTGAGTGGGACAGATCAGTTCTATTGCTGTTTGTTTATTTATTCCCTTAAGTTATGTGCCACAGATAAATGAATCACAAAGTGTTAGAAAATCACAAAGATTAACTCCCCATCAATTTAATCTTCCTATATTTGCATTTGTTTTATTTATTTGCATTGTATTGCTGTACCATGTTTGGGACTTTGGTTGNCCTCCCCCCCCACCCCCTTCTTTTCCCTTCTACATTTGGGCTCTGATCTGCAATTTATAATGGGCAGACAGACTGGTGAGTCTGCATGTTGTAAATTGCGGGTTTGGGTCCTTAGCTTGCAAAGAATGTTATGCAGTAGAACTTCGCTAATTC
>VZTX01015624.1:13398-73979 GCA_013400915.1 Pardalotus punctatus | reverse complement strand
TAATTCTTTTTTTGCTGACTCAAAAATCAAGTCACCCTCCAAAGAAACTGAATAAATATTTGTCATTTCCTCACATTCTGAAAACTGAACCCTAAAGTTTTCTATTACTGAAAACTTTACGCTGATTTCTTATACTTAAGCACTTCAGCAAAACAAGCATGTTCTGAGGTCAGAGGTCTTTGATGTGTCATGTTTGTTGGTTGCATCATTAATTCAGAAAATGCAGATTTTCAAAGAGGGTTTCCTGACACTACTGCAAATCAGTGAGGTTCTACTGCAATGGATGAATAAAGCCAATGCCAAAAGTGGAGAGTAGAATGCAGTATTTAAAATAATAGGCTATTTTACACATTTACTAACCCAAAGGCTTACATTGTATGCAAATGTAGAGCTTTATTTCTTGAGAGCAAAGGCCCAGATCCTGTAAAACACTTGAGAGTATTCTAATTCGCAGCTCTTGGGATCTGGTCCAAAACCCACTTCCATCAGTGACAGTTTTCCATCGTCTTGAACATCTGCAGTAACTTCAGCAAATACCTAAACCAAAACCATGCTTAAGTTTTTTATTGATTTGGGGCAGAATTCTCACTGCCATTAAAAAAGTTTTTTTACTGGACATTACACTCCTTGAGTCAGTCAGCACTGCATACAGTACAGGGAAAAGGACAGGGAGCAGTGGCAGTGACAGCCCAGAAGGATGAAACCACTGACTTTGGCTAAGATTTTTAGAAACTTACATGTATCTTTCAAAGACTTGTTCTCTTAAACCCTTCAAGTCTTCTCCATCCTGCTTTGGTCTGATTCTGAATCCATTTATACAAGAATAAATTACCAGGATCATGACCTCAGACAATACATTATTCAGTTAACTTTATTTTACCCTCCTCCTGTGTTTCACTTAAAGAGTTATGTGAGAACATATATATGTAAATATATGTATATGTATGTATGTATGAATAAATATCTAAAGATATGGATCCAGAGTTAGACATAGATAGGAACACATACAGATATTCCATATATTAACATTTTTGTCTCTTGAAGAGAAAGAAAGTCAGTAGAGATTCAGGAATCAAGAAGACCATTTTGCATTTTCTGCTAATGCAATTTATTGTTTTGTAAATATCAAATAAAAGGACTGTAGCTGCTGTTGGGGACTAATGTTGAGGAGCAGCAGCTGACAAGAAAAACAATAAGGGGAGGTGGGGGTGGGGGTAATTTGCTTGTTTGTTCAATTGTGCAATTTGTCCACTTATAGAAAGACTGAAATTTCCAAGCAACATGGATAGGGGATATTTTCACAAAAAGTTATCAATAAATCAGGATTTGGATTTGGTGCTTGATGAAAGTATGTTTAATCAAAAATACTGTACATTTTTCCTTTTCTCCCCTCCCTCTTCCTTTCCCAGACACAGTGCTAACATAAACCTGCACCGTAAACTCTTGACCAAAGAACTGGATGACATGGGCTTGGACACTTCACAGCCTTCTCTTAGTAAGGACCTCCGCGATGAATTTTTGGTGAAGATATATGGCGCTCAGCATCAGATGGGGCTTGACATAAGGGAAGACACCTCCTCGCCTGCTGGCACTGAGGATTCCCATATGAATGGGTACGGCAGGAGCATGGCAGAAGACTATATGGTACTAGACCTGAGCACCACCTCCAGCATCCAGTCCAGCAGCAGTATCCATTCCTCAAGAGAATCTGATGCAGGAAGCGATGAGGGTATTCTCCTGGATGACGTCGATGGGGCAAGTGACAGCGGGGAATCTGCCCACAAAGCAGATGCTCCTGCCTTAGCTGTAGGTATGGGCACCGATGTCCCAGGATCCCTCATGTTCAACAGTGTTTCGGTGAGCAACGGTGGGATAATGTGTAACATTTGCCACAAAATGTACAGCAACAAGGGAACCCTCAGAGTGCACTATAAAACGGTGCACTTGCGAGAAATGCACAAGTGCAAAGTCCCTGGGTGCAACATGATGTTCTCCTCTGTCCGTAGCCGAAACCGGCACAGTCAGAACCCCAATCTGCATAAAAACATACCTTTCACTTCAGTAGATTAGTTCAAGGATGGACACAGCATAATGCCAGCTCTCAGAGAGGGCCCACTACATCTGAACTGCCATATACAGTCTCCCTTTACATATATATATATGTATATGTATATATATATACATACACACATAAATATACATATATATATATAATCTTTTTCTTTTTTATCAAGAGAAAGAAACACCAGGTGCTTTTTCCCTTTGTTGGTTGTTGGGGTTTTTTTCCTTTTTTTAAAAAATAGAAACAAAAAGGTAGGGCTTTTCATTTGGGGGAAGAGATCCTTCATTTAAAAAAAGCAGACAAAAACAAACAAACAAGCAAACAAAACAACCAAAAAAACCCCAGAAAACTTGCAGTTGTCCCTAGTTCTGTTAGAATGTTCTTGGTCATCTCCAAAGAAACAGTTTGTTCTACACATGACTTTTGCCTGGGGGAAAAAAAAAAAAAAAAAGAACAAAAAAGAACAAAAAACCCAAAACAAAACAAACAAAAAATAGAACAAAAAAAAAACCAAACCACACAGTCCCCTCCCCCAAAAACACAAAAAAATTGCAAACAAACAAAAAGAGAAAGAAAAAACAATCTACTTAGTTGTCTTTGTGTCTTCTAAGCATTGGGGATAACGTTCTACTAAGCATGGCTGTTACACTTGTATATATATATTAGCCTTGACAGGCCTATGATGTAAAACAATTGTATTGATGGTGGTTTAACTCTAATTTTTTTTTTGCTTAATTTTTACAGTTACATTCAGCTGTTAGATAAGCAGGAAAAATAGTTTGCTGGCTAGTTTTACTCATTTATGTTAGCTTTAATGCACATTTTTAAAAGAACCACGGTCTTGTTTTAACTACCTGCTAGATATAAGTAATACAGAGGTGCTGGCATGCTTTACAGTACCTGATTTGATACAGTTTTTTTGTCTTGTACTATTACATAAATCCAGTCATGCACTTTTTCGTACACTACAAGGGGATGTGTAATAATATCCATGCTTTTTTTTTTCTTAAACTATTGCCATATTTTCAGTAAGTGTCTTTAAAAAAATACACTTAGATAAAAGTGATCTGGTCAGTATGAGGGCATGAATGCCAAACAAAGAGTATTAGTGTTTAGTGTTAATACAAAAGTGCCAACTTTGCACACATTTTGAAAAAAGAAAATGTAGTTACTCACCATAAACACAGTTGTAGTTTTTGGACTACACACAAAAAATACTGGGGAGGGAAAAGGGGTAAAGTGAAATACAGAATTCTTGGTGCTTTTTTCAAGTGCCAATTATTGCTAGAAACAATAGTGCATCCTTATTCCTTATATATTACATTGCATAAAAGGAAAAAAAAAAAAAACCAGAATTGTGTCATGTGAACCAGTAGAAACTTTTTTTCTGTCAGACATACATAATATTTGGGGATATAAATGCTGATACTACTTGTCACAGAACAAAGATGAATATAATTTTGTGTGCTTCTTATTATAGCCTGGATTTTTGTGGTGTTTAAAAAAAAAATCAAAAGGAACAGGGAAATAATGTTAACTATGTTGTTCTGTAAAGTTGTCTTTTTTGCAATGGAAAGTGCTGTAGTATGATTAAGGCATGTTTTATAGAAGCAATCAGAAGAAATTAATGGCAGAAGCACTTAGTAGCTCTGAAAACATATGCTGGACTTTTTATTGGGTAACTTTCCCTTTGGATAAAATTAGAAGCCAGAAAAAAAAGGATGTCTAGTTGTGTTAATGTTTTGTGTTTCACTCGCATGATTTGTCAGAAAATAACAAAAGTCCAAGAAAGATAGTGAGCAAGAGAGCGAGCACAAAGAGGAGACAGAGAAGGAGCAAGCAGTTGAGAAAGGCAGAGAGAAAGGAGGCTGCCCTCTGAATTTTTTTGTTTCCGGTGTTTACAAATGTTGCTTGAGCTGGTAAACCACACTGGCAGCCTTAGTTACCACAACATACTGACTGAGGGATGGTATTTACTTAAGTTCAATCTACAGCCAAAACCATTAGGATGTGTGCTGTAGACTTTTCTTTACAAAACCAATAACAATAACTAAAAGCAAACAAACAAACAAACCCCCAAGGGATATTTTAGCATACAATAAAATATTCCTTCAGTGAGAATGTGTTCCTTTTCTGTATTTACTGACCCAGAACATTATTCTTCTTAGCCAAGAGTCAGAAATGCTCCATTGTTTCAGCTTGTCGCTGTATTGTTTTGCTGTGCATTTTGATTATTCTTACTTTTTATGTCCACTTGAGTACTTAACTCCTGTTACATTTTCTAGAGGAAACTCTTAATATAGATTTCCTCTTTTTTAGTACTTTTTATGCATTTCAGTATTTTTGTTTCCAAAAGTAGGAATCAATATCTAATAAATCAGTATTTCCAGTTGTAGAAAATAAAAGAAAAATATTTCTAAATGAATTCTCACTATGTTCCTATGAGTTACAAGCCTCTGATCATTTTTTTTTTTATTTTGTACACTCATAAAGCCCTGAAGACATTTGTGGATTCCACAGAAACTATAAGGAAAATTTACTTTCTGGTTTAACAAAAAGAAACTTTATAGCAAAAAACTAAGCTGTTTCACTAACATTTTTCTTTCATGTTTTTTATTTTCTTCAAAGTCTCAACTACTTAACCTTGTTAAATTGAGTGGAGAGATCTGCTTTGCTCTGTTTTATGTTGTGCAAGCTCAGTGTGTTTGTGAGAAAGGGAAATTAGAACAGTAAGGGTGCATTCTTCCAAAACACATGAACCTGTTCTGCACTCCCATCTCCCCTCCCAGGCTAATAGGAACAAGTAATATGGGAAGTCTAAAAAATAGAAGAACAAAAATTGAATTATACATACAGAAAAAATCCCCCACTGTTATGTAGCATGCACAGTATAAATAAATATAATTTTTAATGAAAAACACATTTGAGGTATATAAATAATTCCTCACTGAATGTGTCACTGTTCAACATTCTCATTTCACTCTGTTTCTGTTAGAGGTCAAATGGGTTTGGTAAACTTGTTTGGAAATTTAACCATCATCTGTAGATAAATTCAGCAGATTACTGACACAAAAGAAAAAAAATTCTGTTTATTAAACAAAATTGGAGAGCATATTCTAAAAAGTAAGGAAAAAGGGACAAGCCCACAGAAAGTGTTAGAAGCTCACAAGATACAGTCTTAACTTCATTCAGATTTTGTTTAACCCATATAGGAGATATAATGTCTGTCTTGGGACAGAATATTGCTCACTGTTATTTCTACGCAAATCAAGTAGTTTCTTCAGTGCTAGTGATACTAATGTCAGAATGGTCTTTTTTTCAGAAAGGCACTTCCACTTACATTGAATTGAAGGGCATTTTCCTCCTTTCCACTTACCATGCATCTCTATGAAAATCCGCATTTATCAGAATTGTTCATGTGGTGGAATTTGTATCATCTGACGTTATCTGAAAAATTCATAAAAGGGCTGTGGTGTAGCAGCTTGGTTTTACTGAAAGTAGCATTTCTGGGTTATCTCAGCAATGACCCAGATGGCAGTAAGAATAATGACCAAACATCTCATCTCCTCAGCACAGAACATGGCCTGTAATGGTGTGATGACATGATAAGTATTGTGCAGTTGCTTATGTTATCACAAACCTGTGGCTATCCCTTTGGTTGCCAAACCTGTCAGTCTAAACCATTTTGCAAGAACTAGACCAACTTTGAGGAAGATACTCTTCCCTTTACATGGGGTTTGTTCCTTCATATTGGTTCCTATAGTTATTGTGGTCATTCTTTCCACATTGTTTCACTGTTTTGTTTATTCAATGTAGTTGTATTTTTCTGTAAATATTGAAAAGCTTTGTCTGCGGTTAGAAAATATCTGTACTGAACCTCCTTTAGAAACAGAACTACTTGTCTGGAGGTTGCTTAGGATTTTTCTTTTGATTGGGAGGGTTGGGGGGTATGGTGTGTCAGGAAAGAGTATGATAATAGTTAATCACAAGGTATCTTTTGAGAAACTGTAGGAAAATTTGGAAGGAAAACACCACAGTCAAAGCACAAGAATGGAAACCATTAATTTTAACACCCTTAGTAGCCCTTTCTCACTGTTTAGTATCACATATATCGGATCACTTACCCATTTATGTTTCAGTCTGTTAAAATATCACTAATACTGATATGATCTTGCCCATAAGTGTGCTCCTGTGAGGACTAATTAACTGGTATTAGTAAAGAACTAATTTAGCTAATAAATATTTTTGTACACCTTAAAATATTTAGTCAATTTTTCTATCTCAACCAGGTACATTTTGTTATGCCTAATATTTTAACCTTGCCTTTTAAATTGTAGGTGACTCTGTGGTGACACTGTAGTCATGCACACAAGGTATAAGCACTCTGTCACTGAGTCACAACTCAATTCAACAAAATGTGGAAGGTATAGATTAAAAATCCTAATAGCACATGGACGCTGCTCTTAAAGATCTCTCAAATGCTTTTCATGACTGAGCTCATAAAATTTGTATGTTTCCTAGGGATATGTAGATACTTTACACAGAAGAAATTGTGCACCCTATTTGCCATGGGTAAATGTCAGNTCTCTCCCTCCCTCCCTCCCTCCCTCCCTTCTGTTGTGGAACTGAAAGTGTACTATCTCTCCCTTTTCCACAAGGTTATACATTTTCCATCACCTATGTGTTTCCCATTCCATCCCCTAAAAAGGAACTCTTTAGGGAAAAATTAGTAGAGTCAGGTTCTAAACAGTAAAGTAGCTGCCAGAGGTGGTCAGCACCTCAGTTGATCTGGTCTGGTACAATGAATAGGAAACGGGGCTGCCAGGATCCACGTGAGTTTTTCCTGAGTTTTAGCCTTCTCAACTCAGTTAAGGATCTAACATAGCTAAATATATGGGGTAGGAATGCTAAATCAACAAGACATGGAGCTGTGTGGGTATCATGAAATCTCAGAAATACGATAATTCAAGGTCTGATCTGTTCCAGAGACAGGAACCATTTTCAGGACCAGAGATTTACTTCCAAAAATTTCTTTTTCAATATGTATGATATTTTAAAATCAAAATGCTTGGTATGAACCCATTTCTCACACAGTGGTCATTAAGGATGTCAGCTGCCATCAGAAAATAGGACATCATTTTAGAAATGTGTTTGTACTCAAATTCTACAGGACATTTTCACAGCAGCATTGGTGGCAGAGTAAATAATAAGGGAGGGAAAGTGTATGGTCTAGAAGCAGCCACATGCTCCTCTTAAGTTTTTTTTTTTGCTACTTACATGAACAAAACTATTACTTCTTTTTCTGTTCCCAGAATGTTTTTGTCACTTTCCTCTTTGGGTTAACAGAATTACTGTTTATATTTCAAAAGAGAGGCAAAGGTGTCTGTATTAAGGGCAAGGAGGCAGCAGGAGTTCTCTGTGGGGAAAAGGTGAGTGGCAGACATATGATGGCAGCTGGTGTATTTCAGTTCCTTCTTAGTTTTGTTTTTTTCTTATGAAGTGACATAAGAAAAAAACTTTGCTGCTATAGTAACTCAACAAAACAGTGATTGTAGTGCTACTTTGCTAGATAAGCATCAGCATATTCTGCTGTTGCCACATGATGAGTTGGGCTTTTTTCTCCCGTTCTGTAGGGACATAAAAGGAACTCTTTTCCATACCCATTTCTACTTCAGGAAGAGAGCAACATCATATGATGGACTGAACCTTTTACCCACATGTTTGCCCAAATACATGTCTGTTCCAGTCTCATGGTTTCTGTCTTTTCCTGCCAACATTGCAGCATTATCACTGCCTTTAAAATGGCTGTAACAGAGTGAAGCAGCAACTATTTTACATAAGTATTATTATCTTGAGTTTGTAGTTAACCAGTCTTGTGTGGCTTGTTTTCTCTGTTCAAGTCATGATATTGAATGACAGCTTTGATTTTTTGATCATGTATATCCCAATACTGTTGCTGTTATGTTTGGCACTGACACTTAAATGAAAATGGTTCTGGACCACCAAAGGGTTAAAAAATGGACATGTTTTTGACAAGTCCTCTGACTTTTGCCAGTATTATTGTTCATTATGATGACACTGTGTTTTTTAAATAGCAGCTGTAGTTGTCATGAAACTATTTTCCCATTCCTCTCCTTTAAAGTGTGATGTTGTAAATTCATGTGACCTTTCCTGCAAAGAATAAATATTTCTTTTTTTATATAAGATCTCAAGACAAGGCTTGGTTTGTAACAAATAGTGGCCCATTGCAAAGCAGGAAAAAAACTGAGCAGAGCAGAAAGACGCTTCAGTTCAATTTCACCTCATATCTTTTTAATAACTTACTTGTCACTTTATTACCTTCCAGTAATGTGAATGCTGCTGACAAGACTGTCACACTAACAGCAGACAACACCCTCTCTTCCTTAGCCCCAGCTCTCCTGGCTACTTATTGCACTGGCCCTGAAGGGACACAAACTAATAGTGTGCTTTCAAGTTCAGCACTTGGCCATCAAATATAAAAGGATGTGTAATTGCCTGTTTATCCCCTGTGAAGGCAAAATTGAGTACAAGAACCAGGCTTTTCCTCCCCATTCCCTGACACACACACACACACACACACGCACACACACACACACACACACACAGAGACAACACACACAAGCATGCACATACATCTGCAGTGAGTGAAGGGAAGTCCCATCTGGAGCACTTTGATTTGTCTTTGGGAAGCCCAAGGCTGCCACTGGCTGCTCTATCGAGCTATCAGGTAGACAGTAACAAGATGGCTTCTTAGCAAAAGGTCAGCTGAGAAATACTGTCTGTAATGGCACTTTTGTCTGCTTATATAGCAACTAATTGCTTTGTATTGGCATAAACCATACTGTGCCTGCTAGAAATAGTTGTTTGAATTTGCTACGTGTCTTGCTGCATAGGTTCAGTGCCAAACAGGATGTGCAGGTTGTTTTTTTTTTTTAACTGTTTTAGCCCACCACTGGGCAAATTTCAGAGCAATGTCATCCCCTTCCCTTCCTATTGTGAATGCCAATTCCCTTAATCCTATTCTACTGTGATAGGAGCATCTCCTGCTGAGGTCAGTGTGAACTTCTGTAAAGTGTTAGAAAAACATATCTGAGACACAATCTGCTGTCTTCATACAAAGAGGAATTTTTTCTGATTTATCCCTTCATTTGCAAGAACACTGCTAAAAGCACAGGCTACAGAGGTGCATCTCAGATGGGGCCATTAGAAGAGAGAGAGTTTTACAGTGAAGTAACTTGAGAGCATGTGCACAGTTTTAAGAAATTTTAAGTACATAAAGGCCAGCGTACCTGGCTGCGGGCACTCCCCTTCCTTTTTATTTTATTCTTTCTGACTGCTGAATAGCAGTTGAAAATTCAAGTAGGCAGAGGAGCTGCTGAAGCATGCTTTCCTTGCAGGGTCAGCAGTGTTCCCATGCCGAGATCGTAACACCAGTCCTGTATGCATCTATCTTTGGGCACACTGTGGGGTGAACAGTGCTGGCAGCCAGTGCAGCACCAAAAAGTCAAAGGCAGGTTTCAGACAAATCCCAAGACCAGGAGACCTAAACACAGCCATTTGGGGTTCCTTGTTTTACATATCCTTGGATCAATTCATGGCATTGGTTGGATGCAGCGCCTCTTTACTGGTTCCGGATGCTAATGCTGTCAACGGCACTATGTGGAAATTTGATGCTTGCTGCAACAGAGGTGATGGTGCCCACCATTAATATGCTAAGGTCTTTTTCCAGTCAAAGGTCACTGATCTTTTCCCTCCTTTTCCTTCCGAGTTCATCAGAAACTACAAGGGTGAAACCAGCAGACAAATTCCTGAGGCCTCTTTGTATCAGAAGTCTAAAGGCTGAGCCCAGACTCTGCTCCCCTGTCAACTCCATGTGTACATGGCACTGACGGAGGTTGAAGCAGCCGGATGAGCTGACCTGCGATGATGTGCTTGGGCAGCCTTTCTTGCTGTACCATTCCCAAGGCTGTTTGTGGAAACTGAGGACTTTCTGATCGAAGAAATCATTTGTGTCCTTTGTGTGTGTTTGTGAATATGTGTGTGAGTGTGAGTGTGACAGAGAAGCAGAAACAGACACAGTGTTAGAACAAGGGACCTTAAACTGAAGATTACAAGTGAGCAAAATTATATAATTTCCATCACACTTACATAGGTGTATATATATATTTCCTCATGCACTTAAAAGTACAGGAAGCATGAGTGAGCAAATGTCTAATGTGTAGAGAGGTTTTTCTGGTGTTCTACAGATTTTGTACATTGCTCCCTTCAAACCTTTGGAGACAAATATTTTAGGAAAATTAAGAAAAACATCCAGGGCAATTATAGTTCTAGAGAAGAAAGAGAGAGCAAGACTAGCTAAGTGATGCATAAAGATTTTATAAGGCATCCGTTGTCAAACAAAAGGTTGAGAATGATCAGAGGATAATGCACAGTTAGGATGGCAAACTCATCAATAGTTAATCACAACCTGTCCACTTCTGCCATGAAATGCAAGAGGCTCTGAACAGCAGCTCTGCGGCACCAGTGGCAGTGGTGCGTGCACATGTCCATGCCTGAGTGGGGGAGCATTATGCAATCATCACGTCCAGATCAAGATGTTGTCATATGTCCACATCCCTGTCCACCCCCCACCTCCTGGTACCGATGGGGCAGAATGCATCCCCCCTGCCACCCCCCCATTTCACCTGTGAAATGGTATGGTAGCCACATGAACTGTGTTTCTAAGGATGTTCTTTGTAGTTTGCCTAATGACCTAGGGACACCTAAGCTGTGCAAAGGTGGATTTATTCATTATTTTTAAACTATACTTTTACATTTTGAAATTTTTTAAAGTTATTTTGGTTGGTTTTTTTTTTAAACAAACCCTTGTACAACATTTAGCCATTGTCTTTAATTTTTCCATTTTCTTTACCACTTCTTCTCTCATTCCAAGAGAGTGTCTCATTAAAATTCTCTCAGAAAGGTAACACATCCTCCTAGTGTTCCTCATTTCAGAAAGTTTTATGCATTCCATCTGTGAAAATGGTTACTCTTTCTAAAGTGGCAAGATGAATAAAATGGCCACTGTTATGTGTGTGTGTTTCATTTAGCTATTTAAATATATGGAATTCAGCATGCTGCTTTTTCTTGTGCAAACTTTGGTTCCTGTATCATATTGGGCTCCCTTCCCAGAACATGGCTGGTTTTTGATGGGGCAGCATTTGTGTTCTCAGTTCATGCCTCCTGCCTGTCCTCCAGTTTATAAGAGTGATCTGTGTTCCAGTGCAATGTATGTGCAACAGGTGTGCAAATAAGTTGATCTGAACCTGAATACATTCAAAATTTACCCTGGCTGAAATAACACACACTTTTACTTATCACAAGCAGTTCACTGCAACCTGTTTGTACCGTTACAAATAACTCATTGTAGGGATGGTTGAAACTGTTTGAAGTTTCATTGTTTGACTGAAGGCTCTTGCTCACTGTCACAGTTGATATTTTAACAGCTTTTAATATAGAAGGTCAAACACAGTGATTTCGTATGTAGTTGTCTGCTGTGCTTCAGTTCTCCTGAACTGGAAAGATGGGAACCTGACTGGGGAGTTCACATGGAGATGTAAACTGAGACAAACTGGATTTGAACCTTCATGTATTTGGAAGTTCTTAGGGGTCTCTCAGTGCATTCAGTCACAGAGGCCTAAAGCTTGTAAACCCCTTTCTCAGCAGGCATGAGAGGGCTCTCACAGCCAGGCTGCAACCCCCTGTGCCAACCAGTGATGCACCAACAGCAGCAAGGGGGCTGCTGTGTAGAGAATGGAGAGCTTGCTGATGGCTGGCAAAGCTGGGCTTGTTCCGGTGGACTTTGTCAAGACGTGGTCCTGGGGTATCCCAGCCAGGCACGGGAAAGTGTGGAGTCGAGGCCTGATGGACGTTTTTACAAAGGTCTTTCTCTGTTTGGAATAAGGAGGCTTTTCATTTTCACTGTTTGATCTCAATGTGAGCAAAACATGAATGCTCTGCTGTCCTGCCTGCAGAACCAAAGCATGCGCTATGGAATATAGCTGTACAAGGGGATATGAAAATTTGCATCATGTTGATCTAATAATCGTGACATTAGTAGCTTCATAAATATTGTATGTAGTCTAAACAAGTTTTTTCCATTAGTAATCTGAGGGAATTAAAAGTCCTGTCTTAATTTGACATTTCTTTTCTTGTATTTTCTGTACTGTAACTGTCCTAAGGTATGTCCTTTGCATAAAATGCATAAGGTTTTGGGGATATAAATGGAGTTTTACTCATACTTTGTCCAAATACCTCTTGTAATTTGTATCAAAATTCTTGTACAATTTTTATATTAAAGATTTATCAGTCACTGATCTTTTTGTCTCTTTGTCTTTCATTTCTTCATTCTTTATTGATTCAAGCAATACATATTTCCACGGAAAGACATATGCTTATGGAAAGACAGTCATCTGCGAAGCTTGTACATGGCCTCTTGTAGTTTGAAAACTGCACACTACATTTAATAATTTTGCATACTTCCCAGAAAGTGAATAGGTTAAAGATTTTTGGAAGGGAGATTGTTGTTTTGCTCCCTAGTTTGTGCACATTTCCTTAGAAATGTCGTACTTATTGTGGCATCCAGAATCCTACAGTCTCACTAATTTAGTCACCTGACTGTCTACAAAAAGCCCTTAAGATGGACATTGCTCAAACTTAAGTATGTCTGACAGACGAAGATGCAAAAGTGAAAGATCTTGCCAAACTCTAGCTTGGTGTCGTAGCTCAGGACTCTTTTTGGTTTTCAAAGAAAAGGTACACAGCTCATTACCTCAGTGTTTGGGTAAGAATTTTCTCATGCTTTGAAATGGTGAGGACATTGGACAAATGTGTCTCTCCACCAACATTTATCTGTAAATTTAGGACTGTGCCACAAAAAATTATCACCAAAGGATTCACCTTTGAGTCCTTGGGATTGGCTTTGCAGTTCCTGCTGTCTAGAAGAGAGTGTAGTGCAGGGAGATATTTTGAAAACCCATTTGCAGGGCAGAATACTTCCTTTTGTTAAGAAGTCTTGTTTTTCTCCTAAGAGACATCAGTGTCAGCTAGGAAAAGGTGAGCAAGATTCTTCTGGGGTAAACGCTTTTGGTTTAGCCTAAGCTCTTTTGGTGCTAGTAATTTCCTACATACTGCACTTCTTATTGATGGAGGAAACAAAGTAGTCTCTGGATAGTTTTGTCCATTGCTCTGTGCTCATAGAGATAAAAACGCCATGTTACAAGCACATCCAAGGCAATGTGTTGCAATATGATTCATAACCATTCATTCTACAAGAGAAGAGCAAAATAAAACTCAGCTTGTTAAGTGCTATGAAATGCTGAGCACTGGGGTGGTGATGCCTCAGAGCATGTGGCTATGTGCTGAACTTCAAGCACATACAGTTGTGTTTGACTCGATGGGAATGGATAGCTGCTTACAAATGAGCCCCTCTGTAAAATATTAGCTAGATGGAAACAGCCTGCTCAGTGTTTGACAGGAGTCAATAAGACTTTTTTGGTTGTCTCACATTTCCTGATCAGCAAAATGGGGGCAACTGGACTTAACCGCTGAATGTGGGGGTCGGGAAAGAAAGGGATGTGAAGGCCAAATAACCAGAATTTGCTAAGCACTGGGAACTGTAAGTCTGAGGAAAGTTATTGGTGAGCAAAACATACTCTCTGATGGATTTGGGATTGTCCTAAGGTCTATTCTTTTTCAGCCCTCCAAGCTGATGGGAAGAGCCATTTTCCTGCAAAACATCTAGCTCTAAAAAACAGGACTTCACCTTCTACTCCAGCTACTTCACAGGTTAAATTTAGTTTATGTGTTGAGAGTCATGAACTATGAGGATACAAGATGTCTGCCACAGGTCCACTAAATAAAGGCTTCAGAACGCTTATTTCATTTGCCTGTTTTTAATCAGCCTGACATAAACAGCTCAATAATGAGCTGAATGCCTTTAATCTGTTACTAACTTGCAGTTGTTAGCTTCTTGTCATTAAATTACATGCCACCCTTTTCCCTTCCCTTCCCTTCCCTTCCCTTCCCTTCNTCCTTCTCCTTCTCCTTCTCCTTCTCCTTCTCCTTCTCCTTCTCCTTCTCCTTCTCCTTCTCCTTCTCCTTCTCCTTCTCCTTCTCCCTTTCTTTGTCCATTTACATATTCTTTCTCTCCTTTTATTTTTTGTCTTTTTACCCTCCTTCTTTTCTTCCGTACTTTTTTTTTTCTCTTTTTTTCCCCCAAAATACTGCAAGCACATGCAGCTCTTAATTTCAGTGGGCAGAAAAAAGAGGGAGGAAGGGAGAAAAAAAGTTAAGCAACTCTAGGGGAAAGTCAACCTTTGTTGAGGCATGTGGTTATCCTCCCATGTTATTAAATATCACAGATGTGTTAATGTGGTTCTGCATGGAAGCCAAGCATAATTATAATATTTTAATCTGTCACAACACATATATAATTGGCATGAATTCTCCTAAACCAATTTTTTTTTTCTTTTTCTAGCATAAGGTTTTCATACTCAGAGAAGAGATATTAGCAAGGACCCAGAAAGACTACTTATTGCACAGCTCGGGTCTAGCTGCCTGGGTAAGAGCCAGTTGAAGCACACTGGGCCACTTGAAACTTGCAGTCTGCTTGTTCACTTCCTGCAAGTTGACAGTATGACAGTAGATTAGGTGCAACTAATTTAATAAAGCCACTCCTGCACTGATGTTGATATACCAACAATGAGCAAGGGGTGGTAAGAAGAGAGGATAAAAGGCACATTAGTTTGCCTGAAGTGATACTGGGGAAAAAAACTCCTATCGATCTTATGTGAGGTGCAGTTATTTTTAAGTCACCTGACTCATGCTTATCCAGTCCTTACCCATATTCATCAGAGGCAGTATAATGAACAGATATTGATTAACTGGGGTAGCTGGAGATATTTCCCACCAGTGCTAGTTCACATTGATAGGTCTCCAATGGGAATTCATGGAAGTGCAGCCCTGAACATAACTTATTGCGTTCTAGGTCCTTCAATTGATTTTATTTGAAGAAAAAATATACAGTGGCTCCCCCATGACCTTTAGCTGAAACCTCTCTGTAAAGAACACAAAATGACAGTCAGACCAAATAAGCATTGCTGCTTACAGTGTATCTGTGGTGGCAGAGCCAAGGTAGCTATGTGCTGCACAAATGCTGTGGTCTCCACAGGACCCCAATATGTGGAACAGTCCTGCTTTGAGGTCGCAACTTCCAGTCATGAGCAAAACAAAAAAAAACTATATATTTCTTTTATATTATAGCCTTTATGTTGCTCTAGAGCTTCAGCTAGACTTCAATTTTATCAGCAATGCTCTGCTGATCCTCCCACAACAACCAACACAGAGTTCAGCAAAATATCCTATGAATGTAGTGCCATTGAACTAGTAATGCATCCCAGTGGAGTACTAGTCCCGAATGTGAGAGGTTTAAGCAATCTGAGCGGCTATGCCACATGGAACTCATCGAGTGCCTCTTCGGAGTTTCCTGCACTGCTTGGGATTGCTTTCCCATGGCAAGTTCTTGAGAGCAATGTGCTGCTGAGTAGGATCCAGATCCCCATTTTTAGCTCCATTCCTAAATACTGTAGCAGCAGTTAGAGAAAATATCACCTACCAGTATGTGTCAAAAGGAATGCTAGTAATAAGAAAAAAAGTCTAAAAGGAATTTGCAAAAAAGACCAAATTGGCAAGTACAAAATGCATGTTTTAGAAGTGTTAGGAACCTGCCAGAAGTCAAACTGACTCAAGCTTTGTAAAATTAAAACAAATAGCAAAATTCACTTTCACTGAATAAATAAAGACCAAGCAACAACAAGAAGATTCTTTCTGATGAAGTGCAGAGGCTTTCATCATCAAATGTGATTCCAGAATTTATAGGATGAGTCATTTTCAGGAGAGTCTGGACAGCACCAGAGCTCCTTCCCCCAGTCCATTTAGAGCACTGAATGTAGTTCAGTTGCCCACAGACAAGAAAGAAAAATTCAAAGAAAGTCTGTGTGTGCTTGAAGAAAATAAAATAGGCACTTTTATGATGGTAGCATAAAAGAGCTTGTTCTCCATAGCCAAAGCAAGAGCTGAAGGAGGGGAATGATTGTGTGGTAAAAACAAATGACAATGGAGCAGGGTGTAAAGACTAGAGAAAAAGAAGAGCTATGTATGCTAACAAGAACAAGTAGTTATATATAATTTTATGCTGGAAAATGGAAACAAGTTCAAGTGCTGGAGCACTGACATTCTGGATCAACCCTCCAATATCAGCAGAAGAGGCCAAAATGAGAACTAGCTAGATGATAGAGAATCCGTTTATGAGGAGGTTTAAAATATGGTTATCTGCAAAAGTAGGGGTTGGACTTCCTTCCCCATCTTATTTCATCTGTACCCAGAGGTGTTTAACCAAGTTACCAGGCTGTTAGGAGGATAAGTTCAAGGCCCTTTGGTATTCCCATCTGTACCACAGTACACAGTAAATGTATTCATTTTACCTACTAATTTTCTCATGTCAAAAAGAAATATCTACACTTTTACCATATCTGATGGTAATTTCTTCTACTTATCAGTCCTTTTTTGGGTCAGTAAAAGTATCCTTGCTATATGAGATCTTTTTTCCTTCTTTCCAATGGGGTATTTTTATGCAGCTCCCTCTCCTTCTCATCTTTACCCTTTTTAATAATACATTTTAAGGACACTGCAAGTTTTCTTGGTTAGAACATTTGATTTAATTTGTCCAACATGCTTTAATCCTCTGTAACAAAATTATTGCAGAATTTTGGTGCACCATAATTTTGTGAAATTTTAGAATTAAGATATCTAAGGTAAAGGACTTCCACAAAGACTGTACTCCACTAGAAGTCCTATCCTAAGTGTTTCACAGGAGCTGTCTTGCAGTGGACTATACTTCAGATAGATATTCTCTCACTGAGTATGATATAAACTACATAGTTTTGCCAATGATTTGGGAAAGGGGCTGGAAGGTATCAAATCAGATATTTGATATTGCAGGTTGTTTGATACAGCTTCTCTGACCTGAGAAAAGACAAAGTTTGAAATTCAGATTTAAAAAAATTATTTTCTAGCTGCTCTATTATTTTGCAAGATATAAAACATTGCAGTTGCTGTGTAAAATTTTCCATCCTGTTCCCATGGCCTCTGGTGCCCATTCACATAACTTTACACTCACTGAGCTCCATTTTGGCCTGGGTGTGTTCAACCCAGCCTGGTGAAGAAAGGCTCTAATCAGTTTGACATGCCTGGGAGCTGCTAGGAAACTGTACTCTACATCCTAGCCCCAGTCTTGTAATTAAGATCAGAATAACAATGGTCAAACCCTTGATGTGTTACACCAGTCAGCATCCACTGATTCCAGTGATAAATGCTGCATGAATTAAATGTAAACTGCAACTGGAGAATTTCATTATGGTATATATGCATTGCATATTGGCTTAGAAGAATTCAGGCCAAGAGCTGTGCAGTGTTTCAAGTTTCTCTACAAATCCACTTAATTCTATCCTGAAATCTTGGTGTTTTCCTTGAGCTGGCCACAGCCCAGAAAAAGCTTTGCAATTTTTTTTTTTCCCCTGCAATGTCTAAGACCCCAAAGTAGACATTTCTAAAAGATGGTAAATTGCCAAAATGAATGTGAACCTTGTGTTACCCTACTGCAAGCTCCAAGAGCTAAGCCATACAGAAATGTCAGAGAAAGCTGTTAAGTCACGAAGAGGATGTCAGAGAATCAATTCTACGAACATATTTGAAATTAATAAGCTATAGCAAAAATTTGCGTGATTAAAAATGCCAGGTCACAAAAAAAACAGTGTCAACAAGCACAAGAGTTAGACTCACAGCCTCTGGATCAGTAAAAGTGTTAATTCACCAAGATCAAAGGGTCAACTATGTCTAATAAAACAAAAATAATACATGACTAAAGAGCTTGCAAAATACAGTCATATATCATGTTAAGGCAAGTTCTCAGGAGGAATTCTTGTACACATTGAACTCTTGTGTTTTAGAATGGCTCTTTCTGTAAAACATAAAATGAAAAAACTTCTCATCTTAATTCAAAGTAGCACATCAGTGCTGACTTGTGAAACAGCTTTAGTCAAGCCACTAAGTAATCACAATCCCAATATAATCAGCTTCAGACCTTCTAGAAAACAGTTGTTGGAGGAGAAAAAATTATCATATTCACATGCTAAATTTTAAATCAGGAGACCTTTTAGAAAAATTATCCAACAAAAGCATAACATGAAAGTTTCTAGATACAGCAGAGAGGTTATTTTAAGCTACCATAACTTTCAAAGTAAGTAGGAGAAACCTAGAACAGGAAGGCCCGAAAAGGTAAACTGCTATTTTATTTCTAACCTAGCTTCATAAGGAAATGAGTGTTCGGCCATGTGACTGCATGCATCTGGGTCTGCCTGGGTGCACTTCTCCTCCCCAATAATATGTATGCACAGACTATTTCAACCAAATTTAGTAAAATGCTAGAAACACCAAGGTGGTAGGTGTGAGTTTTAAGGGACAGGAAAACAAAGAGACATATTGACCCTGGGAATGGCTGCAGGCAGGGGAATAATCTTCCTTCATGCTACTCTCCAACACAGAACTTACACCTTGGGGAAAATACACTTTGAGCTAATTCTCACAGATCTACTTGCCTGATGGAAACCATGCCCCAGATGACTGTGTCAAGAAAAATTATTTTTCTGGGCTGGTTGGTTTTTTTGGTTTTTTTTTTGTTTCTGTATTAAGGCTTGGCCATTCTCTTCTGAGAAATGGTGTGGTGAAGCTAGTTGTTCAGCTGTAGTGAGGGCTTATGCAGTCACCTACAGATCTGGAAAGCCTTAGGAGCTCTGGGCAGCATCTGTTCAGCACAGTGGACATGTGGGGCCAGCCACATTAGAGTCGTTGAAGTGGTTCTCACCTTCCTCAAGAAAAAATTGATATCTGCTGAGGCTATTGTGGCCCGGCAGCTGAAGCAGTAGCTATGGAAAATGTTTTGATCCCTACTTATCATCAAAAAGCAGAGGACAGCACTCTGCACTCACACCCAAGACCCACTGCCATGAGCTGGGGGAAGCAAGGGGCAGGAAGGAGGGACACCTGCCTCTCCTACCACCACCTCACTCCAAATCCCACAGCTTCCTCAGCAGAGCCACCAAATCCTGCTCTGCTGAGCTCTGGGGGAGTAGCACATTGCCATTCACCAGGCCTGTCCCTTTCAAGGTTTCCCAGATCATAGCTCCCCCAGCCCAGCATCCTGCTGCAGCCTGTGTTTGACAGGCTGCCATCAGAGAAGACTGGCAGTTTCCCAGTGTTGCCTGACATCAATTGCTGCTAATGCTCCCCCAGAGGTTTTGTTGTTATTGGGTTGGGTTTCTTTTCTACTCATTATTGAGTCCATTATTGACACTGCTAGCTGTTACTGAATCTATATGGCCACAGTTTTGCACAGAAAGCAGGGCCCATGAAGAAGTTTTAACCAACAACCAGAAAACCAACAAAATGCTGGTCCACCTTCCTTTATCATCACTATGTGGCATGGCAGCAGCAGACTTGTTTACTACTGCACCCTGACGCAAGCCACATAGCCTCAGCAATGATTTCAAGAATCGAGGCCTGTACATGCTAAGTCATTAAAGCCAAACATATTTTAATCTATAATTGTGCAAGATTTATTTAATTTAGGGGGGGTTTATTTATAGTTCTATTGGAATTGTAATGTGTTTTCAACTCCCCATACCAAGATTTGTCAATTTTTACTGCGTCTTTTAACTGTGTTCTTCCAGTCCAAGTGCGAGCAGTTTTCCAAAGCAGATGGTGTAGGAAAAAAATTGTTTGCAGCTTTTACCTGAATTACTTGAGAAAACAGCTAATTATTTTACTGACGGGAAAGCAGTGGGTGTATGCTCCATACATGGTATTACCAAAGCTGGCCCATCGAGCCATGACTGCAGTAACTGTTGTATCACCTTATTCAAAAGGAAAGTTGTTTTCTCTTTCAAAAAACTGCAGCAGTTTAGCCCTCTCTTGGCCCTGCTTATGATAGGCCCAGATGTCTCTCTCTCAGCTCTCTTTGCTGTAGTTCTGCTCCTGTTCCCCTTCTCCCTAGCTTACCCTCAACAAGGACCTGGGCAGGAATGCAGGAATCTTGACACCTCAGCTTTCCTTGCACTACACTCACCTCTGGTGTCCTTGACAACCTGTGTCTCATCAACCTTCCTGTGTACAGCCCTTTGTGCATTAGGCTCCCTCTGGCTCTTAGGGGTGGCTCCCCAAAAAGCATAGCACTGCCCTGCCCTTTCCTTTTGAAGCAGGCAGGGTTCAGGGAGGTCTGGATCCTGGCCCTGATCTCATCCCTACAGGCAGAGGGATAGCAAAGTCCCAGCTTGAAACTCTTGGGAGGTTTGGCAGAGTGCTTAGCTCCAGCAGGACAGCAAGGCTCAAGTTGGTCTGCTGTGATGAGGGAACATCATGGTAAAGCTATCAGAACAAAAAAATGCCTGCACAAACAAAACAAAACATTAAAATCTGATGGTGACCACCACGGGAGCTATGTGTTATTAAATGTTAGCATGCAACCTCTGTGTGAATGAATGACTTGGGGGATTGACTGGCTCAGCAGCTTCACTGTGTGTATCCAGTAGTTCAGAAAGTAATGGAGTGAACATCCTTTCCTCATAACTTTTAATAAGACAGCTCATCAGCTGTGTTCACTGCATCCAGAGCAGGAAACTTGACGAGGTGCTTTGTACCAGGAAAGCACATCCAGTAAGCTCAGTGTCAGGTCCCAGTAAAGGCAGCTGTGAAGTATTATACAGATTTACTTTCTGTGTAGTTAAGAGGGCAAGCTGGGAATTCCAGGGGACAGAAAAAGCCACCCCAACTGAATAGCTGTCAAAGTGATAATCCTTTTAAAAGAGTATGTTTGCTGTGTGCTGCTTATTTATACAGAGCCTGTGTGCCTGGTGAAACTTTTCAGTCCTCATGAATTCAAAGAGCTAAAGTTTCCATTAACACAAATGAGGATGTTATATACGAAGATCCTGGGGCTCTGAGAGTAGAATATTCCCTTGAATCTCTATAAATGGTGGAATCTTAAGAAAAAAATTTACCCTTTCCTTTCTATTTTATTTTACTTTAATAAACCATTTAAATTAATATTACAGTTTTAATATTCTGCAGCAGGATTCCCACGAAAAGAAAAAAAAAAAGAGAGAGAGAGAGAAAAGCCTGACCAACTTTATGTTCAGAATCTAAATTGGTTTAAAAGCCCCTTAGTTTTCTTTATGCAGGAACAAAAAAAGACAATCACAAAACACACAGATCCTGGGCTAATTTTTCCCACACAGCTTTTTTTGTTGGGTCTCATTTTTGACAATCAACATTACTGGAAACTTGGAGGTGAATTCTGCAAATGAGATGCTAGTTTAATATTGATATGCACTTGACACTAACTCCTGGGGATGAAGTACTTGTCTTGTGCACATTGCTGTAGGCCTCCATTTTGACTGAAGCCCATATTTACTATTCTAATATTAAAAACCTAGAACAATGTGCCCCCTCTGATGAAACCAGTAGAGGGTGTGTATGTGTCTAAGAGAGATAAAATGAGATTAAATTTGGCAGGGTGACTGCTAGCTGCCGGTGGGTGTATTAAGTGAACCGGTAACCCTGTGCTGAGAGTGAAGGTGTACCACTGCCCAGGAGATAACCAGATCTGTGGCACTAAATCAATGCATGGAAGTACACCAGACTGGTTGGTGAGCATCAAGACTTTCCTGGTAGTGGCAGAAAAGCCCTAATCAAATTTTCTGTTCCAGTCCTTATGTCCAGTCTGTAAAGGCCTCTGTGGGGTTGGTCCTTTAGCTTCCTGTGATTATGTATTTAATTTGAATAGGTACTTAACCTGTTTCAAGATTTTTTAATTTTTTTTTTTTTAATGAGCATTTCCTAGCTATTTCATTCTAACAAAGTGGGATGGGAGTAGTTAACATGTCCATTTTCCCATTCACAAACAAGCTATTTGCCTCCAAAATGCAATTAAATTCTTTTGCCTGTTAGGAAATAACACTGTTGAAGTATCTCTGATGTAGGCGGGATGTTGCCTGCAAAAAAATGGCTGAGGCATGGGCCTATTAACCTGTCCATGCTGCACTAATGATTTCACTAATGTTTTACCTTCACATGATTGAGCAGGGTTTCCCTCAGATGACTGGACAAATGAGAACAGATGATCAGCAGAGTTCATAAAAGTGAAATATCTGATAGCTGCACCCCTGTTGGTCTCGTGTTATGGGTGAATCTGCATGCAGAGGGGTGAGCAGGAAGAGAAAGGGAGTTGATTGTAAAACAGCTCCATAATTACCACATAGATGAAGCTATGCATCAGTGAGAAACTTGTTTTAAGATATGTACATTGCCATAGGCATGACTGCCAAAGTCTGCTTTCACTTACACTGATAGAAACCTGGAAAAATCCTATTTTCATTTAAGTGACTTCAATTTGTCAAGCGCAAGTGAGAGCTGAATCTGTCCCTTCAGTAAAAAATAGAGAGGGTGAGAAAACCAAATGTAACCTAGTCAGACAAAAGGCATGAATCCCTGAATCTGAGTCCCTAAAACTAATCTTATTACCTAGAGAGACAGCTTCCCTTCCATATTGCAAAATACCCTGTAGAGACTCTTTTCAGCTTCTTAGGAAAATGTGGGCAGTGTTTGAAGAGTCCAGTCTTTATTATTCTTTTGAATATTCATCTGAATTATTATTTCAGTATTACCAGCTTAAGTGGCAGTGCAAACAAAACAAGAAACAATAAATCATTGTCAAGTCTTCTTGGTGTGGAATGAATAACCAGCACTGATGCTGATTCCTTAAGAAAACTCATTTCTTGTAACATAAGCTCTGCTGAAGATGGTCATGTCAACTGATTAGACTTTTTACTTGGCCATATTGATTCTGTTCTACACCAATGCAGTCCATAATGCTGGCTAATGTTATTGACGAGCCATCAGTCCTGCAGAGACGTGTGGGGCGTGCAGCTCTTTCCGAACCACAAAAACCTATCCAAGAACAATGATGGAGAGGAAGAGGAAGATGCAAGCAAAGCACTCAGGCTGGCTTCATTCAGCCTGTAATATATTAATGAAAGACATACACTCTGTGGGAAGAGACAGATGTGGCTCTCCAGAAGCCATTTATTTATAAAATAATTATGAATGCATGATCAAGTCATGGATTTTCATTACAGTGTGCATGTCTAACACTCCTTCTTTGTTCACATTGTGCTCTAAATGAAATATAAAGGGAGAGTGATAGCAGCAGAGGCCTAAGAGATATTACTCTCTCTTTCCATTTACTACTTTTTTTTAAACCTTGAGGACAGGTGATATCTAGCTTTGTTGAAGTAATGCAAAGATGCTTCTGGAAGGCACGCTTCTGTTGCAACCAGAGAGGCGGTCTCTAGAGAAGTGCAGTAGAAGGCAGCATCCCAGCTCCCTAAATGCTGGAACTTGTTTGAACAATGCAAGACCATTGATACCAGCTGCTGCATGGAGACGAGTGAGTTTGATCTTGAAGACTGCTGAGCACAAGGCCTAACCACTTAAATCTCCATTTCATTTCCTTTTTGTTTCCTTTTCTATTCTTCCTTTTATGCTCTGCCTTTTTGAAAGGTAGGGGCTTTGAAAGTTAGTCTGCCTTTTTCCGTCTCAAAACGAGAAAAGCAGAATAGAGTTATGACCTAGTCATTCAATGAGTTCTGTTTCTTGAAGAGGAGAAAGACTGTGAAACTGGTAAGGAAGTCAATTATTGTATCACACCATTCAATTTCTGGCATAATAGTTCTATTGTAAGCTGTACTATAGTAATGGGGAGATAGGTAAACATTAAGAACTTACAGCTAAGAGTTTGCTTTGTGTGCCTTTCTAGGGAGAAGCCATAGATCAAACTATAGAAAGCATATGACAAGAGGGTTTTCTGCTGAAAGTTTTGGTGAAAATTCAAGTTTGGTCCTGCATCTTTACAGTCTTCCAGTTCCTTTTCAATGTATCTATACTGTACAGGTCATTTAAAAGGACCCATTTCCTTCTTTAGGACTTTTGGTTTTTAAAATACAAATATTACTGAGGTTACATCGTGTCTATGGAAAAGCATGCCACTTAGCATACTCCTGTAAGTTTGTGAAAGAACATGTCAAATACGCTGATAGTCCCTCCAGTGTTCAACAATTATTAGTGCCACTGATTCCAGGACAGGAAGCTGTATATTTGCAAGACAGGAAAAGTGTTACATGAGACTATAGACACTAATATTATTGCTGGCAATCTACTGAGCAAGTGGCAGAACAGTTCAGGCACAGTGTGATGATGTGCTGCACAGGTCATATGTGTGTCAAAGGTAACACCTGCAGCAGGAAATTAACAATAGGAATGGACAAAAAGCAGAGGAGCTTTTTGTAACTTAGGGAGTAACTTACTCCCTAAAGAAAAACAAAAACAAAAACAAACAGCTGATAATTAGTCTTGAGTGAAAAGACAAAAACTACATTGGGGGTGAGGTTACATCAGAAGCTTGATAGTCCACTCTCAATGAAAGTTTTGCTTTCAATTTGTAAGAGAAACCAGACTGGAAAGGTGGGTCAGTAATGTGCTAAAACACTTGTAGATTTTTTTTTAAATTCAACTTTTTTTTGCAAAGTTCAAAAAATGTATGAATTTTGCTGAGCGCAGCTGCAGTGATCTATATATATTATTACAAACAAGATAATAGTGTTCATAAGCAGAGATGAAAGTGAACAAGAGCTGGCAAAATAAATGTTAGCTGAAACTGAATCCCACTAACCTCCTGTGGAACATTTGTGATATTAACCCCCTGCACACCCGCAGCAGAACATTCACAGGGGGAGGCTGAGCACAAAGCTTGGTGATGTTTAATTTTAATTTAACACAGCTTATCCAAGAGAGACCATACAGCTCTGTGGCACAGCTGAAAGGCTATTGAAGAGAATGTGACTGCATGTGTATGGGTACATGCATGCGCAATTGCAGCCAACACTAGGTGCCAAAGCAAAGTGATCAGGTTTTAGGCTTATGATGAAACAAATGGTTACCCTTTGGGTCACATTATGTTGGTGTAAATCCATAGAAAATTTGTTTCATAGCACTAGGTTGGTTCTGTGCTCAGAGATCAGAATTTGTGTCTTTCTCACGCTTTTACATGGCCTTTTCCTTTTATTTATTGCCATGGTCTTCCTTTTGAATACTGTATTTCTCAGGACATAAAAAATTGCTTTTAAACATTTTTTAAAATAATTATAATAAGAGGAACCTCGAACAACAAAAAAAACCGGAACAAATCTTCAAACCAAACCAAAGACCAAAAGCCCCAAAAATTCAAAGAAAAAATCCCAATCCTCACTCAAATGTTACTATATTCAGCACCTTATATTGTTTCCATTTGACTGATTTAGAGTTGTAGCTCCACATACAGTGGCAGGTGGAATTGGCCTCAGTAGGCTGTCCTCTTCTAGGAGACTGACAGTAGCCTGGACCAACATATTCAATAATCATCTTGAGTTCACAGCTAACATGAGCTAAATCTTGACCCTACTGAAGCCATTGGAAATACACTGGCACCAGAAATTCACTGCATAACTGTCAAACATTCTGGCTGAAGCATATTCCCTATTAATTTAACCAATCCTAGGCATCACTGAAGCCTAATTTCTTGTGAATCTCTGAGGTAATTAAATTATTCTCTTTTGACCCTCACAAGTATTTCCTCTGGAAGCTCAAGAGATTAAAAAGTAGCCTATTCTTATGCAAACGTAAGTAAATCCAGCACACAGATTTTTTAATTTCTTCAGCTGCCCTTTACAGTTCCCCTTTGTGACAAACTGATGATTTTTGACATGAGAGGGCTTAGAAATAAAGTGTAAGTAGACACCATTTGCTGAAAATGGTCTCGCATGCAGAATTTGCATGAGTTTTTTTTCCTTCAAGCATAAGTTTCTCCTTTCAGAAAGCAGGATAAAATACAGCCTATTTCATAACTGACTGTATATGTGACCATGTATATATAAGTGTGCAGTCTACAACTCCATCAGCTGTAGGTGGTGAAATCCAAATTACTAATTTGATCCTTGCCAGTGGGGCTGTAAACACGGGTTCCCATCTGAGTAATTACACTGAAGTCTGTGGCACATCTCACTTCCTGCACTGTTATACCCGTACTTCAGAATAAGAGGACATTTCTAGCTCTAGTATGCGCTAGAGTGATAACTAGAACTGTACACGTATACTAGTCTGTTCCTGCCAGTTTTCTTCTGTTAAACTTTATTTGCTTTCACCTGTGGGCCTAGTGCATCTCAAACTTAAATCCATTGTCACTCTGGTAGTCATTCTACAAAAATTTAATGCCTGCACATGAAATTGAAAACTTCTCAAGCATTTTTCTTTTAATTCTTGTTCTAACTTCTCTTCTAGGTTTCCCTGGAACTGAAGAGACTTCCCACTTTGCTCCTTTGTCCCATGATTTGGGGAAACTGACGCTCACCAACATTAGCCCAAGTAAAATTTTTGATGGTGGAAGAAAAGGAGCCATCCTAAGAGTAGTATGCTCCCTGGACTGGTGACTCAGAGACTTCTCATTATTTGTGTAAAACTCATCTTATGCAAATATGTTGATAAACATAGTTCTCTTTCATTAGTTGTCCACTTCTGCCTTAGCTCCTCTTAGCCCTGTATGTACTCAGTGAATAATCCTCAGTGCAGTATATTTCAGCTCAGCAATTCCTCAGCAGTCTTATGCCAGCATGTTGTATAGTATTACCTGGGTTACAATTCAGGCGCCTTTCACTTTCTGCCTGGTATCAGTGAGTCTGAAACAGCAGTCCTGTGCTGATGCTACTAAGAAGAGCATCTTTAGCAGACTTTTTGTTGGAGGCAGGGGGGGAAGAGCACAAAAGAAGAAGTCACAGGCTGAAAACAATAATAAGGTATTCTCATTACATTTTAAGGGTGCAGACAGTTCAATTCCTAGTATGTGGCAATATAGGAAGAACTCCTGGGCACTCCCTACAGAACCTAAATCAAGGGTATTTTAATTTGCAGTCCCTGCTTCCTTTCCCACAATGAGACACAGGACAATAAGAGGGAACATATTTCTCTTGCAAGTTAACTCAACATGCAGTATGCAGAAGATTAGTCAAGCTTACTCAGTGCTAGCAATCCACAGTTTATTGATCTCACCCTATCACTGCTTACATTTTTTATTCTTTAATTTTCTTCCCTTATTTGCTCATTAGTTCAAGAGATGGAGGGAAGGGGGAGGGAGTGTTGGAAGATCTAATAATTTTTAGGTTGCATTTGAAGAAGAAAATCATAGGCATTGTCAAATAGCAATACCTGAGTAGGCACTAACTGTCCAAACTTGTCCTTGATTATTTGCCCCAGCCCACATAACACAGCAGTATCTGGGGAGCCTTGCAGCCCTCTGCAGAGGTTACTTTTCTAGCTACATGGCTCTTGCTGTGGAGGAATCTTTCCTGTATCTTAGACAGGAACAGTCAAATTACTAAAAAGAAGAGGTACATGAGAAACCATCCCCAGTGAGTATCTAAGAAATGGGTCCCTCTTTCCCGTTTTGCAAGCAAATGTCATTGCATCTTTTTTCAAATTATAGTATCTATTAGCAGCTCACAGCAAGAGTTTCTGAGAAATTACAGATCTGTAACTGTTCAGATTCGTGGTTAAAAATAAAAAGCAGATACTTTTCCCTTATGTTATTAAAAGTGACTAACAAGGGTGGTGACTGTGATAATTAAAGAAGACTTATGGGGGGATGGGTGTAACAAAGTTTATTTTTCACAGAGCTGTTTAATTCCCCTTTTTTACCCTGTTTCAGATCTCCTCACCTTCTCATTATTTTTAACTCTATTTTTTTCTGCGTTTGCAAAGCTTGGTGGAGGTTAGTGCTGGGAAATTTGCACAGAATGAACATCTGATTTCCAACATAGTAAGTAAATGAACACAAATTTAACTTCATGGCATTCAATATTAACTATTTTATAATGCTGAAATAATGGCCTCCAGCCACCTCTGAATTGTGCAGAGAATGGTTAGTCAGCAGCTAAGCACAACTTTCTTTAACCACTATATTATCAAAGGGAAAGAGGGCAAAGATTGGGAATTTTAATGAACAAATGGCATTCCTAAAGTTTGCAGTTCAAAGCTCAGTAAATAATGAATAGCTTGAATGCAAATTACCCCTAATTAACTTTGCTAAATCTGCTTTTAATAAGGATAGATATGAAAGAATCACTAAGATGATAATATATTGCATGTACTACAAACATTGAAGCAGTGATTTTTTTTTCAGATGGTGGTAAGTGGATGGAATGAGGGTTTTTCAATGTCTCGGATAGTAGTGTATAGGTAGGTCATTGCAGAAACAAACATTAGCAACTACTGCATTCAGGAAGCAGAGGTGTCCACCACAGTAGCACATTCAACATCTTACTTAGACAGATGCCACTTAAAAAAAAAAAAAAAAAGGAATGCGGGAGGGAGAAGAAAGAGGGTGCTGAACTCAGGAAGAGGAGCTGCACCTCACTTGGAAAAGACAGCAGAGCCCACAAGAGCCCACACAGGAGGCATAATTAGGAGAAAGCTCAGTAGATCCCAGCACAATCCTAAGGCCTGCCTTTTGTACCTTCATCAACTTCAGTGAATGTTGGGTGTGCAAGGAATGCGAGATAAGGCCCTGAAGGCATGACTCATTACAAACAAAATAATTTAAGGAAGAACACCCACAGAGCGGGAGTAGTCCAGCACCTGGCATGCCTCACAGAGAGGTGGGTTTTCAGAAGTTTTCTGAAGCAAGGGAAGGGTGTATCTCCAAACATATTAAAGGACATCATGAAAGAGAATAGCTGGAATCTAAGTAGATTATATCTATGCTAGAAATAAAATTAATGTTGTATCTCTACAGACTCTATTTACTGAGAAATGGGCAGTAAGCCCCTGCATTTTCAGGGACTGGTGCACACATTAGGCTTCAGCTATTCTTGCTGATTTTAATGAAAGCATAAATATACTGGCATACGAAAATAGTCCAGACAAGAAGTACTTTGGAGTAGCGAGTCAGGCATTTGTCTGCACTCTGGAGCCCCAGGAGCACAGATGGTTCTGAGTGTTACACGAGTCTGATCTCTCTGTTCTTTATTCAGGAATTACCACTTGAACTCTGAGCATGAGGCAAGTATGTTTGTAGAGAATTGTGATTATGTACAGCTCTGCATGAGTGCAAGCTATGAATCTGATGATTACTATTGTATTTATGGTGTGCACTAATGACAGATATAATCCATTAAAATATATGTTTCACAATGAAATTGCAAATCAAAAATAGATACACAATATGGTTGTATAAATCTTGCAGAAAAAAAAATCTGTTTATGAAATTTACAGACTTTTGAGTGCTTGGTTTCAATACCTTTCTGTTGCAATAATAATAAAAGTGATAATGATATTCCTTTAGGAACCTTGTTACAGTTTCTTAGTTTAAAACAGAAAAATACTCTTCATCACATCTAGCTGGTAGTTTCTATGCATCACGTAATCCAGGAGCCCCATCTTGAGTTACAACACCAAATTCTGGGTTCAGGCCTGCCTGTCGAACATGATCCATGTTGTTCTTACATACTTGAATTCTTTTCAAACCGACTTCTCCAAAGAGATGCAAACATGTAATTCCTTTTATTGTAACTGCTGCAGAATCTCCCTGCATTTTGACAATATCATTCTTCAGATGAGTATCATATTGCAGATAGAGTGCTTGGTTTTCCATGTTCTGTGTGTTGGGTTCTAAATGTTGATAGAAATCCTCCTTTTTCTTTTCTTTAATAAGGCAGATTTTTGTTTTCTTTGCATTTATCTACTGTGTGACTCAGAGCCACAATCCATAATCATTTACTTTGTTCTCCAAAATGAAAACAAGACCCTCAAACAAAAACCAAACAGGCCAGGTTTAACAGCTATATGGAAATATTCTCAGATCTGAGTTGCCATGCCAAAAGCCTGGTCTCCACATTTTCTATTTTGTCTGTTACACAGGTCAAAAAGAGCCAATGAAAGTACTTTGGACTGGGAAAGATAATACTTCATGTTTGCTCTACAATGACCCCTCCAAGTGATCAAGAAGGTCCCACACTTAGCTGTGCTCAGCAAAGAACTTTTTCATGTATTGGAAAGCACATCCAAAGGGACCTTAAAACCTGAACACAGACGTATTGGAGGATCCCTTCCCACCCTCACGGACAAAAGTCAAACTAAAGGCCCCAGAGATTCCAGAAGAACAGTTTAAAAAAATTTAAAAAAAAAAAAAAGAAAACCAACAAAAAACTAAATAAAAGCAATGGCTTTGAAAAAAAGACTTCAGAGAGATTTGCTCAGAGAGAGGAGAACATCTGGCTTAGGGTGAAAAGAGAAGTGGTGTCATCTGGGCAAAAAATAAAATCATTCTCCTCAAATGTGTCCTTAAAAAGAGAGGGAGAGAAAAAGAAAAAAGAAAAGGAAAAAAAAAAAAAAAACCAGTAATCATGCAGGAAGGGAAAGCAAGTTCAGGGAAAAGCAAAATCTTGTAATGTTTTAGGAGGGCTTATTAGAGTGAAAATTAAGTGTCATGAAGAGCTTTGCTTCAGTCCTGATGTCTTTTATTCAAAGATCCAGCACCCTGTAAACCTACTTTAACAACTCCCTTCAGATGAAATATAAAAATTAAAGACATTTACAACACAGCTTAGTAGCAGATGTAGTCTTACTGTGGGGGTTTAGATCAAATGGTGATGTAACCCCACCAAGAGGGGTTATAACTCTTGTGAAAGCCTCTCATCAGAAAAAAAACTTGGATATCTGACAAAATATGGGCTTCTATTTTTGCTTTGAATCCCATTTCCCATTGTCAAATGGGCTTGACTTTTTATTTACCTCTGGAAGATGGAAAAAAAATATGCAATTTTGTTCCTGGATAGCTTCCCTGTTTCATAATCTTTCTCCAGCTCTGTGTCAGGAAGTAGCATAAACAGCAGGGCCTCTGCAGGGTCAAAGCTATGAAGTGGAGGTAGGTGGCAGTTTATGGGGAACTTGCTGTGAGACACACTTTAGGCAGGTTTTTCTTAGGTTGTGTTCAGGCAAGATTGCCCAAAGTGGTCAGAAAAATTTATCAAATCAAAACAGTCCCTGTGTACTTATTTTCCTCATTGGCAAGTCTTTTCAGTAAAACCTGTTCAAAAAACAACACAAAATAAAGGACAGAAAGTAAAATGAGACCTTTGTGCTCTCTACAACTATCTGAAGGGATGCTGTAGCAAGGTGGGGATCAATCTCTTCTCCCAAATAACAAGTTGTAGGAGATGAGGGAAAAGTCTCAGTTTGTGCCAGGAGAGTTTTAGAGTGGATATGAGTAAAAATTTCTTTATCAAAAAGGTTACCAAGCGATGGCAGAGGCTGCCCCACAAAGTGGTTGGGTCACCATCCCTGGAGCTATTTAAAAGACCCATATGCATTGTAACGTAGGGGTGTGGTTTAGTGGTGGACTTGGCAGTGCTAGGTCAATGGCCTTTCAAATCTAAACGATTCCATGATTCTGCTATCATTCTGCCCTAGCCTGTGTGAAGCCAGGTAATTTGAAGTTCTATTCTCTGACATGGTCATTAGTTGTAACAACCCATGACACTCTTATTTTCAGACTGGTGTGCTCAGTGCTGTCTATATACAGTGTCTGATACCCCAAGTTGGCATACATCATGTCCCACTTTTTGGTCTCCAATTCTTGGTTGAGCTAAGGTGTAACTGCTAGATACAAAGGAATTTTCATGGCCACTCTTTTCTGATTGATGAGTTGTATGGATGGTGAAACTGGGTTTTCTGGCTGTGACATTCCATCCTATGGCATGGTTGAAATTCTAGCTGACAGGTATCTGCCTATGCAGCAAAACACATTATTAAGCTTTCTGCTAAGTGGAATTGTTTTTAAATTGCATGTCCCACAAAAGTTAAAAGGATGAGGAGTCAACTTGTTATTGGAGAGACAAATTTTTTTAAAGTATCTCACGTATTTGTACATCCTAGTGTTGATCTAGATTTTTTTCTCTTGCAAAATGTAGAGCTGTGACAAAATTAATTTCTCAGTCAATGTCATAAATAACTCTCCAAAAAGTAGTAAAAGATGATGACATAAAACACTATTAGCTAGAAGAGTGTTGAAAACACTAGGTCTGATGTGATTGCTCTCTGTGCATGGTAAAGTAACTTGTTTCTTTTCCATCCTTGATTAACACATCCCTAGAATAGATACATCAATTATAATATATTAAGGTGTCTTATTTCTCCTACTGTTTGTTTCCACTTTGCTGTGGAAAGCGCACATGTGGACACCCACATTAGAATTTTGTGTGTATGTGTGTATGCATATGTGTGCTCACATATCAAGAGGTGTTATAGAAACAAGCAAGATATTTGGCTTGTTTGGTTTGTAGTTGTCCCAGGGCTGAGCTAGAATCCACTGGCCCGACACAACACTGAAGCTCCCCTATAAGAATAAACTGGGAGGCTCACTCATGCACTCCGGCCAAACCATGCTTGCTGTAGCTGGGAAGAGGAAAGAAAAGTTCCTCTGCCATATTTGTAGTTCTCACACCCCAGCAGCTGGTTAGGAGCCAGTTCAGCCCACAATACAATTAAGGGGAACCTTGGGGCTGTTTTAACAAACAATAGCCCCAAGGATTATGCCACAGTTCACACCTCTTTCCTCCCTGCCTCCTGGCCATATCCCTGAGATGTCCCCTATGCCAAGAGCTGGGAAAATTCTCCAGGGAAATTCTCAGCTGGCTTGTTGAGATAGTTTTATGGTCCTGTTGCTATCCTGAGACCTAGACCATTGTTGATAATTTTCCTATTGAAAATATGCTATTTTGCCATTCAAATTGTTCAGCAAGTTTAAAGAAGATTACAGTATGTACAGGAGTGATATGAGCAGAAGGGTGAAAATGTGCTTAGTTCAGGTATAACTACAATCTCTGTAACTGGGACAATGGCTATTTGTCTGCCAGGGACAGATATCATTTGGCCTGTTGTGCAATTGTTGTAGAGATATGTGTTATATCTAACAGGTTACTAAGTCCTTTTAAGTACTGATATCCTTACTCCTCCTCCCCAAAAAGTAAGGATAGCTGCAGAGAAAGACACCCACTACAAAATCCTGTGGTTCTTGTGGATGAAGCCATCTGTCTAGTCTCCCATTACCTGAAAGATGTTTCATACTGTTCTGACTTACATCTGCTCAAAGTCGTGCTACTATGACCAGACTGAGCCTGTTTCCTAAGAAATTCTAATCCTCTCACTCAAGTAGTGAAAGCATGGACTTTCCAATATGCCCCGCTAATGATAAATCTCAGTCCAGGTATGAAGGTTTATGTTATCAGGCCTGGGACCAAGGAAAGGAAAAAGGCAATGTAGGAAAATAAGACTTTTCTTAGTCTTTAATTTAGGGTCGTGCTCTAACATGTTATTTCAGGTTGATTTAGACTGCATCTCTAAATTTAGACAGACCCACCTGTTCCAGTCCAGCATTTAACACAACCAGGCTTTATCAGCAATAGCAGAGCAATGAGCCTTAGCCAAACCCAGAGAAGAAGCTTTGGCAAACACATGCTCAAAAACAACACTGTCCTTAAAGTCTCTTGTTCCAAAGATGAAAATTCTTCCTTGCCTTGGAGGAAAAGTTGTGAGAGGGAGAGTTTCCATGAGTCTGAATGTTCCTTGTTCCCAAACCATAATACACCACATGAGAGAGGAAAGATTTACCTGCTGCTCTTCATTGATCTTAACTAATACCTCGTGGAGTTGCTCTCATTTCACGGCAGAATAATAGATGCTGAATACCCAAGTAGGGGTGGGAGAGCAAAATTTATTTCCAGGCTCTCCTTCTGGCTCCTATTAAAACTACCATGCCGTATGTCCTTAGCTTCCATACCTCTATAGTGATGATAATCTCCACACCTCACAGAGATAACCTCTAATGTCTATGAAAGTTGCCAGAGTCTTAAGTGAAAGACTCAGAAACACACAAGAAAATGGTTATTGTTCCAGGTTTCAAAAATAAGATTTGTGGGCACCATCTGCACGTCGTTGTGAGGGCTCTGCATTATGCTTCTGCTACATGGTGGCAAAGGGCATGGATAGAATGAGTTCATGGTTATTTAAATGCTCTGCTTTATCTCTAAGCTTGCTCACAGGAGCAGCCTGGCTGCTTTCTGTGGATTTTTTAGGAGGCAAATGTGCTTAAAAATCAAGGACAAATGAAGAAGGGGCTTTTATGTGTTTGTGTATTACATGATGGCAAGCACAGCATTCATCTCCCCCATTCCAAACTTCACTGGATTTAAGATTATGCACCAGTGGTAAGTGCTGTGTTTTCATTCCTCTTGTATTTAGACAAATGGGCTTTGTCGATTAAGCACACCTCCCTCACTCCATCTGTTTCAATACACGATGCTGTGCATGGGTCTCTGGGGGCCATCGCAGGAGCTTGCTTTACCCAGTACCCCAAGCAGCAGCTGCAGGTCCTCTGTGCAACATGGCAGGGTTTGTAATGGTAAAAGTGGCAGCATTCAACTAACGACAGTGCCGAGAAGAGAGAATGCATATCAGCTTCCAAGCCCTGTAAGATGCAAAGATTCTGGGAGGCACAGATCAAGCCTTTGACAAATTAATTTGGTTATCTGCCCACTGGTGGGATCAGCTTTGCAACCCCTGGAAAAAGTTTTTAAAAAGCAGCCAAAACCATTAGCTGTATATCTAGTCATTCTTGTCCCCAAGGCAACATGCCTTTTCTCCCATTTCTTCCCCAGTTTTCAATTGTTACCAAAAAAGAGAAAAATAATAACTTTTCTTTTCATTAAAAAAAATTAAAAACAAATAAAGCAGAGGCGTGTTTGGAAACCTGTAAATAAAATGGCATTAACTGCAGAAACCTGGTCCTTGGCACCCACCTGAACACTGTCTGTGAAGGTGCAGACAGGCAGAATGTTCCTTGCAATGTAGTCTATTTTGTCCTCACAGGTCCTTGCTAAATGCTCTGATATAAATAAAGCTTTTAAAAAAAGCACCAGAAAAAGCAAATAAAAACTTGGAGAAAATTTCAATACAAGAACTGTTGCTTGTTTTCCTTTAATTTTAATGGAGATTTTCATAGCACCCAAAGCTCAAATATGGAATGCGTATCCTTTTGGACAGGAAAGGACATACAGAGGTCAGTGGTACCTGCTGACATGAAAATTGAATTGTGGGTTTTGTTCTGCCTATACAGACACATGTGTCTGTAATATACAGGTACTCTAACTGAAGCAATATTTGCAGTCTTGTTCTTCTAAATTCTCCAGAACATCTGGGTCATTTCAAAATGCCAAGCACTTGAAACTGAATTTTTCTTGCCTTCTCATCACTAAGAAATGAGTTCTGTTTAACTTACTAACAAGGGTTGTCAATGTATTTTGTGTCTAGTGGAACAACTTAAGAGATGCTCTTGCCTAGTGTTTGTCATTGCAGATCGGCAGTCTTCAAAGTAGTGGCTAAAGACTGAACTCTGTGTAAGAGCTGACACTGTCACTCTAAACCATTTAATTTTCCTAGACTTATTTCGCCCCACTTTATTCATTAAAACAGGAAAGTGCAGTAAACACACTTAATCTCTGAGCAGAGAATACATATTTTACTGATTGGGCATTAAGGTGTAGCAGATGGATGTCACTGCATATCTCATAATGGAAAAGATAGATTTCATTGCATCATAAAATCATAAAGTATGTTGAGCTGTGAGGGTCTCACAAGGACCATCGACTCCTGGCCCTTCACAGGACAACCCCAACAATCAAAATGTGTGCCTGAGAGCATTGTCCAAATGCTTCTTGAGCTGTGTCAGCCTGGTGCTGTGACCACTTTCCTGGGGTGTCTGTTCCAATGTCCAACCACCCTCTTGGAATGAACCTCTTCCTAATATCCAACCTAAATCTCCCCTCACACAGCTTCATGTTGTTCCCTTAGGTCCTGTTGCTAGTCACTGAGATCAGTGCCTGGCCCTCTGCTTTCCCTTGTGAGGAAGCCATGAACTGTGATGAGGTCTGTCCTCAGTCTCCCCCAGGCTGAACAGACCCAGTGACCTCAGACACTCCTCATAAGGGTTCCCCCCCAAAGCCCTTCACCATCATCATGACCCTCCTTTGGATGTTCTCTAATAATTTGACATCTTTCTCCTATTGTGGTGGCCAAAACTGCCCCCAGCACTCAAAATGAGGCTGCCCCAGCGCAGAGCAGAGTGGGACAATCCCCTCCCTTGCCCGCCTGGCGATGCTGTGCCTGATGCCCCCCAGGACACGCTTGGCCCTCCTGGCTGCCAGGGCCCTCCTGACTCAGATTCAACTTGACATTGACCAGGACCCCCAGGTCCCTTTCCATGGTGCTGCTCTCCAGTATCTTATTCCCCAGTCTGTCCATACATCCAGGGCTGCCCTGCCACAGATGCAGATTCCATGAGTGGCTCTTGTTAAGATTCATACAGTTGGTATCTGCATTTCAGTCACTGCCATGACTAGAGAGAAGGAAGGAAAGCAAGGAAAATTTAGAGAGGAATGAAAGGTGGAAAAACAGCCCTATTCACCCAGATCAGACACCAGTGTGTTAATGTATTCTCTCTGAACATATGATACCAAATGGAGGTGCATGAATCTCAATCCTGAAAACTCAGTGGATAGAAAAAAAGCTGACTACTTAAGCCTGCAACAACTTCAGTGCATCTCTAGACACAGCCTGGAGCAATAAAGTGTGAAAGAATTTTCATTTATTTGTTTTAAGATTAGATACCTATTTTACTATTTAGCATATTATTTTTAACATTTGGAGACTCAGACCTTTACATTTATTTGCCTAGTAGAGTTTAAAAGGCAGATATCAACCACAGGTACAAGAAGAACACTTGCAACCACACAAGAAAATTAATATGCCTCAAAGAGCTCTAACAAGGGCACAAAGGATGAAGCATTTGCCCTGGGAACCCTTTCAAGCGGAGCACAAAATTGAGGCATATATATTGGATGGACTGTAGTTGCTTCTTTTGCCCCTCAGGAGGAGTAGTTCTGCGCTGGGGATAAGGGTAAGGAAATGTTCTAAGGAAGAAGCAGCCACACAGCTGGGTTGGAAGGTGGAAGAGAGTTGCTTTAGGCTATGAACTGGCTTTCTGGGGCTCCGAGATCCCACTGAAAATCTTTCCAGTTTGTAACTGCACATGGGCACACATTAACCAAACGTGTACCTGAGCTTATAGATTATCTTCTCTCATGACTGAGCCCAGGCCTTCTGTAATGGGACTCCCTCTCTATACACTCTTGTAGTACAAAAAATAAACAATATCCACAACTCTGGAGCTGGACACTGCACAAATAAGACACAAGTCCAAAAGAGCTTTTTTTTGGGGGGGGGGGGTTTGGGTTTTTTTTCCAGTGGGAGTGCAAGAAAAGGTTCCATATTTGTGGCTGAAAACATAACCTGCACATGCAAAATATCTCAACCATCACCCAAAGATTCTGTCTCTGATATTGGAGCTGGAGCTCGAGGGAGACAGGTCAACGAGACTGACCATTCAGAAATGTTTCTGGTGTAGGCAATAACCAGCTGAAAAACAATGGACCAATGCTTGTGAAACAGAAGCATCCATAAGATTGCACCAGCGTATGATTCCAGTGAAGAAGTGGTGGTTAGCTGTATGTTGTGCAGGCCTGAGTTCCCACATGCCTTACCCCATGTGACACAGCTCTTTGTCAACACTCTTCTCCCCATTTTCACCAGAGCTAAATATTTGCCAACCTCTAACAAAATAAAAGCACACACAAAAATGAGGTAAGTGGAGCTGTTAGTTCAGATGCTGCTATTTGAGAGCTCACATAACCCTGGGGAAATAAGTACTCAGTATGTAATCCCAGCAATGACACTAAAGGTAAATGGATTTGGGGATTTTTGTCATGTACTGTGGTAGCAATAACAGCAGTGACAGGGCATTTGTATCCCCACATCACATCTGGTGAAAATATTTCATCTGGGAAGCACTGCTTTTATCACATAATTTGCTCCCATTATTTTAGTGGCTAATGTTTCACACTGCTGGTGATCTTCACCTGAATGGTGGCTGCAAGGTGTCACTCCACTCCAGTTTTGGGAAGCTTGGGATATAAATTGAAGCCAATACATCCACTATTGGAGAAACATGTATTATTATTAAAGCTCATTCATCACACACTGAAGTAAATACCTTGCATGGGGGAATTGGAATCATTTTCAGTGAACTAGATCCATCACCTTCTAAATCAGGTACATCAGCTAGTGAATCAAATGCATCACCTTTGAATTAGATGGACTCCCAGTTGAATTAGATGCATCACCTATTGAATCAAATACATTACTATTGAATCAAAAACTGTACGTCACCCAGTAAATCATGTAAATGTTACCCATACTGCACATTGAGCAGCTGCATCACCAATAAGTTTAACAGATGACATGTTAAAGCTTCTATAACATTTAAACAATTACCATAAGGACCAAATTCAATATGTCAGTTACCAGTCCTGAAAGATCAACTTTTCAGAGCCAGCAAAAACACCATAAAGAAGTTTTTCATTTTTTCTAATATGTTAAGCTTATGAGTAGGAAAAACCAAAAGGACTAAGAGGGTAAACAAGATGAAATTCAATAATATTGCCAGTGTAGCTTACAGCAACCATGAGATGATAACATAATCAAGGCATGAGATATACTGGTTGTTCCATTATGTCTTTAACTGCTTTACCACATGACTCGGAGAGAGCCAAGCCCATTGTTTAACACTGTGACTACCTTTCATCTGTCACAAGATTCTTAGTTTTGCCAAAACCTAAGGGGTTGAAGCAGTGACCACTAAATGCAGAGGATTAATTATTTATTTATTCCTTAGAAAAAAATTATCTGTAAGGTAGGCAAAGTTTCTAGGACACCAGAAAAAAATGGACAACACAAGGTGAGCTGTGCTCTGACCCTGGAATGGAAGTTGAGTCAAATTCAGATCTCAAAAGGCATAATCTTTTATGAGCTATATTGTTTGCAAATGTTTTGTAATCTTTAAAAACAACCTTATTATCAGATACTTTGAATAATTTTTATTGCTTCTTGTCTGGAATTCTAAGCAGTGGGAAGAAATCAAAATATTATACTTCCTGACTCCTGGCCCTCTGATACAAGCATGGACAGTCCCCTTTTACAGACTGACAAAATGAAGAAGACAGCCTTTTAGTGAATCCTTACTTTCCTTTTCCATCCTCCTTTATGTTGCACCAATCATACAATGAAAGCATCCAATTTAGATGAGGAGTTTTTGATTTTGTGACCGACTGACATGTTTTTGGCAGAAAAATATACTTATCTGCCTACAGTTATCTGGAGTGCTGGAGCTCTGGTTAGCCCTTGCAGTAATGTGATTAAGATGCAGTTGCAGTCATGTCTGAAAAAGGGAAGCACAGAGGACATATATGCTTAAGAGCACTGCAGCAGCATTTCTCCAAATGAATGAGAGCTGAGTCTGTGCTAAGCTTTCCTCCCAGTTTAGAGGAGTTTCTTGATGTTTGCCTTTGGAACCCATGGAGGAGAAGCACAGAAGACCAGAATGAGGAGGAAGAATAGATAAAGGTCTGGTGCAGGCTGGGTTAGTAAAAATGAGAGGGAAGAAAAAGGAAGAAACTTCACTAAGGATATGAATAGATGGAGTTATTAGAATACTGAAATGCTTTGGTACTAGTTACCACAATCAGCAGCTCCTTTGTTTATGGTCTGGGAGAGGGTGAAGAAAATGTAAATAAAAGAAGTGTGCCAAGCTGGAGAGAAGCTGACCTGCAAGATTACCTGCATATTATCTGTAGTGGTCATTTTTACCCAATAAGATCATCACTATCAATTCAGACTTACTGACACTGAAGGTGGTGTGAGCATTGTCTTTCCACTGCAAGCAACACCCGCAATAATGATAGGTCTGCTTGGCTTAGGTGCATGTGCACACACTCATTGTGTTTTTTGAACATGCACACTTAACATCCTTTAGACAGTTTAAGCTAAGCGTACTGTACCTTGTTTTCCCAAGCATTGTCACACTTTAGAAAAAACAAAAATGTAATACTCAACTCACAAAATTCCCCTTTAAAAGTTCCTAATGAAAATAGCTTATCTTTCCCATTCTTTGTTATCCTTGTGACAATCACAATATGGAAGTATTAGGAACAAGACATCCGAATTGCAATGCCTAGTCATCTGTAACAGACAGAAGTTTTATGCTCTACTCCTTAACCTTTTAAATAGTCTGGGGTTTTTTTGAGTGGCTGGTTGTTCCACCTTTTTTCTCCCAGGTTTTCAGGGCTGCACAAGGGGAGAACAAGAATCAGTCAGCCAGTCAGTCCAATTACAGCACATGGAGACTACTGCTGTCTTTCATGAAGGGCATGAGTGAGGAATGAAAAAAAACTCATTTGTGTGACAAGAGTTTCAGAAAGAAAAAAGAATGAGACTGTATCAGCAGGTGTCTCTGAAGGTGGCCCGCACAAGAAGCAGGTGAGCCTCTATCTATTATTTCCACTGGATGGGGGAAAAGCATATCTTTATATTCCTCTTTTGATGTATGTTACGCAAATATCTTCCCTGAATAAAAATTTCTGCTCTTTTTACCTATAGGGTCCTGATGGGCCTTCCCTGGCAAATGAAGTTCTATCGGCTTACTGAGATACTGCCCTGGCTGTCTGTGCCGTCCGTGCCACTGGGGATAGTCTCACTGCAGAGTCAGCAAAATGGACAAAACGGGATGTGCCGATGCCTCAACTGAAGGAGTTCACAGCTTGGTCATTTCAATTAATACACCAGACATGGACTGGAGTACCTGATGTTTGGGCACACATCCTTGCAGCTGGGTGGGGTGATTATCTTTAAAACTACTGCAAGTAGGTTTATGAGATAGTATCGGTCAGAGTGGTTATCACAGGTCTTGAATAGCTTCCCATTGTCTACACAAGCAGACCACCAACCTGTCCATCACTTGAAGAAATAACACACAGGTAGTACCTAGCCTATGCCTCATTGTTTTGCAGAGCTGTTTGTTTTGCAGGGTACTGTATTGGATTCAATACGGAGATGGATTAGTAGATGATCTTCCCATCTAATTTAAGAGGGAAGACATCTGTTTCAAAGGGTAACTTAGAGCACTGGAGTCAAGAGATGATGTATCTGATTTAGATGGCAAGCTTGACTGTTCAGTATGAAATACTACCTCTGCTTTGCAATTCTTTGTGCGAAGCATTTCCTTCCGTGCAGGACATATATGTGTGCAGGCCTTTTGGGGTGGGAGTGAGGGGCAGCATCACATTCAGTTTGAATAGTTAATAGGCACAGCAGCCTTTATGGCTGTTGTTCTGTATAGAATGTTTGTTAAGGAAAGCAAACCAGCAGACATGACACTGAAAGGGCATGGAGGATTAGTCCAGGCTTAGGGAAATACCTTGGTTTCTGTTATCAGGGCCTGATACCAATTGATGCAGACACTGCACCGGAGAGGACTTCAGCAAGATGACAATTACAACCTGAGTACTGTACCCATTTCATCCAGACAAGGGTAGGCTTGCCTTTCGGCTCCAACACCACAGAACTCAACTGTATCCAAAGATACTCCTCTCAATGAACATAGACTCTTGAACAAAGCTGATCAGTAGGAATAATTCCTGATTCCAACATCATATGCATGCTGCAGCTGTTTCTGGGTGGGTCTCATGCTGTTGCTGATTTGCATGCCGAAGATAGTTAAGTACAGCTTGTAAAGACACGCTCTCCCAACAGCAACGCAGTGGTTTGTGATGGACGTTCAAGAAATGAGAAGCCACAGGATTTTTCTACCAGTGCACATCTGGGCTAGACTTTGAAATGGAAGATCAAGAAAAGAATAGTATAAACATGATTTTTAGGAACTGGCAGCTCTTGACAGATTATAATTTTTCTTGTGACTGTGGACAAATCTTTTTTTTTGCATTGACTATTTGTTGTTTATGAGATAACATATATAGTACAGAACATATCTTACTGGGCCTTCATGGCAGCTTATGGACCAAAGACATTCTAATAATGTCATAATTCAGTGCCATGGAGAAGCCAAAGCTAACAATGGTGAAAACTGTTATGCAAATCAAGCAGGATTTGGCCTCCAGCAAAACATCTGTAAATGATGTGGTAAGATCTGCATGCTAATTACCTTTTACAAGTAAGAACTGTGTACTTAGTTCAGTTAAGGGGATAAATTTGGCAAAACCATTCTTTTAGCTGAGATGCTCTGAGTTTATCTCCAGAGAGTTAAGTACAGACCATGACCATGTACAGACTGTGGAAGGCCTGCATATGAAAGCAGAAACACAAAGTTCCCATAATTAGCCACAGAATTTTTCACTCTTTCATCTTCCCTTGTTGTTACATGTCTTTCTTGCTTTTATTGAGTCATTATGTGATTTATAGAACAAATGCAACTGCATTTGCAGCACTGTACTTAGTGATTTTTTTTTTTAAAGAAAGTAAACATTTACTTTTCCTGCCTACTTCTTCTTTATCTGCAGGCGCCCCCAGGAGAAGAGATGTGGAAATCTAAAAGTCCTCCTGATATTATACTGCTTGTTGCTTCTTAGAAATGTTTCTCTAAATGGGATCAGCCATCACTTCCTATTAGTACAACCAGCCTTTTCAGTGATGACATTACACAATGGGCAAGACTGTGATTACTTAGAGTCATAAGACTGGTCTTGTGAATATACTCCTGTGTCCTGCTGTGTTCTGAGGGGAGAGTGCTTTGCTCTGCAAAACTGCTGCAAAGATTTGAAATCTCAAGTGGATGTAGAAGGATATACAGCTCTTCTCGGCTCTTTGCTATCACTATCCTCTCTGGCATTGTGCACCATATCTTAGTCCCTTCCATGTCTATTTTTCATAGACACTATCTAGTTGGCCTCATTTTGCCTCCTCAATGGAGATTGCCACGCTGCTGTGAAGACTAATAAGAATTTTTCAGAGGAAGCCTATTAGGGCAGTGGGGACACGCTGTAAAATTCAGTGTCATTCCACTGACAAGGGAGCAAACTAAATGATAGACCATATGTGTTTGGTCTGTGATGCTCCTTCTCAATGCTTGCCATGGTTTACCCTCTCTGAAATCCTAGCAAGGTCTTTTGTCACTCAAAAATCCCTAGCTGATGTAATGTTTCCAGATAAATATGTCTTTGTGAGGAAAAGTAACAGGAGATCCAGCCAGGGGTATGAGACAGTGATGGGCATTAGTCACAGAAAAATAAATCAGCAAGCACTGTGTGTAGGACTGAAAGAAAGAAGCAACTGCCCTCTCTCAGCTGCTTACTATGGTGTGGGTCACCTCCTTTGCTGAGAGGCCACAAGGAGACAGTGTATTTATTGATAATTAACTTAACCTCTAAGTTAATTCCTTGAGGTAGTTGCTGACTTCCATGCTGCTCTTCAGATGTTAGATGTCCATCTACCCTTCCCACACCACATATCAAGTGTATTTATTTTAGTCATATTTGCTGTGGTAAGGAGGGGTGGCACTACTAATCATCTTCAAAATTTGGATTGTTCATACACAGGTATTGGGATAGCTGCAGAAAACCAGGGGACATTCAGACCGAGGGCTAATATTGGGCAGCATTAATTTTAAAACTTTGCATCAGAACAAAGCATTAGCCAGGGCAGGAGGTTCTTAAAATCCTGATGTGCCTGAGCTGTTTTAGTGGATTAATGGTCAGGTACTATCAGTGAAGCAGAGGCCCTCAGTTTGACTTTTTTTGTCTGGTCTCCTTTTCTTCCAGCTGGATGGAATTATGGAATGCTACCTAGGCAGAAACAATATGCTTGATACATTTTATGGGAGAATGGGTACAGATTTTCAAGTCACTGAGAAGTATTTATTCCTCCAGTGGCATTCAAATACAGTTCCACATTGTGCTTGCTCTTTGCCACAAGAATTTTGCTCTTTGAAGAGATACAGCAGAGGATTTCAGCAAGTCCTTCAACAGCAGAACTGTATAAGTGACAGGCTCTGGTAAGAAAGGGTCCATGAAAGTAGCCTCATAACCACCACAGAGTAAGAACTGTGTCAAGAATATGAAAGAAGATCACCTCCAGGAAAAGAAACCCAAACATCTAAATTCTTCTCTCATAATGGAATTTAACTATTGCAGTTTTAACTTGCAAGAGTGTTCTGACTTTAATGTAGGTTCCTCATGCTATATAGACCTTAAAAAGCAGCCCTCTCCAGAACAGCCCCACTCTGATCTCACTATACAAGTCAGGGAGAGATCAAAAGAAATCAGTGACCTAATGTGGATGTAGAGTCAGAGTGAGTGAAATAACAGTCCAGCAGCAGCTAACTCAGCTCTGCGGATGTCTGTGTACACAATCATTATAGCGACCCCAAAAGGAAATATGTTTGAGGAAGATCACTTCACAGAATACATGTGAAACCTTCCTCATAAAAGTTTAAAGTCAGCATTGTGGTGCAGTCACTTCAGCAAAATCAAGCGCATTAGCACGAAGTGAGCAGCTTATAAAAGAGGTTGAGTATTCCCACCTCCCCCTTGTTCTTGTCCACTCCCATGGTTGTAATAACCCTTCACCCCTTCAATCCTTTTGTGTTAATTTCTTTTTTATGGCACCAAGTGAAGAAAGAAAAACAAACAATTAGTTTAAATCAACAACAACAATAAGAAAGTGAAAAAATAAGCCCTCTGAATATTGTTTAAAACCCAGAGGTCATGAGCTTTTTGTGCACCTGGAGTAGGAGGCTCCACAACTCAGTGGCAAATTTGTGAATTCTGGCAAGGGGCCAACATGAAAATGCTGATGGTACAGAAGGCAGGGAGCCTTCAGGCCAAAAACTGCAGAATTCATCCATGATCTGAATCCCTCTGTAGAAACTCCAGATTTAAAGTTGGCCACTGTGGTTGTGAATTGTTTCCATTTCCAGGTGAACCTGCAAACCCCACAGAGTATCTCCAGGCTGCTGCCATCCAGAGTGTCTGAGAGCCCCTCTATGCTAGTGTGGGCCTGCAGACCTGTCCCACAGAGCATTATTGTCTGAGGTCTTCAAACTAGGATAACTATATTAATAAAAACAAACATTGCCTCTAAGTATAACTTACTAGCTTGAGCTGAGTAACCCACAGATCTAGCTTTGCTGTTTTCCATCCCAGAGCTAGGTAAGGCTGCAATAACTTGCAGCTCCCTTCACTGTCTCCCACCTCATATTTCTCTGTGTGACAAAGAAACAACTCTCAGCTGGTTTGTTTTACCGAAAAGCCTTTTTTGAATAACAGGAGTGGAATTGGTACACTGAAGGTTACTTGGACTGTAATAACGGAATAAACATAGATGCCTTTGATGGATTAAAAAATTTTCTGTGCTGTATTGTCAACTGTATTATTAAATGGCTCAGACTCTAGAATGAGTACACTCTCTTTCCATGACAGTGCAAGTGATGCTAGAAAATATCCTCGGTAATTGTGTAAGAGTGTGTACTAGGGTCCCTGAGCTAATATTTCAGAAACAGTTATGCATCCCTCACAACTCTGGGGTGGGATCAGGACCTTTGGTGCAGCAGGCAATATTGCACAACAGTTTCTACAACTCCTCAGGAAAGCAACATTGGCTTCAATGTGTGGTACCCTTCTGCTGCCAAATAACAATGTCTAGTGCTGTTTCAGCCAGTGCCTGGTTTGCACCTGCAGGTTTAGATGGACACAGGTCTCCATAGGCCCTGTGTCAGATCTGCCAGCTCCCTACACACATCATGGGTATACACCAGCATGGATTACACAGCGCCACAGAAAGACCTGTGTTAAGCAACTGAAATGTGCCAAGGGTGCTGGGGCAGCTGAGGTGACAAGAAACTGGTGATACCTACAGCAGAACTAGAAAGTAGAAATGAAAAATGCAAAGACAAGGAATGAGCTGGGGCTTCAGGGGTTGGATTAAGAATTGGGTGGCCTGCATCCAGTACCCTGTCACAAGCCCTTGAATAATAGGAGAGTAATTAAATTATTAAATAATAGTTAAATAATCTTCATCTTTGTTTTTGCCATGTGTTAAATAACAGGTGATAATCATTGTTTCTTTTCAAGGAAGATATTTAGTGTGAGGCTTCAACCTTTACTGCATGTCTGCACAGTACAATATGGATTCTTCTTTTGCTGTTCTCACAAATAAGAGAGGGAGGACAGAGGAAACTCTTCCTCATGTCTTCCATCTCTTTGCTCTTCCTTTGAGGCTGACTCTCTGAAAACCTTTTTACAGAAGGAAGCATGGCTGTCCTCCATTGCACTTATTTCTGAAGTTTGCACTAAAAGCATTAGGATAGGTACTTATCCCTGACACCAAAACCACAGTCTCACTTTTTAATTTCTCTCTTGATTAGCTGATTTTTTTTTTTAAACTAGAACACCCCTCCCTCTTTCTCTGATACGGTTTTCCCCTTTAAAAGTGTATCTGTTGCCCTAAGTGCAGCTGAAATGAGTGAACATGTTACGTGGTGCTTCAGGGAATTCCTGAAGGATTGATTCAATTCTTCTGGGATCTGCATTCTGAGAACTGAGAGTACAAGTGCTGCAAAACCTGTTTGTGAATCAATCCCAGGCATTAATATATATTAATGCGTGTGCACGTGCATGTGTGCATGTGTGTGTGTGTTAAGGAAAAAATAAAGTTTGACAAAAAGAAAGAGAATCAGAGGCAGAAAAAAAGACCAGGATCCTGAGGGTTTTGGGGTATGTTTTTTTTTAAGTGAAAGCTAATGGAATCCAATATAACTGCTGAAACCTTGTCATCCTCGCTATCAGTGAGAGCCTTTGAATAAGCTAAATCCTTAATCAGTATAGCCTAAGACCCCAATGACTATGTGCAGAAGTGTTAGTCCAGATAAATCCTTGAAGGTTTCAAAGATTTGAAGAGCACTGGCACTTTTCTGTGTAGTGCCTGCCCTTTGTCCTTTTCTCCATGATGTCATTATTGAAGTTTTACACTCACTATGCATGGTGTAAGTTGACATTGACAGTTTCAACACTTTCACACTGACTCTGGAGGATTGTTAGCTTTGAAGCTATTTGGCCTTGAGCAGTGAATTCTTTTTTTGAGCTCATACTGGCTTATAATATCTGAGAAGGTTTGCATCAGTATAGCCCCAGCTTGAATTATGAGAGAAGGCTGGTTTCCAAGTTGGAACTGATACCCACATGATAGAAATAGAGAACATTATAGCATTTCAGATGGGCAGCAAAGTCAATGTTCCTGAATCCCTCTGGGATGCAACAATGAGTTTTCATTTTAACATCACAGTTAAAGCAACATCGGCAGCATGACTTTTCTTGTAATACAGAACTCTGAAAAGCATTCAGGCTTGGAAGTGACTGTAAGAATATGCAATCTTCTGCCCTGTGATCTGTTTGTTATTAGGCTTTTTGGAAACATCTGCATGGGGCCAGAGGCATATTTCATATCAGTGTAATTTAATTCAAGTATTTTATGAAAATAAAAATAAAATGCTGTGCGCTGATTTAGCCACATTGAATATCAAAGCACACAAGCACTGACAAGCAACACAAAGACAGTGAGCTGTTCAGACGCTTACTCATGTGAGTTGTCCCGTGGAACTTTATCAAGATGACACACATGAGCAAAGACTTACTCAGTCCAAAGCCTAAGGCATTTGTGTCCTGTTGGGGGTAGGTTTTGAGACTCCTCCAGCTGAAGCCAAAGAGACTTCTTTACAAGTCTAAGAACCTTTGAGGTACAAGGCCCCAGCACCTTTGAGGATAAAGTGCTGTTTTAACATCAGAGTTGTAGGAGAGAAAATCTTCCAGGAATTGTGAGCTAAGTCTGTATCTGTCCTTAACAAAATTTTTAGCTTTTAATGCAGTTTTCTGGTGAGGATAAAACATGATAGTAGGGCATTCAGCTATCTGAAAATTTCTATCTCAGCAGGTGAAATGGTATCAGCTACTATCACTGAATACAAATGACATCTAGAGGTTCAAAATGCAGTGTTCTTTTTGAAGTTCTCAACAGACCATATAAAGAGTAAACCCAGCTGAAAAGCTGAAAGAGCAAGAATGGAATTAAATCTGATTGTTTCAGTATACCTGTTTCAGTCTTTTAATAAAAGATGAAAACAAACTCACTAAATTAGGACAAAAGTTTTTCTCCACCTGTGTGTGTATATAGCTGCAATCCTTTAGCCACATATTGTGAACAGTCACAGACATTATTTAAACAGTCTTGTGTGTCCAGTGTAGCCACAAACAAAGGTATCTTGAGCCCTTCTCCAGAAATGTTTTGAATCAGTTAAAAAGTTCATTGGATTCTCTAATAGCCCATATTTGGCTGTTGCTAGTCCCAGAGATATGCACAGAACACATAAAATTTTGGGGTTTGAGAAGGTACCAAAACCTCAACACAGTAATAGCATAGTTGTATGAATGACAGATAACTCCTCCATTGAACTTTTGGCTGTGGTTCATACACTCTGCCCTCACATCCCAGCTGTTGCCTTCCCCTTTGCAGTCATGATTCAGGCAGGCAAAGTCTTACAGCTCACTTGGTCCCTGTATCCTCAGCAGTGACACAAGTCTGCCTTGGGTTTTCCTCACTTGAACTGGTCTCAAGTTGAACCAATGTATGCACAGGAATGGCCACACTGGGTTGACTCTGATTAACTACAGTTCAGGGAGAGATGCAACAGGGAGTCTTTTCAGTAAGAAAAGAGAAATTGAGTTGCCAAAATACACATTGCAACCCTCTAAAAGAAAAGGCTCTTTCATTTTCCTCTCTGGTCAGTTTCACTAAGCAGAAGGTATGTAGGATGCATCCTCAGATGAAGAGCCTTCTGTAATCTGCTCGCCAAGAGGTATGGGTAGAGTTTCTGGTTCTCCTGAGCTCCAGTTTCGAGTTTTCACATCCTTCTCTTGTCTGGAGGTCAATCTTCTCATATAGTATTTATACTTATAATTTAGGGAATTCAACTTTAATGACAAATCTTAAAGGGCAACTCCATTTTCTGAGTTCTGAAACAAAAATAAAAACAACAAAAACCCACATTTCCAAATATTTTCCTGTTTTTTCTCATCCTGTCACACAAGGACAAATAAATGAATGGTATCAACAAACTATACTTTACTTGAGTAAAGGTATCTTAGCTTTTTTGGCCACAAAAACGCTAATGAAAGGAAATAATCTTATGTTAATATATAGTCTCTGTAAGGTATGAAACTCTCATCAATAGTACTACAACTTCAATCAACTCCATGTCTGAAATTGCTTAAAACTTACATTAGTGCAAGAGTGAGCAGAACCCGATTCACTGCTTTTGCTGGACTCTCTTCCACTAGGGCTGGAAACTCATGTGTGAGGTGATGGGTTGACTCTATCCGAAGGTAAGATGGAATTTTAAGAATCTGGAGAGTACAAACAGGTAAAAATAAAAATGACAGTTTTAACCAAGTATGATCTTATTAAAATGGTGTAAAATGATAAAATGCATTTTATTATTTAACTCCTTCACTTTAATACTGGAAAAAAATAAGCTGAAGTCTACTACTGAAAGCACTTTAGCCCAGTTCCTCAGTCAGTATAAAAGCCCTAAGTCACTGAAATGGAGGGGCTGAGACTGAATTTCACCCACATAGGTAAGGTGGAGCAATTGTACTGAATTATTCTTGTATTGTGCACAACCTGTGGCACTTCTCTATCAGTACTCTGGAGTCTGCAGGTGTTACTGTACTTATAAATTGCTTCTGGCTATCTACTCAGTAAGTCGCCACAAATGTAACAAAAATCAATACAAGAAAAAAAAGTCTTCTTGCTGCTATGATTTTCTTCTACTTATATACAGCCTAAAAGGTTCATAGGAGAACTACCTCTGAAGCTTCAAATTATAATTTTTCTTTTCAGTTATCTAGTTTCTCAACAAACTCATTTTACTTTTAAGTAGAATCATTCTAAGACACAGTTCAGTCTGCTTGGTTTATTGGTGCTTTTGTGGGCATAAAATATCCTCATGTCTTTGTTCTGAGGAGAGCCATTGTCCTCATGTAGTAAGTGCTATTTTGTTCTTAGAGTGGTTGGGTCAAAATTTGTCTTAAAGTGGCCTGACTTGGCCCTATATGATTCTGGTCCAGGACCTGACTGCTGATTGGGGAAGTTTATATCAGGCAGGGTGGTGTGTCAAAATCTCTGGTCGAGGTGAATATCCTCATCTTGGTAGGTTAAAAATTAAAGTATTTGCCAGATAAGGACTTATTAAAATGCATGTGTTGCTATTGAGAGCTACAATAAGATTCCTATTGACTTTCCATGACAACCACTATACCATTTACTACCAAAACTCTTATGCAGTTGCTCAATGATTTCTCTCATCTCCTGATGAAATACTTTGGTACAGAACAACAGTCCCCCATAAATATTCAATGCAGCATTCCCACAGATGGAGGGTGGCAAATGGGTGAAAATGAACAGTAGTGAACATTTCCCAGACACCAGTGTGGATTGACACCTCCCAGACTTGTAAATAAATGCTTTTTCCCTAAAGTCCCAACCTTTCCTCAAAAGAGAGAGGCTCAATTATTTATTTTTGTCCCCCCGGTAAATTTTTGAATGGCAAAGCAGCATGAAAAGTAGCATGGAGCAAACACTGACTGGTGCAAGGTTCTTCTGAGGGGCTTTTTTGAGGATTATTTGAGCTCTGTTGCATCTCTGGGAGTCAGAAGAGCAACTTGAAGTGGGTGTTTAACAATCAGCTACCTTTCACTCTAAGCACAAAGAAATGAATGAGAACTAATTACCTTAGAGACAGAAAAAGACATGGATTAAATTTGAATTTTTCATCATCTTGCCATTTTTAACAGAGCTGAGTGGTGGGGGAGTGGGGCAGAAGACATCTGAAATATTTACAGAGTTTGGGAATAGCAAAGGGAGCAAGATAGGATAGAAGGTTAATGCCATCTTTAATATAGAAAAACTACTCTCTTCCTGTGACATATGCCTTTGGGATAATCTTGATAAATGCATGAGTATGATCAAAATGTCAGCCAGACTTTCATTACTTTCTATCTCCCCCTTGAATGCTCTTCTACAGTCCAGAAGTTGCCCGCAACAGTCTAGAAGTGGAGATTATCCAGATTACACTGCTACAATGACAGTTTTAGGAGATGGACAAAAGGAATTTCTCTCATAATTTCCCTTCACCCCTGTAACATTACTGAGAAATTTGAGGGTCTCACTGTGTCCATGTGCATATGGTCTGACACAGATCTTGGGGTCAATGCTACACAGGATGCATCTTGTTGCATCAACCTAATGACAGCAGGACTTGGCAAAGCTGAACTTTTGCCTAGAAAGGGATATTTTGGGGATTTAAATATCATGATTGTAAATAATGCCTCAAATAATGCCTTTAACTCTGCTTCTTTCACTGTTCCTAGTTAAGAATCCTGCTGGTTTATTCCACTTTGCAGCATGATTACATAAGGATATTGAAGGATACTTTATAGTAGTAGAAGAGACATAGTAAGAGGAAAACTTCTCTAGGATCTTTGCAGAGAGCCCCGAGTGACCCTTAGCCAACAGTCTTCAAATGTTAGGGACTTCCCTGAGGGAGGATGTTCCTCTCCTGAGAGCAAACAGCCTCTTACATTATTTGGCCTATAAGGTACCTCTGTGTTCCATTCTGAAAATCCACCTGCCTTGTCTGGGCAGGATTTATCTCATCATATACTAATTTCATAGAACTCTCAGGTTACACTCGAGGGACATCAGAAAGAGCAAGAGAAAACTTTTAAAGCAGGCTCCCTGTTAATGCCATAACAGTGGGATTTGATTGACATCTGCTGCTGAACACTGATAGGTCACATGCAGCCTTGCTGGGATACCTAAGAAGACATCCCTATTGCTTTCCTATATCTTCATGGAAGGCTTATGAAGGATCTGTTGCCAAATAAGCAAATATCATAAGACTGTCTCTAAAAGCCTTCTGATATCTATAGTGCCAAATTCCTGAGGCTGCCTTATCCCAGACCTGTACAGCCAATCCCTGAAAAATAAGAATAACGATGTTTTTCCTATTCTGGGTCCTGGTCTCCCTCAAAATCCATGTTGCAAAAATCAGCTTTAGCATGTCAATGGAGTAGTGAAACACTTTTGGAACTGCCTCGCTGCTGCCCTCAGCTATCAGTGAAAATTGTGTGGATCCTTTATAAAAATTATAAGTAAAAATGATAATGATTATTATAGTGCTATTTGTTAGTGGTTTGCATAACAGATCAACTGGCCCCTGGATCAATGGGTGCTCTGTACCAGTTTGACAGAGAGTTTTTTCAAAACAAAATTTGGATTCTTCTCACAACAAAGAGAGAGTCAGAGTGTGCCCAATGCAATTCCCCGGAGAACAAAGGAAAGCACAAAGGAATTACAGGACCAAAGGAAAGAGAGACGATAACTGAGAAAGAATATAGAAGCTGAGTTTGCTGCAAATCCATGGAGCAACGTTTTGGCATTACAGAAGATGGATAAGAAGATGAGAAGCTTAGAAAAAAATTGTGGCAATGAATCTTGGAGCAAAGTGCAGAAGAGGGGGCCAAATATAAGCACAGTGTTGGTAGTAAAAGTAACCAAAGCACAGTGGAATAGTAGTCTCTGGAGAAAACAGGGAAATGAGGAGAATGAAAAGAAGAAATTGCACATTGGGAAAACCATAGCCAATACCTGCATATATCTGCATATATCCAACAAAGGAATGTACCTCTTCCTTATCCGTGTATACACAAAAGTCAACAGTCCAAGCCAGAGTTTGTGTCAACATGGCTATTATAAACAAGAAGGGATGGGTAGCTGGGAGAGTGGGATGAGAGTGTTACAGTGCATTAGAACAAAAATACAGAGTGAACTTCTAAAGCCCGGGATCACGTATTTCTCACAATAAAGCAAACAAGGCAACTGGCAGCGTTCTATAGGGAAAATGACATCACTGCAGATTTTTAGGGATAATCATTTAACTGGATTAGCCCCAAAGTGCTGTGTCTAAAATCAGCATCCCTGTCTCTTTATGTACTCCAGATGAAACACATTAGCAGAAATATGGCAAGGGACATTCACAATGCACTGTTCTACATTATCAGCATTTTTTACAAATCTGCAATTAGTCTAAAGGGCCTGGGTAAATTAGGCCTCTTGATAAATGAAACACCTAGACAGGTCTCAGATTTATTGGATCTAGCTGTCCTGCTGTCCAGAGTCTGTCAGCTAGGCTGTGGAACAGAGATAGTACAGTGGGAAAGTCTATGAAGCCAACATACCTGCGAACTGCTGAGCAAATGGTGAAAAACCCTGACTAGGGTTGCTGACAGATTAGATTTGAAAGTTTCTGCCAGGAATATTGTAAATTTAGGGAAAATGCAATGAGTGAATAAATTAAGAGGCCCACCTCAAAATTAGGTATATAAGTGTGATATCTTCTGATATTATAGTGTCAGGGATACTTAGTGCCTTAGACAGAGATGAACACATATGTACAATCAGAGAGAATCAGAAGAGAGAGAAGAGAGAAAAGAGAGAGAGGAGCATTTAGTGAAGACAAAGGTAGCATTTTCATATTGTACAAATTATGGAGAAAAAACGATACAATGTTATTAACTCTTCTTCCTCTGACCCTAAACTAATCTGTCTGAGAGGTGAATATTTGTTCCTCTGAAGGGAAGAATGGTAGTTTCTGTTTCTTTTCACCCCCAGAGCAATTTTAAAGAAAGCAATATACTATGATAGTGCATCTTTGATACATACAGCTATTTCCTTACATGCACAGCCTGCTCCTAACTATTTTAATACGTCCCCCGAGCTAACCATCACACAATAAAGTTGCTGTCACTGGGAAGCAAAAATAGTCTAGAGGAGGGAAGGAGGTATAGGAAATGTCCCGAACATCCTTATTTATATCTTGAGATCATCTGCAGTGATTTCCATCTAGTGTCGCGACACCTGCCAACTCCTGTGCTGCTGCACTTGCTGAACTCAGCTGAACAAGCCAGTTAGGATTTTCCAGCAGATGTTCAGATGTTTTTCTTTTCCCGCTCTCTTTCTTTGTTGCCTTCTGTCTTTAAAAGCCCTGTAGGACCCCAGGCTTGCAACTGTACCTAGCTTCTCAGAAACAGACCACATCCAAAGTTCCACTTATGGCAGTGCTCAGATCAGCAGAGCTAATATTTGAGCATAAAGACATTTTATATTGTTTGTGAAAAGCAGGGAAGAGGAGTAGAAGGAACTAAAATATCTGGACCCATTTGTTTCGGAAGGCAGTGCAGAAGGCTGCCACTCCTGTCTCACTGCTTCTGCGCTCCCTGATCACTCAGCGTTCTCTAGTAAACCCGCATTGATTTCCCTGTCGATAGTGTTCCCTCCAATCACAAAGAAACTGTCAGTGCCAAATAAATGGCTGAGTGTTTTCCTGCAGCACACTTAGCTCATCCACCTTATAAAAAGCTTACTTTGCTGCTGCATCCCTCTCCTTTCAAATGAGTACACTCTGTGTGATCTTAGAAGAAAGAAAGAAATCTCTTGTGCCTACCAAGGACCCAAATTCACACTGGAAGTGCACAGTGTATCCAATTACACTGCAGTTTGATCCTGCTACTTTTCAAGACCTTCTAAATTATGGAATTAAAATGGTTTAGTGGAAAAAAGGACTGGTGACACTAGCAGTGTTAAGAATTTAGAATGTGCCTTCTCATATATTAAAAAAGGCTCTTTGAATATCATCAAAGAGATTTAAGAATTTTTATTCCTTTTTAAAGCTGTTTTAAAACTGATTAGGCTTTTTAGAATATGCCTGTCTCTTGCTCTCTCTCTTTCCCACTGCCTTTTCTCCCAAGTCTTCCCTCCTGCTGATTAATCAAACTTTTCTTTGTTAACATAAGGCACTTCTGCCAAAATATTATCATTTTGCCAAAGAATGAAGCAGGCAGCCCAGCACTGAGACCTGGCACTGTTTTGTGTTGCGGTCTCCTAAACGCTGTAGGTGTAAAATGACTAGAGAGAATCAGCACTTTTCCAACCACTTAATCTTTCCAACAACAACAAAAGTGCCTGACATTATTCTCATAGAAATTTTTTTTTTAAAAATTAATTTGAAAAAAAGTGGGGAAAACACAGAGGGAAGCTAAAAGTTCTGATGTCCTGTGCACTTGAAAATCATAAAGCAACTTCCTTGGGAAATGTCTGTGGGTTTTTCAGTGTGGAGGTTAAGCCAGATGTATGTCTGTTTGTCTGTGCATGAATGTGCACCTATATATTGAGGCTGAGGGCATCTGCATCCATGCAGCCTAGCCTATGCCACAACACTGTGAAAATGTTGATATTCACCATTTGAAAGTAATTAGCGTGATTGTTGTCTTTAAAGTATTCCCTATGTTGAAAATGCTTACAATAATAAACACTAATTGCTTTCAAATGGCAAACTGGAACCACTGCATCCGGGTGGTGTTCCACAAGTGAGCATGAAGGCATATGTATCTGTGGGTGTAGAGATACATATGTATGTGTATGTATGTGTCTTTGTGTGCACACGTGTGTAGATGTGAGCCTAACATGAAACACACAGACATACCTGCCAGAAACAGAAACCTTCCTGTCCAGGAAGGAGAATCAGAGGTAAGGTGACTTACAAAGAGAGAAAAGCTGACAGGCTATCCTGCAGTATCTGAAGGGGAAAAAGCAAGTCTTGTGATTCAGGCGCAGAACTGCATATGGCCAGCCCTAGCTGCTGGGACCAGTCTTGCCAGAACAAGTACCCCACTGAAGACAACCTGGGTGGAGAGACATTCACCAAGACACTGGAACTATGAGAGAGGGGTTTTCAGAGCCTTGATCATCTTCAGGAGGAGAGGTGAAGGGATGCTTGACTTTTACCAAAACATAGGACATGAAGTTGGGCAATGAAAAATAAAGTGTCTAAACTGATCAGTGCTTCTTAACAGTCTAGCTGATGACCTTTTTCCACCAAAGAAGATCTCCTGAGGCTAGCAGGGAGGCTGTGTTCATAAATGCTTATCAAATATATTGACATTCTCAGCTGCTCTGAGCTAAGTTGCAAAATGTTCTCACTCCATGAGGGAAGGGTTGCTAACAAGCCTGTATCTCTTCTCACACCAGTGTAAATCAGAAGCAACACCAAAACAGTCACCGTAAGCCATGCTGTCATCAAACTGGAATGAGTGAGGAGAAAATTATGCCTGATTCTGCTTGTCAGTTTACAGCTAAGCTGGAAATCACATGCTTGGCCCTAAATGAACAGTTTTAAATGAAACAGAAGTTCAGTTCAGCTTATTCAAACTCTACACTAAAAATTAGCCTAGCCTGCACTGTCAGCAATAATCAGGTAAAGTCCTCTGAGACAGTAAAGTTGCAAATGAAAAAAACCATCCTCCCAGTGAGGATGGTATTACCCTTTCTCAAGCATCAGAATCTGGGATCAGAGCTCACCCTCAGGACTATGGCTCCCAGAAATGCAGAACCCTTGCACAATTCTTCCACTGCTCTGTAAAAGCCAGGGCAAGATATGCTGTGGCTGTCTCTGGCAGCTGTGTTAGGCCAAACAATGAGTGCCTTAGAAAATCATCCTCACATGTGTGAATAATAATTGGAAGGCAGACTGGGGACGGCTCTCCAGCACAATGTCTCTCTGCAGGGAGGCTTGCAGTTTCCTGCAGTGAGAGAGCAAGCGGGAGGTCCGTCAACTCCTGGAAGACCCGTCCTGGGAGATCCTAGCTTGCTTTGCTTTGGCAGGAGAGGAGGAAGCCATGAGCCCTCTGGGTTGGCAGGGTTGATGCTGAGTGGATTTGCAGAGCTCTGCTGAGCCATGAAGCTGCACCATGCAGGTAGCCCTGCTATGCAGAAATTCAGGAGGGAGCCGCTGAGGGACAGACATCCTGCCTGATGGTGTGCTCCACCAGCAGCAGCACCAGCATCCCCCTCCTGCAAAAGGAATCTGGGGTACACAGCCCCACCATCACCCTGAGCGAGGCACAGCTCTGGCATGAACTCATGGGGAGCCTTTGAATGACAGCACAGGATGAGCAGCCCTGCTCCATTTCAATGTGTGGATACACTGACACCTCAGCTTGCAGCAGCACAGGTTTAGGTTAGATATTAGGAAAAATTTCTTCTCTGACAGGGTGGCTGGGCATTGGAACAGGCTGCCCAGGAAAGTGGTAGAATCACCATCCCTGGAAGTGTTCAAAAGGAGTGTGGATGTGGCACTTGGCAAAATGGTTTAGTCATGAACATGGCAGTGTTAGGTTATCAGCTGGAATCAACGATCTCAGAGGACTTTTCCAACATTATCTATTCCATGATTATGTGCTACTACTTATTTCAAACTCTGTTTGGGATGTAAATTCCGGGGGAAGAGAGCTTAGCATGAGATACTACTAATTTTTTGGTAAGAGGGAATCCTTAGAAACAGTAAGGTGACGGCTTGTGCCTTCCTCTGAGGTTGTCACTGTCCCTATAAAACCTGTGTGCCTCCCTCTTGGTCTCTCTGCATCTTTGCTGGCATTGACTTTAGACACCAGCGCCAACAGAGGCTTTGTATCTCCCCCATTCAAAGTACTGTAAAACATGACCGAACAGGGAATATCAGGGGCCATTAAACATGCTTTAAAAGTTCTTTAATTTGATGTATCATGATAACTGCACTTTAATAAAAGCAATCTCTGGTCTTAATAGCCATACAATAAACTGTTATTTATATGAGTCAACGTGCCTGGCTGAGCCTTCCAGGTGTGCCCCAGACTTTGAATCATCGAAGCAATCCAGAGGGAGGACGTTGTCTGACAGAACCCAAACAAGGATTATAAACAGGTGCCATTTTGCCTAGTTGCATCTAGGGGTATGCTGGCTATATTAAGCGCCTGGCACAACATGGCACTTTCAGTGCTTTGATTTATTTCAGTATTACATTTAATTGTTTCCTTCTTGCCGAAGCTTTAACATGCAATGCTTGTAAATATAACCTGCACCCTCCATATGGCATGCTGGTTTTCCATTTTCAAATGCAATCGTCCTGGAATAATGACTGTGGTATAACTCAATTTGAGTTCTGCTGCTGGGGACTTTATTACATAATGCTTTCTAATTGACCCTCATAGTTTAATAAGACAGAACATTTCGCCAGAACATTGACAAAAGTTATTAATTTTCACTTCAGCAGAGACCAGTGTCCCAATTAAATCCCATGATAATGCCTGACTGACTGACTGACCTCATTATGGCTAATGCTTATTAGTCCTGCAGAGAGGATAACATCACACACTGTTAAAATGGCTAAATGAGCACATACAACTATTCAGCATGATTATAATTTACATACATGACTAATTTTACTCCACCAGTCCTTGTCTGGTGAAACTAATGCTGTAAACTCCTGTCACAGAACAAGATAGTCACTGAGAATTTTGAACCTATCATAAAAACAGACCTGAAGTGATTTAAAAGAAAACAACACCCAGTTAAATCCTGCTTGCCTTCTTGAACAACAATTATAAGTACTCATACTATGTGTCCTTCAACAGGTAATGTGCTTATGCATGTTTCCTTTTAAAAAGTAATTACTTCATTTTCTTTAATGAACTAAAATAATGTCTAAGATCAAACCTTTCTGAAAGCATTTTTACATGGCTTACAGTTTAACTGCTCTTCCTCATGAGGGGCTGTGTTTTTACATTTTCCTAGATGTTAAAATATAGTGTACATAGCAATTTTGCATTCATCAGAATATTTTCCTCTGTTTCTTTTAATAGCTCCTGTCCAGTATATCACTTAAGCCAAAATCTCTTATTAATATGTTATGAACTACAGAAAGCACAAGTTTAAAAAATGTCACCTATTTTGACAGAGCCCTTCTGAAAGAATGGCTGCATTTCTCATGTGCTTTTAAGGAGAAGTGGGGTAGGTGAGTACAGTGTAAGGAGTTCTTACACCCTTTCCCTATGGTTTTAAGTTGCTACAAATACATACATCTCATGATATGAAGCATGTACCAATACTCCAACCTCAAGATTTTCTGTGGGTTTATTGCATCCTTTTCCCACAGGATCGTATATTTGACAAAGAGCAACAGTGAAACAGTCTCTCTCTCAGGATTTGGTTTGTTCAGAGGCAGGGTGGTGTGAAGTTTCAAAAGAGAAATCTACAAGACAGGACAAGACTCACAGATGCTGGTAGATGAAGATAAACAGCAACACCCACTACCACACACACATATATGTAACCTCACCAAGGCCAGGTGATGGCCTAGATTTTCAGGTTAACTAGCTTAATTTTTTCAGACACACCTCAATGACACCACAGTCTATGTCCCCTTGCCTTCCAATAAGATTATCCTGTAGCAGTGTTGCCTCTTTGAAAAAAGTACTTCCAAGCCTAGTGGGCATAGGCTCAGGGGTTGTTCTCCTTCAAAATGGCTGTAAAAGCAAAGCCAAGGTCAGACACAGCAGTCACTGCCACTGCATAAAGGTTGCATGCATGAGAATAACTGCCAGGGAAAAGTCCCTTTCCTCATACCAGTTCCATCCTCTTTTTTTTTTTTTTTTCCAGACATATCAATTTTCATTCATAAATCCCTTAACTCATGAGACTGGGTTGAGTCTTTCAGCCTTGTTTTCAATTGTTTTCTGCGTTCATTGCTTCCAGTCACATACCTCACACCGATGCCTTCAATACACCTCCTGCTCAATCCCCATCTTAATCACATTTCATCTTCTGCCATTATACCTTGGGAAGGAATATAGCTGACATTGTCTATAAAAATGAAGTGCTAACACAGCAAAAACTTAACTCTCAGACATATACAATAAATGTTTGCATGGTTACAACTGAGCAAAAAATTTGGCCCAGCATGTTTGTAAATAAAACCTGGAAAGTGCTGAGAGATGCTAATTAAGTTGATAGTGTATTCTTAATTTAAAAATAAGTATTTGTCTTTTGCCATTTAACTGTCATGTTTAATTTCCAATATTGTGTTATGTTCACTAACAATGTGATGAGACATAGCATAGCATGATGCTTCACTGTGTAAAATAAGCCAAGCAATTGTGAATGCATTAAAGAAACATCTGATCACACCATGCATTATGTAAACAATGAATCCAAACAGAAATTAAGACACTGTAAAACAGATCTTTTGTCCTGGTACAAATCTCTTCCATACTCTATTTTGCTGCCACTTTGAAATGTTTTTAAGGCTTAGGGAGAGGGAGGGAGG
>VZTX01015624.1:0-13224 GCA_013400915.1 Pardalotus punctatus | reverse complement strand
GAAGGAAGGAAGGAAGGAAGGAAGGAAATCCATTAACCTACCTGCTTGAGTCTGGAATTTGTTAAAAAGCCTTCATCAAAACTGCTGATTTGTGTATGATGATCAGCATTCAAACTGTCAGGGACATCTGAAAATATCCAAAACAAAACTGGCCAAATGGATCCATCTAGACAACTGAAGGATCGCAAGGTCTGTCCATGAATCACATTTCTCTAATTGAGCCTTCTTAGGAAGAGAAATGCTATGGTTTGAAACTCCCTGTGGTTCAGCGTGAATTTTTTTTTTTGCATATCACTATTTTTTCACCTAGCAATCCTTCCAAAATCATACAGAAAAGGATCAACCACAGTTTAGGGAAACAACACAAATTCAGTACAGGTAAAAGTCTAAAAGCATTGTCTGGAAGCTACATACAGTGAGGAATAGAAACAACTGTAATGCTGGGTTCAGGCTAGCAGGAAGGAGAGTCCGAAGATATATCTGTGAAGTAGTGCTGTGCACGCAACCGCAGAAGGGAATAAAGTAGCAAGATAGGTGAACAGCTGGAAAATAGAGAAATAGGTAATAAAAGGCCATGGGGAAGGGGAGGAAAAAACTATGAAAAATGAAAGTTCATGGATAGTTGTCAGGCAAAGGCCTTGTATGCTTTAGATAATGCTGGGGCAGACAAGTAAAGCAGGTCATGAATCCAGGAAGGTTAGAAAAAGGAAAAAAGGAGGGGAAATCATATGAAAAGAAGTTTGTTCTTTTTCAACAGCTCAGAAGTCAAAATGCTACACTGTGGAATCAAGTGCAAAGGAAGTCAAGGAATTTGTAATAGAAGACTTCTTCATCTGGGGTCAGTCAAATGTTACACTCCAGTCAGTTCATGGCAGGAGCCATGTGGACAGAATGTGGCTGTTAGTAACAATAGGAATTCAGAAAGGAACAGTTTTTCCGTTTATTTTAGAACAATAAAGAAGAGCATAAAGGTCACAAAGCAGTCATGGGAGTTGAACCTAAATAAACTGCTGCCTTATTAGTTCACTCTCAACCTTAAGGGATGCTTTCAGCGCTTCTTGAAATGTTTTCTCTCTGGTTCTTGTCACTCATGAAGCCTTTCCCAAACACCTATTGTGAGGAAACAGCTTGCTACTTCCATTTACGCTATATGGACAGACAACTCAAGCTTTATACCTCAGTGTGCTTTTTCTCCTACTCTTCCCTTGCCTCTGCAAGCACTTCTTTGATACGTGAAGTCATGAGATTAATCTTTTGAGTTTAAAGCTTTTTATGAAGATTATTGTTCCTTTTAAACACATGTAACTGGAGGCCACAGCAAGAATTACTGTCTGAAGCTGATTTTGCCATGGTGGATGTAAACAGTCTGACCTTGGCATCTTCGGAACTGTATAAGATAAGAGTGTAAAGAGCAGAAAATCAGGATGGTGTATGTCACTGTTAATTAGCACATTCCATGTGGGGATGGAGAAAAAGAGGAGGATGGAAATACTGTCTGCAGGTTGAACACTGTCCATGCAAAAATTCCGTTTACACATTACTGGAAGAAATAAATGGAGTAAGAAGGAAAATCGGTACTTCCTTTCAAAATTGTTTGCACTGTGAAATCAGAAAATATCCTCCTCCAACAGAAAAATAGCCTCCCTTCTGTCACCTTTGGTGTGGAAAGTGGTACATACTGATAGTAATGCTATGCTACAGATCAAGTAAAAATTAATCTATCCCATTGAAATTGTAAGGGGAGTCTGGGTAGTCAGTAAGTAATCATTCCATTTGGAATTGGTCCAGAACATGGGGGTTAACGCACCCACTCTCGCAAAATATATCGTGAGACCTTTAATGAGCTGAGTGGTCAGTATCAAATCTTGGAAAGGTGTCTAAATGGTCTCCTGACATCATTCTGGGCTGTGGTTCAGCATGGACTAGGGATGAGGGAAGGGAGAGAAAAAAAGGAAAATGCCACCTACAGTACTGCCTTGCCAACACCTAATAAAGAAAAAGGAAATTAAAAACTAATCAAAGGTGAAGAAAGGACATGAAAAATTTAAAGATCAAGTCCAGAGTGGACTATAGAACGGACTGGAAGGAATTGAGAGGAACGGAAAGAACGGAGGAAAGAAAACAAAATAAGAAAATTAAACCTTTAGAAAGGAAAATAGTTTGCTATCAAGATAAAGATTAATAAGACTTAAAAAACCAACCAGCCAACCAACCGACCAACCAACCAACCAACCAAAGTAAAACACAAAAAACCCACAAATAACAACAACAGCAGCAGCAACAACAACAAAAACAATTAAACAAACAAAACAACCCTAAGAAATACAGGAATGAAAGGAAGAAGAGAAAGTTGGCCTCCAGGATGTGGCAGGAGTAATTTATTGACAGAAGAAGACTTCACTGTGGAAGGGAGAGGGAGAGAGAGAGAGAAAGAGAGAAATTAAATTAATTTTTCCCCTCTGTGTTCACAAAGGAAGATAGGAGACAAATGCCAGGAACAGACATAAATTTCCCTGGGGTAGAAGACGAAATATTGAAGAAAATCAGGATCATGTCAGACCAGGTGATTGAGAAATTAGAACTTCCAAAGACTGACAAAGCTTTACAGTCAGATTAGTTCCAACAAAGAACAGTGAATAAAGGATGAGATAAAGAAATGAAGGAAACCTTTAGGTTGTATTTTGGTACAGCAAACCTGGGCTAAAATGGTTCACAAAAAGTTCAGGAACTGTTGAACCAAGTATCTCAGGAACTGCAGGATCAGTATTTCATACTGACTGTGTCTCCACCCTAGAGGGACAGAAAGTAGGGGAGACTTCAAAGGTTTTCCTCACAGCCACGGAGATCACTGTCTGCCTGTTTGCTGACTTTTATGTATCTGGCACTTGAGATCTGCTGGCAGCCATTTCAGTGTGGCTCCAGTGACAGGGTGGGCCAGTAACTTTACATTTGTGGTGTCAGGAAGAGCTATGTTCCCTCTACCCTTTAAATCAACATTGTAAATATGTCAACATCACCCGTAGGAAGCATTAGAATGTGTTATTTTAAAGTGTTTAGAAGGCAGCTTGGATTTTTTCCATTTGAGCTTTGTGTAAGCAAGGGTTTTCTACTACCTGGGGCTCCTGTGAGAGGCACCCAGCCATCACAATGAGAAAATACATGCTGGAAAATACTCACCAAAGCCAGAACCAGTGAACAGTGAACACAGCTGTATTTGCCATGCATGCATCTAGGTCAAATTCAGCAGTAAAACAGTAGCCAAACCTTGCTAGAAAACAGCTGCAATGGGGTACATTTCATGCCATATTTTGGCATTTAGTGTTTGTAACATTCTGTGCTGAAGGAAAAGAAAGGTGTGGAACAGTCTATGTGACTGAGAGGGTGTCAGATTAAAAGAAATGGAGCAAATTAGAGATCATTAGGAAGCTTTGACTACTCACAACTTCTCTGAAATTACACTCTAGTTATTTGTTTGGCTGCTGCTTATGTCACCAGTGTGTTTGTTCTGGTCTAAAAGACTTGCACACAAAAACCCCAAGCTGAAGTTAATGGGACTGACATGCTGCAAGGGACTAGATAATTAATACCAGGGGTTGGGTTGGAGCAGGACAGGACTGCTCCACTCATTTGTTTTGTCCTGCTCATTTATTACCCATTGTATAAAACAGCTGCAATTCTTTAGCTACATATAAATGAGAATTCTGCCAATTAATGGCACAGAATCTCACACCACTGATTGTTGCTCTGTGTTTTAGTCTGCAAGTTCTGCTTCAGACACCATCTTAAGGAGTAGATGCTGTTCACAGCTTTGCTTGGGGGTAAGAAAATGTCCCAGCATTAAGGTCTGAGTAACTGTGAAGTTTCCACTTTGCCAGGGCACTCAAAATTCCTGATGTTACAAGATTTTAGTAAATTCTTTTGGCGCACTTAATTATTTCTTATGTAAAAGGAAATATAAATATAGGTTGTTCATGGCAATGCAAAGTCTCATGCAGTGGATTCCCTTTACAGCTACAAGAGCCTTTTTATTTTTTGTGTCATTTCAATAGAGTTGTTATGAAATGTCTACAACTCATGCGAATGGCAATGTCTAAATATTTAACAAAATCTCTTAAAATCAAATTTTTCTAACCTGAGTTATTATACAAGGCTTTCATCTTGCACAAATAAATAGTTGCCTGCACTACAACAAAATTTCCTTATGTAAATCTGCAAATAGCCAGTGAGCTTCTCTGTCTGCACATTACCTATGCATGCAAATAAGTCTTTTGAGAATATCTCCATTTTCACTTCTGCATGCATATATATGCAAGAACAGTCAGATTCTTGCTCACATTATCTAAGAAGGTTGATCAAATACTAAAAACTACAGGATTTTTTTTTTTTTCCTTTACAAACACAACTAAAGACACTGAGATTTGTGTACATAACTATATATCACTTTCACTGGAAGCAGAAAGCTTCAAAAGGAATTGCTGCCAACAGGACAACAAAGCTCATGATTTTAACCTTTGCCCTGTAGTCTCTAAGTCAAAGATCAAAGTTCCCTGGTTCCGAAGTTGTTTGCATATGGTCATTCAACACAACACATGCTTTCAAGGAATTTCTTTGTAAATACAATTATAATGTGCAAAACCCAGCAAAACAAAACAATCACATATGTTCACATTGATTGAAGGTTAAAATCATAGGTCACTCTCAGTTTCAGTTTCCTGGGGCTTGGGTTTGCTCTCTCAGATAATAAAAATTGTGTTTTGCAGAGCAAAGCGTGTAATAAATAAATTTAGACAGAAGTTTAATTGGTAGTTTCTGGGATTAACAGCAAGAATGTGAGCATGAAAGTACTTACACTCTGCACAAACTTCATACCATTGTAATAATGTCTGAACAAAAGGGGAATCTTATTGCTACTTTCAGCAACAGTAAGAAAGTCTGTATTTCCGTATTAACGATTCAAGAGCACTGCGCACAAAAAGGTTGCGTTAGCTCTTAGCAAATCTTTTGTACTGGTGAAGATTTCTGTGCTTGTTTTTGGAAGTAGTGACTTAAGGCTCATTACATACTGCTAGTTTAGCGCAGACAAATGTAGTAGGTAGTTTTTTCACCCATCGCCTTTAAAAGTGGATTGAATGCATTGTGTTGTATGACCAGAGAGCACAATGCTGACAATGACCCTCAATTGCTGCCTGTATTTTTACTGCTTGATTATCAGCAGAGCTGTGTGGAGCATGATGTCTCCTCTAAAAAACAGCAGCTCTAAAAGAGCACCACATCCTTCATGATGACATAGACAGTGAATGTCTATTGCCAAAGCAATGTCCTGAAAGAGGACACAAAACACTGGGGTTTTTTTTGTATCTTCGGTGTCAATGAGCAGGTTGTGCTTCTCCATGATGTTAATCTAATTTGAGAAAACAGATTGTTCAAAACATCTTGTCATTGCTTATAATGCTGTAAGCATAAATGTGCTATATTCTCAGAATGCAATTTGCAAAAACCTCAGTTTGTGTGTTTAAAATTGTGCAAGATTTGCAAAAAAGTGCAAAGACAGTTGTTTTGCACTTGTTCCAGTGCCGGAGGGACTCAGGAAAAAAGAGCATTCTCCAAATCCTAAATTTGAACACTGACTTTCAAGCAGATGATTAAAACATTAAAAAATAATGCTGTTTTTCTCTGCCTTTTTTTTTTTTCAAAAAAAAAATTATCCAAGATTTTATAGTGGTAAAGAGTAGGTTGAGTTTTATTCTTCAGATAATTTTTTTAAAAATTAAAAATCTAATATATTTTTGCTTTTCTTCACAAATTGCTACTAGAGATTTCATTTCCTAATAAGTATCTTGTTCACAGTGTCTGTTCACTAGGTTTGGATTTTTGCAAAGTTTTACAATTTTTGCATATCTTACCTTCTCATTAAATGTAACACAATCCTAGTTAGCACTGGAATAAAAAGTGTTTAAATACCAAAAGAAGCTCTGGTATTTCTGGCCACAAGTTCAGCTATGAAGTCTATGAAATCTCACAGGGAAACCTATCCCAGCTAAATATCCAGCCCAGTTTTGCAGACTCAACAGATGTGGATGGTTCAAATAAGCATCTGGACTTTTGATGTTCACATAAAACCACATGCTGGTTTTCTGAGGTTCCCCAGATCTAGAGACCTCCCTGCACCTACTGACAAATTCTGACTGAAACCTGAACCATTTGTGACTAACCAGTATCAACTGTCTGAACCAAAACCATGGACAGAAACCATCTCTGTCATAAAATCTTTTCTGGGTGTTCAAGTCATGAGGCAAGCCTAGCATTTTGGCTACGTCTCTGATTGCCACCAAGGGCTAACATTTCAGCCGGGACAGATGACCATTACACCTAGATTTCTGGATTGCTTTGAAGTGGATTTATCACTTACTGAATAACAATATCCCCACAAACAAATTTTTGGGGAAAAAAAAAGAGAAGAGAGCTCTTTAGTTGTGTTACCAGGCTCTGGATTCAATTAATTTGTAAGAGTTGAGAAAAGCCCTTTTCTTTTTTAAACCAGACATTTATTTTTAACAAGGGATGAAATCATTGGAGAACAAAAACTGAGACATCTGTTGTTTTATATCTGTTTATTATAAGTGCTTAAATGTGAGTTCGGTTTCACACAGTTTTGACATTGTTGCTTCGTTAATAATGATTACGTAATTGCAACCACAAAACAAGCTGTAAGGCTGTAACATTTTCATTACTTATTAGCAAAGAACTCGAAACAAAAGACAGATCAGCAAGGAGGTAGCAAAGATTTTTGTGTTGAAAGTGGTTCATATATAGAATTTCATAGCAGCTGTGATCTGGATCATGCTGGTGAAAATAACTACTAGACATTTCTGTTAAGGAATTTGATTAAATAAAAAAAAAATCAAAACATCTTTGAAGAACAGGCTTATTTCATTGAATTTTTTTGGAAAAAAAATGGCAAAAATAACTATTTCACTCACTGTTGCTATTTGATAAAGTTGTTGAACGTTACATTGTTTAAGTGAAAATATGTCTCTAATTTTGATTAATTTTTTTTCCATTCACATATTCACACAAATATTAGGTCTAACCTATGTTTTCTAAATGAGCTCAAAATGTAAAGCAAAGCATTCAGGTTATTTAAGCCATTGTAGAATTTTACATTTTTAGATTACAACTCTTCAATGCATACTTTTTATTTTAATAATGCTACATAAACATAAACTTTTACTTTTTTAACAGTTAAAATTTTGAATGAGATTTTTTAACAAAACTTTTCCTTCCTCATAAGTGGAACTGTAAGTTTGTTACTAGCTGCCATGACATGACCTCACCTGCACAGGCTACTTGGAACAGGCCATTTTCTTTATAAATTTCCTAGGCAGGAAGAGTGTGGTAAAGACAAAGTGAGGTGGCATCAAGCAACATAATTGTAAAGGAGGAACACCGGTATCTCACAAGTAGATACATCATAGCCATGCAAGCAGCAGAGACACCATTTCCCAGAGCAGTAAGAGACCACAGTGCACAATATATTAACCACAGCTCTATTTTTACATATGTGATGAATGTCTTCTGTTTTTTTTGCTTAGTATTTACACAGATACATAAATTTTCCACCCTGAAGGAGTCATGTCTGTATGGACGGTTGCTGTGGTACTCTGAATCGAAGTAGCAGTCACATGTTTTTTTCCCCCACTTGCTTTGCAGGTTTCAGGATACTCAGGCCTCTGCTCTACTGACATCCCTTAAGGTGCCACCCCAAACTGACAATACTTTAGGCACAAAAGCTTTCCCATGCAGCAGAAAGCGCATGGAAATGCTCAGTGTACCACACATCTGTAATTGCAATCACAAATTTTAAATCAAATGAAAGCCAAGATGCTGTGGTGTTGTATCATCAAAACTTTGCAGGCTCAGATGGAAGGACTAGGGAGAATTGGAAGACATTTGGAAACAGAGCTGTAATAGAGACAAACAGGGAGTCTTAAAACTGAGGACAGAGAGCAATTGACTTTACTAATGGAAACACATGCAGTATTAAATGAAAGTGTTCCGCACCTTCTTCATAAGGTGGCACTTGGGAGCCCAGTCTCTCCATCCTGTAGGGTACACTTCTAACACAGTGTGAGGGGAAAAACAGCCGAGTGATTCCAGCTTGGTTAATGGGAGCTATGCTCCTAATCCATGGTGTGCAGTGTGAAATATTTACCTATGCCTTTCCAGTGAGGCTACTTATGTAATTTCAAGGGAGGAAGTAGCCAAGGGGAAGCTGCTTTATACCAATTAAATGGAGAAGAATTGGATGGAGGGCAATTCAATGCATTCACCCTTACAGGGAGATCTGTGTTTAAACATCTCAATGGGACATTTTTTAATGAAGAACTAAACTGCACGCCCTGCGTATGTCAGAAAGGGATAGCTGGGGCCCTCAACACTAAATTTCTCTCTCAGGAAGGAGACTAGTGTGTAGTGTAGCTTCCTGCTGGGTGATATATTTACCTTATCAAGATGATCACAGAGAATTGTGTAAGTATATGTATTCATAAATCACTTCACCTCCAGACTATGATGGGAGAATGTTGCAAGGTTGGAAGGTTTTGAAAACACCTCCAAATACATTGAGGCTTTTGTCAAAGTTGATCGGATTCTGTCTGACCCTGAAGAATCTTCTTACTCCTCATCTTCATTTTGCTTTCAAACTTTTTCCGCACTCCTCCCATTTCTTCCATTCTCCATTTGCTCTTCTCCGACCCCTTCAATTTACTACAAAGCTGCAACACCTGTCTCTACACATAAGCAACTCTTGTATAGATCTTCAACCTCAGTCCAGACCGCAGGGATCAAATCAGAAGATTCTGGAAGATATAACAGCTGTGTAATATATCTGTATATTAAGTCACTTTGACCCACTTTGCTAAGGTCCAAGTGAGTCAAAGCCAGAGTAGTTAACACCCTGAGGACCTAAATGAAAGTCTAACTCAGATTTTGGGCACTTTGGACATGTTGCATAAACAGAAACTGTCCCTTATATTTGGAAGAGACAGTCTTGGATACCATCTGACTTATCACCTCTGAGGATGTTCCTGTGTATTCTACATATACAGATCAGAAGTCTCAGAGTAAAGGTTGAAAAGAGCATACTGTCTACCATCAGAACCAGCAAAACTTTACTATGGATATTTTGGATTTAACAAAACAAAACCAGCCATCAGCAAAGGAATAGTTATAAATTTACTACATTATCCCATCTCTCAAAAGAGTTTAAACTTGTGCCTGTGTTTTGGTTGACAGTTGTCTAATTATTCTCTTTTTTCATGTGCAGCCCCCTGTAGGAAAGAGTTTAGATGCAACTTTTTCTCATGCTAGACATAAATGAAACTCTAGCTTAGGCCACAGGCAGACAGCTTTTAGGCCCACATTTTGGCATCAGTGGAGTTGCTCTGCATTGGCAAGGGTGTAAATGAGATCAGAATCTGGCCTGTGCTGTACCACTGCAGTCATACTTAAGAGCTGAGCCAAGATTCACAGGTGAGAATGTGCACATACCTGCCAAGCCTATCAGATTGTCAAGCATTAGGTTACATATATTTGCAGTTCTCTCTATGACCAGTAACAGATTCAATCATCCAGTGCAGGACAACTGCAAAAAGTGATCTTGTACACTGAGCTCTGGTACATATTTCTGGCCTCCTGTGATGTGTGTAGCTATAACGGTATCGGCCACTTTTTTTCTAGAAAGTCCCTCTAGTTTTCCCAGGAAGCAATGATCAGAAAGACCAAGAATAAACTACCAGATGTTTCCATCCAAGACCCTCAAGTAAACTCAGCAGTAAGAGCTCCTGCCTGACACACTCCAGTTCCAGAAAAGATTGTCACTGTTCCCATGGAATAAGAGAAGCTATAGCCACTGGATGGGTGGAGAGCAGTGGGATAAGTGGATAAGGGTGAAAAAAAATGGCTGCAGCTCTGGGTCCTACCTTATTTGCCAAAATTGCCTTTCTCCTGTGGCTACCCTTGTTGTCTAGGGCACTACCACAATCTACTCCCTTATGCACACTTTCTCTTATTTAACATTTTCATTTGCATCTCAAAACAAGTGATTCAGAATTATGCATCCTCTCTCACCAGAAAAGATGAAACTTTCCATGAAACTTTTTCAATAGTATACCCATGGCTTAGAAACAGTATCCACTACTTCTAAAAAAGTCCTTATAAACCTAAGGAAGTAGAATGAACATGCATTTTTTGGACGTCACTGAGAAGACAAGAAGCTAAGAAACTCAAGAAAAGATTGCCTTATGCTGTTTTCCAAGCCCTTTCCTAAGCAGTACTTGTCTCCCTCAAGAATTGTGAGACAGTCCAGGAGAGAAGGAAATGGTAGGTCTGAGAAGGTTGAAATATATGGATGTCCCAGCAAGTTTTTGATCAATTGCACAATTCAGGATCTTTGACTACTGATGCAACCCAGTGTGGCTTCCATCCAAATAGAGTGAATTGGGGAAAGAAGACAGAGTTTCAGTGGAGGATGGCTTATCTTCCTTAGATTTTCTTGTAAAATAACACCAAATAGCACACATAAAAAGCAAAATTATAAGTAACCCCAGAAGACTATGAAGAATAATAAAAATATTAGGAGAGCTCAAGACTTATATTTAAAAGTCTTCTGCATTCTCTAACAGCAAGATATTCTGAAAGGTGAGCAGAGTTATCTTGAAGAAATACAACAAGAACAGAACTTCTTCCCAATGAAAATTCAACCTACTTTTCACTTATTCTTTACCATAAATTATTTCAGTAAGCAATAACCTACATTCCTATTCTATCCTCATAAGCTTATTCCTGCTAGTGCCCAGTCTTAGCCAGCTGCCCTGTTTTAGCTGGAAAGAATTTGTTCTCCCCTCCCGTCCATTCCTATACAGTTAGAACATATAAAGACTCACCTTGCGGCTCTCTCTTTCCATCTGCAGCAGACTGCAGGGCCATGGCTGCTGGGCCATGAGAAGAAGCTACAGAACTAGTGTTAAACAGCCTGAGCTGCCAATGGGAATTTCAGAGCTGACTTCCACTAGGTTAGGGCAAGAAGGCATAATAAGGATGTCTGCCATAACTTTGGAAGTCTGTAGAAAAGTCAGAGAAGAAGGGAAGTGGCTGTGTTCACCTCTGGGTTCATCAAGAATGCTGGGCACTGCCAGGGATGTAGGCTAGACTCACATTTCTACCCCACCCACAGTGCAGGGCTGTAGCAGTGATCTTCTGATCAGAAGAAGGAGTCTTTGCAATGTGGGGACCAGCCAATCCACTTGGCAGAACACAGAGATGGCCACACTAGCCCTGTCCACGGTGGCCATCATTCTCCTGCTCAGTGAAACTCCTGTAGAAAAGACACTGCATCTCTGGTCCAGGGGTCCCATTAATGCCATACAAGGCATCCTAAGAAAGAAATGGTTCGTGGGAGCTCATGACATCTGTACTCTTGTTGAGGCCTGTAGGCTACTCTGGACCAGATTTCCCTGCTCTGCTGCAGCAAAACCACCTCTGCACCCTATATGGGAATTTTTTAAAATAATTTTTTAATATATTTCTTACTTTCAGCTGTGGTGGAGTGGGAGTTTCCTCCTCAGAACAGTGATTGCTTCAGAAAATGTTCCTCCAGGAACAACTGTTTCCCGTTCACCCAAATGCAAGATGAATATCAGTGCATCAGTCTTCCCTGCATCACCTCTTTCTCATCTTTGTCATTTGCCTTGCTTTGTGTTCTTATAAATCAATATAAATTCTTGATGCAATAACCCTACTAGGCTAGTGTCCTTGAGCCCTGCTATTCCCTATAGAAACCAACAATTTGCTCAGACTTGTACCAGGCATGGGTCCCTCAAGCCCTGTCCTTTGTGAAAAAGGGGACAAGAAAGGAAAGAAATTACAGGAATAAAGTCCTTCCCCAAGGGCTGGAAGTCCACAGAGGAGACACATATTATAAAGTGCAAATATACTGTATTATTGTCATGTGAAGAAACTTCTCTATGTTGTGAAGTGCAAACAAGTTGGATTGGGTTGACAGGGGGAGGCTGCTAGCTAGCAGAAAGCCCTGAGAGTCCACTTACGCTTTAACAGCTCTCCAGAGACTGGCTGCCCTCTTGGAAGATCAAAAAGTCAAGAGAAAATATCTAAAAGCAGTCTGTCGTTTCTCACTGGGACCTGGCTCAAGAAAGCCAATACAGTCGACATGCACAAGGAAAGCCCTCACTCCATTGTGGTGGCAGCACTCTCTTCCTTGCCCCCGTGCACCCAGCACAAGCTGGACAACATGTCTTGGTGTGGAACAGCAAATCCCCCATGGCCTTGGCAAAGAGTGCACAGAAGGGGCTACAGGTTTATTGGCTGGATGCTGCGCTCATGCTGTAAGACAGAGTGCTTGGTGTTTCTAGACATAGCTGCAGGGCAGATGTATCTGCTTGTCTAGTCTGAACCCCACACATGGCCTGCAAACACTATTCTCAGGCAGGCTTGAATCCCTTCCTTCTTTTATCTGTAAAATCACGGTGGCACAGAGGAGGTGGATAACAATCAGTTGGTCTCTTTTTCACTATAAGAACCAGGGAGTGGCAAACATAGTTAGTGGGAGTATGAGCAAAACAAATAAAAGGCATTCACGCAGAGTACAAAGACTTCTTATGGACCAGGACCAAGTCTGGGGAATTCTGTGTTCTTACGAGTTTTTGGGGTGAAGGATGACTGCTCTCCAAAAACTTTTGGGATTTCTTCTAAAGAGAAGATGCAAAGCAGTCTCTGATTTGATCCGCTATTGCCCTGTGAACGTAACTGGGATAACTTAGATATTTTATTCTTTACCCAAGACCGTGTGAAAGAATTTGATTAATTCAGAGCTCTGCTTGCTGCAGGAAAAAAAAATCAACAGAGTAAGGTCTGTCAGACACACAAGTGTGTGTCCCCTGTCTTAACCTACAGCCTTTCAGCAAAAACCCAGTCAGTACATACACGAATGACACTAAACAATGTATTACAGGAAGAAGCAAGCAAGTTAATTATCAACTAGCACAGTGGCTGTGCTTTTACAGTCACTTCAGACTTCTCAACCTGTTTAGCTAACATTACCCTATGGCCCTGCACTGAGGAGTCATTACAAAAAGGTGGCTGAGCAAGCTCTTGTCTGCTTTCAGTTCATCTGTGAAGTGCAGGACCAAAGAAATCGTTCCAGCAACA
>VZTX01015622.1:0-10716 GCA_013400915.1 Pardalotus punctatus | reverse complement strand
TGCTTCCCTGGATACACCATTGGCCTCCATGGCCCCTAGGACAAAGTGCTGGCTCATGGACAGCACTGTTCCATCCTGGGCTGTCCCAAGGAATGATCCCTTGGAGTAGCTGCTGTTGAATTCCATCCTTCTGGCAGCTCAGAGCACCCTGCTCTCTGTGGAAAGCCTTGGTCACAGAGGAGCTGTCCTGGCTCTGTAAATCAGCTCCCAGCACTGCAGAAGCCAGACCAGACCCAGACTGAACAGCCAATTTCACCTGTCCTCAGTCACAAATCCTGAATATTCCTGAGTGTGTGCACTACAGACCCAGCCTGGTGCAGTTTGGTGCTGAATATTCGGCTATAGTTGTTTGCACTGAAGAAAAGGATAATTTACCCCAAACTTACTCCAGGTTCTAATAAATCCCATTGTCATGCCACCAGAACCCAGGGAAGAAATAAGGCAAGAATGTTAACATTTTCTGCTTGAAAAAGCAGCTCTTTTAGTAGTTAAATTCAATCCCTTAAGTGATCGTCTAATTCTAGTCTGACATTTTCTGTAAGTGAATAAACCTGCATCTTAATTCTCCCCCTGTCAAAGATTAAATAATGCTACATCAGCTTTTAACATGATTGATCCAAATAAAGACCATGAAAAATGTAGCCTGGTCGGAAATCTTCAATGAAATAATACATCTGGGGAGGGCTCCCCCCATCCCTTCTGATGTGAAAGGGCTGGATTGTGGAAAGAGAAAAGCTGGGATGACAACACTTAAACTGATGTTGCTCTGCATGAGAGAGATGAGAGGCTGAGTACAAAACAGGCTTAATAACTGTGAGTGAGATCCGTGCTCTGATGGTTTAGGAAAAGCAGGGTGCCCTGGGCAGATCCAGCTGGATTTCCAAAATGACCACTCAGTTACAGATGAAGATTTTGGCCCTGCTCACCATGGCAGAGGAAAGAACCAGACCCCCTTATTTGTGTGGGGACTTGGTAGCTTCCCCTTGGACTTGGAACTTTCCTTTAGGAAGAATGGGAAGGGGTGCAAGAAATGAAAGTCTTACAAATTTCTCATGTCTTTTGTGCCAATATTGCTGCTCCTTTTAGGGAGACTGGGGAATGTAGAGACATCTAACTTGAAGTGACAGCAAGAAAAGGACTTTATGATGTCGAGCTTCGTGCTATTGTGGTAGTTGTCCATTATCTGCCTGTGAGTATCCTGTAGTCTCTGAACCATTTCGTTTGTTTTTCAGTTGAAAATAGGTTTTCAATTCTTCATGCTGTAATTCTGACATGGAAAAGCTGCCTTTTCTTCATCCAAATCAATTCAGTGATTCATTCCTTACACAGTCTGCTGATGGTTACGAGGAAGGAATTACAGGCTTTGTAAATGATTGTAAAATACAGGCCTGGCTCCAAAAGGGTTTATTTTCATATCAGTGATTTTAGTAAGTGAACTTAAAAGTGCAGTGGTTTTCCTTATGTGCTGGGAGGCTGGAGAGAGGAGTTTTGGGATATTTGATCTGCACAAAGTGCAGAAGAGGAGATTGCTGGATAGGTGGGCAGAAAGAAAGACAGAAAGAAAACAAACAGAGAAAGAAAACAAAGGAAGGAAGAAAGACGGGAAAGCACAGGTTTATTTTTAGGAAGTGTTTATTCTTAGCAGTGGGAACTCACAGCCAGGCTGGATTCAGCAGAGCATCTGCACACAATGTTCTGACCTGCAGGTGCCCAGATACCCTTCCAGAGCCCCACAAGCCCTCCCGTTTGGGTCATCCCAGGAGAAGTGGCTGATTGCTTTTGCACCTATGCTATTAATAACCGAGGTGGGAGGGCAAAAGTGATAGGTTTTAAATACTGGGGTCATTCCTTAAAGTCAAATTATATTGGGCTTATGCATTTGTTCCCATCCCAATTAAATTTGTGGTCCTCTCTCTTTGAATAGTGCACATTCCAAAGATTAAGTAGGAAGTTGCTGGAAAAACTCTGAGCTGATAACAAGAGATTCATATTTCTTACCTAACTGAGATGGATGTTTTGGGAATATTTCCAAGACTAAACTGGGTTTAGTAGCCACACTTTCAGTACATCTTGCTGAAGCCTTAGGAGGTGGTGAAGGACAGGGATGTGTATCCTCCACGGCAACCCTAAAAACTCTGGGATGAGCTGAGCCTGCCTGGCCCCCGTGATCCCAGCGATTGCACAGGGAATCTTTAGCACATCTGGAAAGTTTGTTCAATAACTAAATTACTCGTTTGGGACCGGAGTCTTAGCCTTCCTCAATAGCTGGGCATTTGTCAGTGGATATGCTGCTGGAGGGTTGCGCTCCCCCATGGAAAATTGCAGGGAAGTTACAGCTTGGATGCAGGAATTCAGACTCTGGCTGAGAGGATGCTTTTCTTGATGGCTTCCACTCCAAACTGCTTACAAGGAGAGAAGGAATAATCAGGACAGCAGCTGAAGGACTGAAGATACCCTGCCCTGCCCTTTTCCCCCCTGTCCCCCCAGAGCCACAGGTGCTGACAGCATCTCTGGTTGCTATTTGTTTTCCCGTTCCTATCGGAGCACAGGGCTGTCCAGGGGAGGGATCCTTTCACGCCGGTCCGCCAGGTCCTTGAGGGGTGCGAAGAGTAAACGAGGTGTGAACAACACATCAAGAGGGCAGCACAGGGAAGAGGAGCCGCGAAAGCATTTGCTCCGCAAAAATAGAACGGGGCTGTTGGCAGCAGGAGGTGTCTGGAGCAGATAAACCCGGCCCTGAGTGACAGGAGCTGGGGCTGTTTTATTAACGCAGCAGTCTCTGCTTCTTCCTGACCTTAGGAGAGAGGAGGGAGTTGGGCAGGTGAGTTTGTAATTTGTTCTTTAACGCTGCAAGGATTGCACCTCTCCTGATTCTGTACAGAACAGCCAAGAGCAGTTTTTAACCCCGGACCATCGGCTCACCTCTCAGCTGGAACGGGGAAATCAGGGGAGATTGACAGCGGGCAATGATCCCATGGAAAAGCGTGAGCCGCACTCCCGTTTGTTCCGATGGGCTTTACTGTGGAGGAGCTGCAGCTCTGAAGTCCCTCTGGAGCCCCCAGCATCCATGCAGCCGATCCTCTGATCATCCCTGGGCACTGGGAAGCTTGTCTGTGTTTGGATTTAGTGTGGATGTTCTGCTCAGGTGAAATATTTATAAATCAAGGGGAGTTTTTCTGACTAAACAATAAATTGCAGAGTGGGTTTGCTATGAACATCCCTCATGTAAAACTGTCGTAGCACAGCACTGCCTTCAATCCAGGGATCTCATCCATCCCCATCCCACAGACATCAGCATATTACGAGCAGAAAGTGATTTACCAGACAAGTCCCAGTTCCTGCCTGTATTATTTCACGATTTATGGCCCATCTGATGTGGCTGTAGCTGGAGTGCAGTAGAGAACCTGCTTTGCAACACAAACAAAGGGTATTAGACTAACAGATCTGATATTGAAAGATGAGTATCTCTTTGCATTGCACATCTTTGGCCTGCTGTTTATTTTCTGTCTCACTCAACTCAGCTCTAACCTTGTTGCTCTGCTGCCAGAAAGGCTAAAGCAGAAAATGGAATTACAGGTATTAACAGCTGTGGGTTGTGTCACTTAGGATCACGTGGCAACAAGGATGGGGAGGGACAGCAAAAGGGACCCCAGCACTCAAACCCGTGAGGTTTTCCCCAGTGGATCCAGGATTTTAGGTTTGGCCTGATGGGAGCAACCGCTCTGAGTGAGATTTCAGCCTCTCCTTGGCTTTTGAAGGCATTAATAGAGCAGCTAAATTTAGAGCACTGCACTTTTGTTTCATTAGGAATTCCACTTTAGATCCAGACAGACTCCATGGAATCTGCCCCCGGAACAGCCCCACACTCCACTGTGCTGCTGCATGGATTAACAGAAGCTCTCATTCCTCAAACGGCCTCATCTCACCCCCAGCCGCTCAGAACCTGGGGTCTTCTCCACATCCCTTCTCATTCTTGGAACCTGAACCTCAGCTGCCCCCTGCACTTTAGATGTCACGGGGTAAATGCTGCTCAGCTGAAACCACTGAAACCAGAGCTGCTTTTAGCCTAAAACTGAATGAGGAGGCCTTGTGTGAGTGCCTGCAGAGAAAAGAAATATACACTGCTTTGCAGCCATCACCGGTGTTTGAGCTTCCCTCCTCTGCCATCTTGGGGTGAGCAGAGAGATAATTCAGGGGTTTCTCATAGATCTCATAGAAGCTGAGACATAAAGGTGCTGAAATCAGGCTTAGAAGAGCACTGCGTGGCACCCACATCAGGCACCCCGCTCCTGGACACCTCAGCCCAGCTTTGGGCGCTCCCTTGGAGGGCTTTGGGTGCTGCCAGGTGTCCTGCTGGTGGATCCTGTTATCCAGGAGCCTGCAGAAGTTCTGGGGAAATGAGCTGAAACTTCAGGAAAGACAGCTCCTGGTGTGACAGATGGGACCTTGGCCTAAAGCTTAGAAATGACAATTAGAAGTGTGTCACCAGGGAAAAGCAAGATCAAATGCTTTAAATCATGATGTATTACACTTGTCCCAGATTTTAGCAATATACAGGCTTAATACCTCTTTCTTGCCCTTTTTGGGGGAAAGAATACCTCAGTGTGGACTTACCTGAAAAGCTTGGGAATTATTTAGCACTTGATTATTCTAAAATACTGAGGGTTTGTGGCACTTGAGCAGATGGACTTGAAATCCCTGGTTTGTATCTTGATGGTTTTTCTCTATGGCCTCATTTGTTAAAGGCAGGGGGATTGTTAGGCCAGGAGCATTACTGTCATCTCTTGGGAGATGGTGCATGTGACTTTCTGTTTTCCATGGAAACTGGAGCAGGAAATAGTTAACAAAAGGCTCCCAGCTCTGCAGTGTGAGAGAGCAGGTTAAAAGGTTTGGGGGAAAAAAGAAGAAAACAAGAGCATCACTCTCAGCAGCAGCCAAGGGCAGAGCTCTCCAAATCTCCTGGCAGAGCCTGTTCCTGGGGCAGTCAGGCTCACGCTATTCTCCAGAGCCTCGTGTGGTTTGAGGACTCCACAGACCTTCCTCACCCTCCCCTTCAGCCTGAAAATCCTCACCAACGAGCTCTGACAAACCTGGGGAGATAATTTGGTCTAAAGCTTGCCAAAGTACCTGTCAGGCTTCCTCAAAGATGAAACCTCCCTGGTTTAGAAATGATGAATTCCAGGACTGTTTGGAGCCCTGGCCATCCCCATTTCTTTGGAGATTTCCTGCAAAGCCAGGGGCTTTCCCTGCCTTGGGCATCACCTTTGGAGCCTGAGTGGGGCATGGGGCTGGGAAGCAGCAGAGGGGCACAACCCACTGAGCTGTGCTGCAGCCAGGAAGATGCCACTCATAAACGAGCACAGCTTGGCTTCCTGGCAGGACAGTGTCCACTGGTGAGCTTTGTTAGGAAGTATTTCCATTCATACAGCACCTTCCCGCTCTGGTGCCTCCGTTTCTCCTTTGGTGTGGAATGGGGAATCTCCCTCTCAGCTCTTCTGTGACTTCTCTGATGCTGATAAAATGTTAAAGCTCGAGAGGAAGGCATTGCTGGAGGTCTGTTCTTGGTTCATTTTCTCCTCGTGGCCATGGACTGTGGAGGAAAATCTCCCTGCTGCTCCCCCATGGTATTTTGCCACAGCTTGTCACATCCCCTCCACTCGGCAGCTTTTCCCTGGGGAACTCCCTGCCTCTGCTTTTCCCTGGCAGGCCATGCAAGAAAGAAGGGCTATGATTTAAGAGCAGAGCAAAGCACTCAGAGCCACAAAAGCACCCGGAGATTCAAAGCCTCCCCCACCTGTGTTCCCAGGGAACTCGCAGAGTCTCAGCAGGCAGCTCCTGAACACAATTGTGCCTGCAAAGAACCTGCCTGAGCATTGTACAGCACAGGGCAGACTTTCAAGTCCTTTTTCCTTCCTTTTGTTCCCATATCCAAGGTCTTTCTCTCTTTGATTTATGGATTTGGAGCCCATCTTTAATTATTTCCCCTGAAAAGCTGCCTGCAGCAGGGCTCAGCAGGAGTCAGACAGAGGCAGCTCAGCCCTCCTGGCTTTGCACAGCAGTGTCCCGTGGGAATGACCACGAACACGTGAGTGTGAGGGGCACAGCTCCCCGGGTCCTGCTCTTTGGGGTGTGGATGTGCTTGGATGTGCGGAGCAAGCTCCAGGCTCCATCACTTCACATGCTTGTCCACCCCGTTCCCCTGTTCCACAGGGCACACAGGGACTGTCACAAGGGCCAACACAGACACAGAATATTCCAGAGAGGCAAATCACCCTGGATATAATGCCTAAAGGCATTTTCAGTGCTGGGAAATAAGGACTCACTTATTCCCTTTAAGACTTCTGCTCCAGGATGGATAGCAGTGATGAAAATCTGCCACAGAGCAGAGAGGTCTGTACAGTCACCCCTGTACTGCTTAGCAAGACCTGTTTGTGTCTAGGAGCTCAGATTTCCCTGTCTCAAGATGCTCTGAAAAGCTCTGTCTTGATTGCACTTCCACGCACTCGAGCTCAGTAATTGTGTTCTGAGTCCACAGCAGAGCCGGGGCCTCCAGGGCTGCCCAGCAGCAGCACTTGCACCCCTGCAGCAGGGCTGGAGCTGCCGGGGCTCACACACCACAGCGTGCCCAGAGCAGCTGGGGCTGCCCTGCATCCCTGGCAGTGCCCAAGGCCAGGCTGGATGGGGCTTGGGGCACCCTGGGACAGTGGAAATGTCAAGGCTGGGGTGGCACTGGATGGGCTTTAAGGTCACTTCCAACCCAAACAGCCCTGGGATTCCATGATTCCATGATTCTCTTCCCCAGTGGCTGTAGGGATCATCCTCCACTGTGCATGGTGGCATGCAAAACTGAAGCTTCTTCTTCTATGGGTGAATCCTAGTTCAACTCCCTTAAATCATTTCTTCCCAAAAAAAAGCTTGCAACAGCTTTCTGCTGGAAGCAGGGCGATGGTTGTCAAAGCCTCAGGAAACCCCTTTGATGTGGGGCAGGCAGCAGGGAGAGGTGGTAATGAGGTGTGGGGAGAACTTCAGCCACCAGGGAGGGAGAGCAGCAGTTCTGAAGCTGCCCCAGCAGCAGGGCCCCTGCGCTGACAGACCACAGGGTGAGGAGATGGCTGATTAAAGCTTGCAGGCCTTGAGTGCTTTAGGGGCACACATGGCTCTGAACAGAATTTCTGGAATTGCAAATTTATGGAAACACTTTTTTTGGTCAGCAGTGGAGGGAGCACACAGGTATTCAATAATTCGATCCTATTTGTGTGTCCTCCTCACTCCAAAGTCATTTTCCCTGCCTGCAGCCTGCTTAAATGGAGAGTTCTCTGGGGCAGGACCTCTGCCCTTCTCTTGCAGGGCTCAGAATAGAAGGGGGTTTCAGCGCTGGGTGAGTGTGCTGATAGTGGGGTTATAAATACAGCGCTGCTGGCAGAGCTCTGCTGAGCACCTTTGTGCCAGCGAGGACCTGAGTGAGGCTCCTGAGCCAAGAACAGAGCTGTGGACTGGGCACAGTCCTGCTCACTGCCAGCAGGGCCACCCTCGTGCTGCCAGCACAGGCACCAGAGCTGCAGGGACACACAGGCACCAGAGCTGCAGGGACACACAGGCAGGGCTGCAGGGACACACAGGCAGGGCTGCAGGGACACACAGGCACCAGGGCTGCAGGGACACACAGGCAGGGCTGCAGGGACACACAGGCACCAGAGCTGCAGGGACACACAGGCAGGGCTGCAGGGACACACAGGCACCAGAGCTGCAGGGACACACAGGCACCAGAGCTGGAGGGGCNGAGCTGCAGGGACACAGGCAGGGCTGCTGTCGGGATCTGCCCAGGCTGTTTCCCCCTGGGGACACGCAGGGACAGCCAGCACTGTCCCCGGGATGGGATGTGTGACCCAGGGCAGCCCCAGAGCTGAGGCAGCAGCCACCTCCCGACACTGACCCTGACCTTCCCACCTCTGCTTTCCCCTGAAATGCTCCCACTGCTGTTCCCTGGGCCGTGGGGTGCAGTGCTGTGTGCTGCTGCTGCCACTCCTGCGCTCCAGGGACACTGTGACCTGCCTGTGACAGCTGGGCCTTCCTGGGAATTCTGTGCGTTGTGGGATGGTGAGTGCTTTACCTACAGCATCCATCTGTGAGAAACCTCTGCCTTCTGAGAAATGCTGTGAGACACAAACACTGAATGCGTTCCCCATCCGGACTCCTCCCTCCACAGCCCTGCTGGAATCACACAGGCAGGACCACGGCTCAGTCCTCTGCTGAATAAGCCAGAGCTGAGCTTTGACCTGGCCTAAGCCTCCAAAGCCTGAATGTAAATCACAAATGCAGATTGCGTGCCAGATAGATTTTTTATCTTTTCCTAACTAAAGTACTGCTGGTAACTCCAAAGCACCAGCAGGAATTTTCCCTGCTGCAAGTGTGGACGCTGGGGAGGATAACAAAGTGTGTTTGTGTGGCTTGGGCTCCTACTTAATAACTCGAGAAGAGACTCCAGCTTCTCATTAGAAAGTACCATTTTACCTTTTTATTGTCTTTTAATGAAACCATTTCTTCCCGAAAGAGAAGAGAATTGCCTTTTTCCTAAGTGGACATTTTCATGAAAAAATAATCCCTGAGTTTTCATTACAGTCTTGAACAAGAACTGGAAAATAAAATCTGCTTGTTTCTTCCCCTGGCACTCTGCAAAAGGGGAAAATGGAAGAAAAGGAAAGCAAACGTGAATTCTCAAAGCACATTTTTGTGGACAGAGTGCAACCATATAAAAGCTTGCTTGGTTTTGAGATGCTATGAATTAAGTTGGTATTTTCCGAAGTCCTCATAAACCCCACTGCATTATTTTGTGTGGATTTCAGCTCTAGCCCCCCAAAAACCAAAGTCACCAAGTGGGAACAATGTGGTTTAACTCCAGTACTTCCCCAGGCCCTCAGGGGACCCAGTCCAGCTGCTGAGAGGGTGGAGGTTACTGGGGTCCCTCTTTTGTGTTTTCCTGTGATGACAAGTGCGGGTTGAACTTGGTTTTGCTCTGGAAAAAAAATAGCTTTGGTCTGGCTGGAGGGGCTGAAATCTCCTGATGGACATGGGGGGCTTCTCCTTGACTTCTCTGCTGCTTTGGGCTGGGGAGGGACAGGTTCAGGTTCAGGTGCAGGTTTGGGTTCGGTGCTGCCTCCTGCCCGGCATCCCTGAGGAAAAGGAGCAGCCACAGGGGAGCAGGAGGGGAGGAACACTGGAAGGAGTTTCTGTGCTGCCCTTTTTGTGGATGTGGAAAAAACCAAGGTGGCTTCTTTCTGAGGTCCTCAGCCTGGGGTGATTAATTTCCTTAGGGTGCCCAGTGCTGGCACCTCCCTTGAGGTGGTGTTTTTGCACTTGGAGCGGCTCTTTGGGTGATTTTGCTATGCTTTAGGGTCTGGCTGTGCTGCCAGTGCTGGTGTGAAAGCTGAGTGCACCAGGCAAGAACCAAGTTGTCTTTGTCAAGAGGCGCTTCTGGCTTTGCTGGGCACTGAAATACCAACAGTCTAACCCAGCCCCATCCTGCTCTGTCGCTGGGGTTCTTGCCAAAGTCCTTTTAGCCCCTGCCCCCCTAAAGGCTGCATTCCTTGGTCACAGCAGCAGCACAACCTGTAGCTGATGTTTGAATTCCAAAGTATTTCATGGGTGGCTGGTGCTGCTTCCTGCTTGTACAGAGGGAGAAACTGAAGCACAGAGCAGGCAGGCCATGGGATAAATGTTAAAAACAGGTTTGTATGGCAACTTGCTGGGTCTGAGAACTTTTTATGAGCCCTCTGTTAAACTCTCTGACCTCTTCCTCAGTGCTGGCAGGGCTATGATAGCACAAAAAGCAGTAATTCCTCATTGGCTACAGAAACAAGAGTCCAGCCCAAAGAGTCAGTGAGGTATTTTCCACCTTGCCCTTAGAGCTGCTTGGGGCCCACTGGCCCTCCATGACCCATCTGTGAGGAGGAAATGGAGGCACAGAACTCCCAGGGCTTGCAAATCCCTGCTTGGGCAGAAAACTCTGCTGGAAACTGCAGCGCTTCTGGAGAAAGGGGCTGGTGGCAGAGTGGGTCCCTCTCTTTTTGGCTTAACTGGCATTGAAGTGGCCTGTGGGGTTTCTCCTCCTCCTCTCTGGAACCACAGGGGCAGCACCTTTCCAAGGTTTTGCCTCCTGCTTGTCCCATTGGATTCTCTGGACACCCGGAAGCCAATGTCTCTTCTCTCCCTTCCCAAATTCAGTACAAAGCTGCTCTTTATGCTGCCTGAAATCCCTGACAGAATTTCCACCCTGCTGGGATCATTAACCTTTCTGCCTTTCCAATGTTTGCAGCTAATGGATAATTTCTTTGTTGTTTTGGTGATTGTTTTGTTTTTCCAACTATTTTTTTTTGTTTATGGAGGCTCTGGGACTGCCACCTGCCCATCCTGGTCCAGGGGCAGAGCCTTCCCCACACCTCAGCAGGGCTCTGAGAGCATCGGGTTAGGCCAGCCCAGGAATCACAGCACTGACCCTGGCTGCTCCTTGCTGGGGACTTGCAGCAGTGAAACCCCACCCATCCCAGCTCGGGGCCAGGAGCAAAGAGGTTCCCCCAGCAGCACTGACGGGGGTGCTGGGGCTGGCACAGCAGGATGCTTCTTGTGCCCAGCAGCAGCGAGCTGTGGGGTTTGGGACTGGTTTGTGTGGTACCACAGAGTGATCCCAAAGCAGGGCAAGCACAGGTGAGCTGTGGGCTT
>VZTX01015620.1:25840-49671 GCA_013400915.1 Pardalotus punctatus | reverse complement strand
AAAAAAAAAAATCCTAAAATGCCAGTGTGAAGCAGATGGGCAGATTTTCAGAAGGTCAGTGCTCAGGTGTTGATGGCTTTTGTGAAATTCTGACTCCTTGGATCGTGTGCCAAATGAGGAGATTGGGGGCTTTTGGAAAAGGAAGGCCACGAAGTTCAGCCTCCTCCAGAAGCAGCACAAAGAGCTGAACTGGGGTGCTGAGAAGAGACCTGCAGGCTTCAGTTAAATCCATGTGAAAAGCTATGTGAGCCTTGAGGGGCTGCCAGGGAGGCACCCAGGTCAGGCTGGAACTCCGAGAAAAAGGTCTGTGTCCCACTCAGAGGGAGGCTGGGGCTGCAGGAAATGTTCTCCAGACAGGATCTGAAAATAACACAGGACTAAAAGGAGGTGGCCAGAGAAAATGAGGGAATCTCAGAGCCTGATTTACAGCAAGCCTGGAGGGGGAACAGATAAACCCGTGCTGATAGCTGGAGTTGCTCACAGTGATGTCCTGAAATACATCTGGCTGGATTTCCCAACAGGAAAGGCAGCCAAGGAACTAAAAGGAAAAGCCAGTTTTCACAGATTAAATCAAATCTAAATTTTCTCAAGTGTTCTCCCCCATTTTCCAAGAAAGAGGTGAAACAGTGAAGAAAAAAAGTTCTTTCTTGTGCCAGAGTGCTGAATGTGCCATCCTCAGCACTGAGCACCAGAGAAAAGGGTGATTCGAGGAACCCCACAGTTCTGGGAGCCTAACATTCTGTGTGGTGGTTGTTAGTCCATGGAAAGCATTTGGACATCGTCTCACTGGAGATCTGAAATCACCGGAATGTGTGCATTGATTTCTGGGGCGAGAACACAGAGAAATGGAATTTTACAGGGCTGTCAGCCATCACCACCTGCAGCTGGTGACACCGATCCTCAGACGGGCTCTGTGTCCTTCAGAGGAGCTGAACCCCACTCCTGACATTCCCTCGAGTGGGAGAACCTCAAGGGTTTGGCTACACACTCTGCTTTTGGCTGTTTATAATTTTGTTTTTGTTTTATCTGCAGTTCAGGAGCTCTTCTTGAGTCAACGTTGATTTGCAAACCGTGTACATCAAACAGGTGATCAAAACAGGAAGGCTACCTCTGGAATACGTATCCAGGTGAGAATGGAAGGGGATTCATTTCCAGGTGAAGATAAATGATAAATTTTCGTGGTTTGGGGAGGGGGAATTTAACGCAGTGAGGCAGCTGTAAAATAAGCATTGCATGGGGATCGTTTGGTCTCACAAATCCTTGAGCACCGTTTAATTCTTTGGATACTTTTGGAAAGTAATAGGAGGTATCTACTCTGATATATAATATAAAAAAAATCTACTTTTTTTTTGTTTAATGGGTAATTGTGACCAGGTGATATTTTGTGGTCTCTTGCCATTTTCATTTGGAAAACCCAGGAATTTATGCCGTGAAAAATGGCAAAATCTGGGAGCTGGCCGCAGATGACCTGGAAACCTCGGCTCGGGAAGAAAAGGATCAGTGAGGTGAAACTGAGGGAACCAAACAGCCTGGGGGCAGTCCACAATGTTTGTAGAGCATTTTTTCCCCCTTTATTCCCATTTTTTCTTTTGGAGAAGCACAGCCCAAGCCCTTTGGAATGGCAAAAGGAGCCTTGCCATGAGCTCTGTAGACACTGAGGAGCTCTGACAGTATCTGCTGCCATTAATCCTGGCATATTTTGATGAGCCTGGGCCTGACAAGGAAGTTGTTTTCCATCAGGGATGGATGGAAAGCTCTCCCAGGTCACTCAGATTTCAGCTGGGTTTGTTCCCACAGGCACTGGGATCAAACTTCCAGGTGTGTTCCCCCACCTTTGGCACTGACACTGGCCTCACGGGAGGACAAGGGAGGCAGAAAAATTCCATATTTGTGAATAAATCCCATATATTCCATATTGGGGATTGATAGGAGGCAGAGCTTAGGGTGAGTTAAAACAATATCTGGTGAGCAGCAACATGATTTAATGCTTGAAAAATTATGATTATAACCATTATTTTGGGGGGGAAAATCATTCCAGAGCTCTAAAGACTCACCTGCAGCAGTGCTTTACAAGGAAAAACAACACAGGAGGACAATCAATTAACAGAACCAATTAATTCAGGAATAAAGCAGGGAATTAGCGAAATTCAGCAGCTAAATGGACTCTGGTCATTGGAAATCTGCAATGTGAGGGCAGGCTGAACTTTGCTGCTCCCTGACTGCAGCTCCCATGGATTTCCACCTTAATAAAGCCAGGATTCAGCACAGATACAGGCAGACATCGAAATGCCTTTGAAGGTAATTGCTCCAGGAGAAATTCTGATATTACAGGAAATAAAAGTATTGTATGTGCCAGGAGCTGACAGAGTCCAAAGCCATCCAGAAAAGAGACGGAAATCGCCTGAGACACGTCTGGGATGATGAGGGGGTTGGGACAGCATGTCAGAGGAGCTGATTGAAAGAATGTGTTCATGAAATAGCATTGATAGAAGGAAAACTCATTGCATTTTTAGAGCATGGCAGGGACTGGACAGCAGAAACTTCAGCCCTTGAGGAATTCCCGAAGGTATTAACTCAAATGAGGGCATTTTTTAATCTTTTTCTGTCTTTAGGAACTCTTTTAGAGGAGAAGTTATCTTTGCTGGTCCCTGGGGAGCTCTGTGGGGTTTAGGTTGTTTTTTCAGACCTGAGAGACTCCGGTGAATAATCCCAGCCCTCACTGAGCACCTGCACCACAAGCCCTTCCCCTTCTGCCTCAGAGCAGGAAAATAAGGGGGTTCTATCATAAGAAGAATATTCATAAAGAGTTTTGGTTGGTATGAGGTTCAGCAAGCATCCTTTAACTTTTAAAATCTATTTTATTCCAGTCTTAGAGAAGGCTTTACATGTACAAAATGAGCATTTTTCTTTATCCTGGCTCTCTTGGGCTAAACCTGAACAAAACCATGTTTACTTCTCCCTCAAATCCTTTCTTCCCTTAAATCATCGTTGATTAAACAACTTTATTGTGTCAGCTTCATGAGCTCTCTACAGAAGGGGATCACACATTAACAGACTGATTTTGAGTAGCTGCTGTGTATAAACAAAATCAAATCATTATTTGACTTACTATTTATTATTTCTTTAACTACTGGTGAGCTTTGCACTTTGGTTTTCTAGCATCAAGGGAAAATTATTGACTGAGCATCCTCTGAGAACGAATTTGAGTTCTTTAAATTTGCCTAAACTGCCAGGTCTGGCAGCAGCTAATAATTCAAAGCTGCTGTAAATCAGTTATTTTAGACTTTATTGATTTGTACCTGTAAGCAAGCATTCAAGTTATTTCCCCAAACTGATTTCCAGGCTATTCAATGTCTTTTTCTTTCTTGTTGTGTCAGTTCAATCCCTAAAACTTTGGAAGGAACACGTCTGTACGTGGCTGGGAGCATACTTTAGCTTTAATCATGCAGAGAGGAAAAGAGAGACGTACTAATTCAAATTTAGTTAGGGAACTTTGTTTGATTAGTAACCAGGAAAAAAAAAAAATTGTCTTATTTTGGCTCTCCAGCTCACAAGAGTTTTTGACCGCTTCATTAAACCTTTTTTCCTGGTTGTGATTCAGCAGTGGTTTCCCACTTTCCCGTTTCAATGCCCGCACCACGAGGTGATGACATGGTGACAAGCGAGAAGTTGTGAGTGTGTGACGGAAAGAGAGGTCATCTGGGTGAGTGAATCAAACACGGGCTGCCAAAATCATAATCGAGGCATTAATGAGAGATGAGGTCAATGAGATCATTAATATCTCCATTGCTCGGAGGAAACCTAGAGGAAGAAGAGTTCTGCTGCTGCAATTACCTTGCACAGCTCAGGTGGGTGCTGTGAATGAGGATGATCAGGGCTGTGGGGAGCCCTTGTTAGGGCTGGAGTGAGTGGAAATCTGGAGCTGCTGCAGTGCGGGATCCGAGGCTCAGGTGGGCTCTCCTCAGGGATGGGGAGCAATGGAAGTGAGGGGGCTGGCCCTTGGTACAAACCCTGACAGGATCCTGCCTGTTTCCCACAGTCCTGCTGCCCGGAAAATCCCTGTTACAAGCAGCTGCTCGTGCCAGATCCCAACCATTTGTATCACAGAAGATGAACCAACCAAAGTTGTTCAGAACAGGCTGGACTGTGAGAGCAAAATTCCCTGTGGCGTCAGAGGAAAACTGCAGGATCCTGAGAAATCAGTGGTGCTAATGAGTGAATTCTTAAACACACATAGAATGGATTTAACTATTAAATTATGGAACTGTCTCTCCTGATATCAAGGAGATCCAGTCTGTTACAGAGCTGATTCTTGCACTCGAGGCTTCCCAGCTGGGAAATCCCACTGGCTACAAAGGAGCTGGTGGGATCCTGTGAGGAGATTCAAACCCCATCTCTGGTGAGTCCTGCAAAGGGAGCTGAGCAGACTTCTCTGGAGAAATAAACTTTCTGGAGATTTCTGTTTGATGCTCCTTTTCTAGCATGAGGAAAATCACTTATCCAGGATCTGACCTGGAGGATGCTCCTGTATAAACCCTTTAAAAATCTGAATTGTCTGCAGGGAGTTGTTTGGTCCATTCTGCATGGCAGTGACATTTGTCCCATCCTCCCTTCCCCAATTTAGCAAAAGCATAAGGCTGGTGCCCAGCTTTTATTTGTATTAATTCCACCCCACGAGTGCAGCCTGGGCTCACCCAGCGCACACCTTGGGGCTTGCTGGAGTGCAGGAGGAGTTGGCTGATGGAAACCTGGCAGCAGGGCTTTCCCTGCTCCCCACAGCTTTGGGATCAGGGTAGGAAAGGGCTGGATGTCTTCTTGGGGCGCTGCCATGCAGTTCCCTCTCCTGCCAGCCCCGCCAGCTCTGGGGAACAACACCCCAAAAAATGAAGTCATGCCCAAACATCTCATCCGTCACAATCCTGCTGTCATCCCTGCGAGGCAGTGATAAAAATTTACCACCAGCATGGCTTTTATTCACTGGCTCAGACACAAATCCAGCGGTGAAATCACTTCTTATTTTTTGATCTCTTTTTTTGAGAGGAATTGCCCAGTTAGCAGCAAGCACCAGCCCTGCTTTCCTCGTAGCTGCACCGAGGCACGCACAGCAGTGCCGTGTAGCTCCAGGTTCTTTTCTGGGGTCACGGAAGGAGGACATGGATCTATTTGAAGAAAAGGACTTAACACTTTCCCAGCTCCTCGGGAGGAATTAAAGCAGCCCTTAGAAGAGGGGGGTTGGAATTTTATTTGGGTATGTGTTAACCATCGGTGAATGTAATGCTCTGACATGCAAAGGCCGCTCTCACATGGAGGAAGTTTAGGAAAGTGATTTATGAGGAATAACGTTTGCATTAGTGGTTTGATGTTATAACTCAAGCAATCCATCAGATTTTACTTTGGTCCATTTATTTTGTACTTGCCTTGCCCAAGGCCTTGTTTCTCATTGCAATAAAAGGTCAACTCCCAGCACTGAGCTCAGCAAGAGCAGCGCAGCAGAGAGTTCAAACGCAAGGTAACACACAGACCAGAAGGCTCCAGACTGGAGTTGATATTTAAAATACATTTATTTGAAATATAAACACATAAAAAATCAATATTTAGGAGTAAATCTGTCCTGGATTTTAAAATCATCTGCCTACAGCTTGCATCTGGAGTGTCGTTTTGGGGACAGCAGTTGGTTTGAAAGCCAACACCAGTGTCAGACTGTGTCAGGTGTCACAGATTCTCCTTCCTGAAACCTGAGAGGCTGCAAGAATCCTCTGTGAGTCCAAAAATCCTTCCTTAAACCCCAGGACAAGTGGGAGCAGCGGCCTTTCCCAACTTTCTGTGCCCATGGTGGTGGCAATGGTCTGCACTGTTTAAAGTGAAACCATAGGATTGTAAAGAGCACAGAGTTTGTGGTGTGCAGGAAGATCACTCAGCAAATCCCAGTTTTTGTGGTGTGCAGGAAGATCATGCAGCAAATCCCAGTTTTTGTGGTGTGCAGGAAGATCACTCAGCAAATCCCAGTTTTTGTGGTGTGCAGGAAGATCATGCAGCAAATCCCAGACTTTGTGGTGAAGATGCCGATCAGGATTATTGTTTATTACTGGGTAAGACTGAGCCTGGATGGAAGAAAAATTCCAATGAGTCTGAAGAGGAAGCGGTGGAGAAGCAGTTTTATTTCTCTCTGCTGGTGCACTGCAGTCGTGCGTGGCAGCCCAGACAGCTGTGGCTGGAGTTTCTGGGCAAGGCCAAACACGAGGGAGAACCAAAATGTGTCACATCTGCTCGATTTGCAGGCGATTTTGTGCCAAACTCAATTCGGGCTTGAAGGCAGCAGCCAGAGCTCATTTTCACCCGTTGGTGCAGCTGCCATGTTTCCAATAAATATCTCTGCACTTCTTGTTGGCTTTTTCCCTTCCAGTGGCTGGGTGAGTGTCACTGGCAGAGCAGGGCAGAGCGAACAGGTCAGGAGGAATGAAGGAAGGGCTGTCAAGTGTCTCTGTGCTGGAGCTGCTCCTCGCTGAGCTCCAGCCCTGTCCCTGAGTGTCCCTGCACGGTGGCACACGCCACTTCCTTCACGTCTCGGTGGGCTGGTGTGAAACTGCAGCCTTGAAGGGTTCAAACCAGGGCATGGTTAGACACGGGAGAAAAAAAAAAAGGGAAAAAAAAAAAAGGCTGCCTCTGGATTTTAGCTCCCCTGAGTGCCACGGTGGCATGAGAATCAATCCTTTATATTTGCTTTTTCAACTCTAAATACATCAACCACTGGAACCTGACAACGCATGGTGCACATTTAACCACAGGAGGGTGTGAATTAAATTGCAAATTAATGCGTGCCAACGTTTGAGTCCTTTATTTTGCTGTAGCCAGCTGTTGGTTTCCCAGTTGCTCTCTAATTATGAAATACATCTTTATCTAAATATAAACCCCACAACTTATTGGTTTTATTATTTGATCGATTGTACACACAAAATTCTCATCCGAGAGAATCAGAGGGAGAAACTGAGATTAATTGATCAATGAATGGGAATAAGCTGAGAGAAAAATGACTGTGGAGCTCACAGAAGAACATGGAAACTGTCAAAAGAGGTATTCATGATATTTATTGACAAATGCAATGATTAACGATAAAAAACCTGGTGAATATTTGTGTGCACGAAAAGGGTGGGGTTGAATTTCCGTTCTACAGTTCTCTGACTTGCAAATTAAGGCACAATTGCTGCTCATGATCCGTTATGTTTTGTTAAATTTAGGATGGACAGTGGTGCTCAAAAACTCCTGATTTCAACCATTTCTGAGCCTTTCAAGTCGCTGTTTGAAAAGCACCATTCCACCAGGAGAGCAAGGCTTCACAGAGAGGGTTTCAATGGACCGGTGAACAACTCACAGCCAATGAGATGAAAACACACAATATTTTGGCTGGGAATTTGTTCTCTAAATATTTTTCAGATCAATACCAAACAAAACCAGAGGCGTGCAGTACTTAAGATGAGACTTTTATAATTAGCTGTTTCAGGGAACAGTCTGGCTCACCTTGAACCACTGGCTCTGGGAACAGGGGATGTTCTGTAATTGCAAATGTTTATTTACAGAAAAAGCCACTCTAGAAGGAAGAGAATGCTGGAAGGTGAGTGGGAGCAGGAAGAGGGTCTGAGAAACCACTATGGTGAGGCCAGGGAGTGTTTGGGCTGCTAATTGTCTTGGAAAATGTTCCAAGCCTGAATTATTTTTCATACGTTTTCACCTCCCCTGTGGTTTCTGGGCATCCACCTGTAGGCAAGATTTGTTGGGACGTTTTTCTTCTGTCTGCATTCATTGCTTGGCAGTCTCTAGGAGATGAGAGATGTCTTTATAATAAAAAAAATACAAAAACACACAGATTTTCTCACTCTCCGTCCCTGTGTAATGCACTGAAACCATGAATGAACACAGCAGCCTCACGGAAAAAGATGAATCTTCGTCTTATTTTTATATTAAATATACATATATATTAATATATTAATTATATTATCACACGAACTATATTAATATAATTAATTATATCAATAATATAAAATATAAAACAATATAAATTAATAAATATATAATTATATAAATTATATTGCTATATTAAATATACTAGTAATATTAATTATATGAATAATATAGAAATAGAAATCCAATAATATAATTTAATAATTATATTAATTGATTGATTAATTAATTATATATAAAAAGGCTTGGAGGAACCTGAGGAAAGCCCTCCCTACAGGCAGTGTCCACCTGGTTTTGTTCAAGTCAATGCAATAATTGCACGGGAGCACAGATTTTTAATTCCATGAGGTAATGAAGGTGATGGCCTTGAGAGAGTCAGCCTCTGNGCCAGGGAGTGTTTGGGCTGCTAATTGTCTTGGAAAATGTTCCAAGCCTGAATTATTTTTCATACGTTTTCACCTCCCCTGTGGTTTCTGGGCATCCACCTGTAGGCAAGATTTGTTGGGACGTTTTTCTTCTGTCTGCATTCATTGCTTGGCAGTCTCTAGGAGATGAGAGATGTCTTTATAATAAAAAAAAATACAAAAACACACAGATTTTCTCACTCTCCGTCCCTGTGTAATGCACTGAAACCATGAATGAACACAGCAGCCTCATGGAAAAAGATGAATCTTCGTCTTATTTTTATATTAAATATACATATATATTAATATATTAATTATATTATCACATGAACTATATTAATATAATTAATTGTATCAATAATATAAAATATAAAACAATATAAATTAATAAAGATGTAATTATATAAATTATATTGCTATATTAAATATATTAGTAATATTAATTATATAAATAATATAGAAATAGAAATCCAATAATATAATTTAATAATTATATTAATTGATTGATTAATTAATTATATATAAAAAGGCTTGGAGGAACCTGAGGAAAGCCCTCCCTACAGGCAGTGTCCACCTGGTTTTGTTCAAGTCAATGCAATAATTGCACGGGAGCACAGATTTTTAATTCCATGAGGTAATGAAGGTGATGGCCTTGAGAGAGTCAGCCTCTGGTTTCTCAGAGATGGAAAGAGAATTCCAGTCAATCCCTGCTAGAGCTGCACTGCGATGGTCTGGGGGCAATAATTCCCTGAGCTGCCCCCTCCTCCCAGCCCTGCCCTGGGCCTTTCCTGCCGCAGTGCTGGGGAATCTCTGCTGCTGTTTGCAGCTGTGAAAATGCAGGTGTGGGCTTTGGGAGCCTTGGGGGCTGCAGGTTCCCTTCTGCTGCCTTTTGGCTGCAAGGACTCTCCCTTCCATCAGACATCGCCGATTTTGGGCACAGGAGAAGCTTTGCTAAGCAAGATAGGGTTAAAACAGACTGGGACAGAATTAAGCAGAGAAAACAATTCCATAGGCAAGTCAAAGGGCCTTCCTCCATTTTTTTTGGAATGGAATCCAAGCTAGAAGATACTTTCTGGCTTGACTTCTTTCCTATGTAAAATATCCGCCTAGAGCTGTGAATGGTGCCAGCAGCCCTGGGATAATTTATTTATTTGGGACAATCTATTTATTTGGGACAATTTATTTTTTTGGGATTGTTTATTTATTTATTTGGGATAATTTATCTCTGTGTCCTTTGGGATCATCTATTCCTGCTGGGGTTCTCACAGAGGAAAAGCCTTGTGGGGGTCAGGTGCTGTGGGAATGGCTTTGCCCCTGGAATTTAGCAGCTCTTTTGCCATCTGATCTTTTGTCATTGCTGGTGAGAGGTCTGTGTGAGGAACAGGTCTCTCCAAGAGCTGACAGCGTAGTTCAGACAGATATAAATCCCTTGTTATGCTGATATGGGTGATAGTTTTAAGAAAATACTTTCACCCCCTCAGAATCTGCTTTTCATGCATCTCAGTTCTCCCAGCCTAAAGCCACTAATCCTCTAATCGCCTCAAATTAGCTCTGAAGGTCTTGTTTCTTCATTGAGCTCTTTGGATGCTTTCAAAGAGCGTTCTAACCAGGCTGCACAATGCATTGCACCCCTATTTGGCTGTGAAAAACGCATTTTTTCCCCCTGAAAATCTCTATTTTAACCAGGACACTCTCAGAACTGAATGCCTATTTCTGTTCTCCCAAGTGAGATTGATGTTCCCCTCTCAGTGAACAAGCAGGTGAGACACAGCAGTGTTGTATTGGAGAAGAAGAAATACAGAATTAAATGTTTCTCTGGGCCTGAAGGCTGAGCCCACTATCTACAGCTGAGAACAAAATATATTGGTTTTATAGCCGTGGGCAAAACACCCTAAACCTTCCCCTGCTTGTTCCCCCATTGTTTGCTGCACAAAAATGTCAGTGATGATCCAGCTCCGTGCACAACACGATTTGTGCTGCTGGGATTTGTGTTTGCAGGGCTGGGAATGGGCACGAGGTGATATTTGCTCCGCTTTGATGTGACAATGCCACCGTGTCACACGGTATAAACCCGTCCTGCCCCTCGGGGATGGGATGGAGGGACCAGCGGGAGGAGGGATTGATGAAGGGCTCGAGGAGGGGAAATCCAGGGAAGGTTTGGGGGGCAGACACCTGGAGCTGGGGCTGGGGTTTGAGGAATTTGGGACTGAAAGGGGACTCAGTGAGGCAAAATGGAGCTGGGAGAGGTGAACCCCTGGTACCTTCACCCTGGGGTGGCTCACAGGTCTCTGCTGATGGATTTGCAGAGAAGGGATGAACTGGTGAGAACTGCAGGGCCATCCCATCCCATCCCATCCCATCCCTGCATAACTTTGGGAGGGTCTTACTTTGGGATTGGAGAGATCCTACAGCTGTGGGAAGGGCCAGGGGGAGGGAAGTGTGCCATGGAAAGGGATCAGGGTGTGGGACAATCCTGTCTGATCCCTGCGGTGTCACACAGCCCGGCTGTGGAACCGCTGGGACACTGGCACGTTCTGCTCTCCCTCAGGAAGCAATTCAGAGCCCAAAAACATTCCTTCAGCCACAACTGCCTCAGCCTTGGCATTTCAGAAGATTTGAAAATCTCATCCTTTCATTAGAAAACTGCAGTTTGGATTAGACAAATTTTTCTTTGGCTTTCTGTTTCAGGAGCATGCTCAGCTGGTTTCCTTCTGAAATGAAATATTTCATTGTTTTGAATCCTTTTTTTTTTTTTTTTTAATTTGGCAAAAACCTGTCACCAAGTCTGACTGTTTCACAGATAATTTGGGTGGCAATCCTTTTTTATCTGTCAGCAATAGAGCTGTTGTAGCAGTAAAAGCCATTCCCTGCACTAAAAAATTGAATAAAGGAGGGAAGCAAAGGACTCCACGTGTTTTACTGATGGTAAACTGAGGCTCAGAGCCAGATCCATGCTCCAACCTATTTCCAAACTGGGGTCTGAGAATAAGGAAATGTGTTCTGCTGAATGGATCAGCGCTGCAAACCCAGGTGTGAACCAAAGCACAAAAAAATTTGCATTTGATGGTCCAATTTAACGAAAGCTTGGCACTGCGGTGGTTTTCAGGAAATGCTGAGGGTTGGGAGTAAGCTGTGGACCGAAAAATTGGGAATCAGTATTGCTAAAGGAAAGCAGAGCAGTGCAGCTGATCTGCTGGAGGTGAAGTTTTCTTTTCCTTAAACAAACCTGTCTCTACATATAAAGTTGTAAACTTATTTTTTTTTTCAGGCGTAGTCCTGTGAGATTCCTCTCGAATAATTGGATTACACGGGAATAGGGTAGCATATAAAGAGGTTAACTTGGAATTTGCTGAATAGTTTAAGTGAATTGTATTTTTATTATTTCTTTAAGATATTCATAGCCTGTGTGGGCGGATAACAGGAGAGAAAGAGAGTTCAGGCAGCACTACGACCTTGCATTAGGAATAAATTGCAGCCTGGAGGAGTTCTGCTTTATGGTCAAATTTTAAAGCCTCTGATAATAAGCAAAGTAAAGGAAATGGATTTCCCATTGCTGCAGAGCACACAATGCTCGGTGTCTCTAACCTGTCCTAGATCAGCGCGGCACGTGCAGCGCTGAAACCTTTGCAGCATCAGCATCCTTGGGAGCTCTGCGTCCAGCGGGAATTTCGACATTCCAGCGGGAAGGAACATGCTCTGGGAGCTGCTCTCCTGGGCTGGGGTTTTTCCCGTGCCCATCCTGGGACTGTGCTCCGGTTCCCGATCTCTGTGCCGCTCCGGAGAGAGCGAGGGATGAGATTTAATGGGGTGTGAAAGACACTGAGCACGGCAGAAAGGGGAGGGAGCGCAGCAAAAAGTTTACGCTCCCGACTTGTCAGCATAATTCTGCCCCTGCAGGAGCTTTTTTTTTTCTTTTTTTTTTGCTCACAAGCTGGGATGCAGAGCATGTGAGACAGGCGTGTTGCCTGGCAACTGGAGGTGAGCAACCTGAGCAGGGGAGGAGAAGGGAGAGGGAAGAGATGTGGCCCTCATTGCACCGCTCCTTTTAGAACCCAGCCAGGAAATCTCGTGCTGAAGCTCCTTTCTGCTGCATTTCTTCCCTCAAATATTTCTTCTCACTCTCTCTAAGCAGGATGCACCCAGCTGATGTTATTATTGTGATAAAGGAGGTCGGTCATCTGGAAATCAGAAAAATTTAGGGTTTCCAGAGGGGATAAAATGCGAGAATGCGCTGGAGGAAATTCTGGTTGCTGGAACGGAAAAGGTGAAGTTGCTTGGGCTGAACTCTGAGAAGTCTGGGATGGATTGGGGTAGGAAGGGAAGGAGATCCCTCCCACCGAGAAATGGGATGATGTATTTGGGTAACTCATGATGGTGCAGGTGTTGGAGGAGATGGAGCTGGTGAACCAATCCCATATTCAGGGTCAGGACTCAGGGTCTGGATTTCATGGAATTTTCTTCCTCACTCTGTCCTGGTTTGTGTGAAGTACCAAAAAGAGGGGTCACCCTGCCAGATTCTGTGGGCAGAGCAGAAATTTGGCTCTCCCCTTGGGAATTTTAGCAGAAAAGCCAGGGGAAGTGTCTGTTCCAGGCTTTTAATTATCAGATAACTTTAACTGTAGAATCCCAGTTGAGACCATCCAAACTACACTTGAAGCAATAAATTTCATCCACCTCAACTTTTATTCTACATGTATAAGTAGAAATAGGTTTAAGTTGGCCTCTGATTGCACAGAATGTCCCTGACTGCCTGAAAAACCCTGCAGAAATCGCTGTAAAATGGATTTTTACCAACAGGCTCTGTGGGCAGCGAGTCCATGAAGCACAGCCCGTTGGGTGCTGTTTGAAATTCATCTTTTTGAGCTGCAGGGGCTGAGGTTCAGGTGCTCTCCCGCAAGAGGCAGGAATGGGAGGTGGGAGAGGAGGCTGCCCAGGATATTGGCATGCAGGACACTCGGTGCTGACAGAGCTGGGGAGGGAGCCCTGAGCAGATTAACAATGAGTTCTGGCTGGGCAGGAGGATGACCTAATGCTGAGATCAAACCCTTCCCCAGCCCCATTTCTGCTTTCCCTGCTAGCAAATGCCAGAAGAAATATTTTCTTTTTCCCCAGTGAGTCTGGAAAATGGAGCAGGTTCAAGCAGTGTGAGATGCCAGGGCTGCTCCAGCCTCAGCTCCCCAAAATCCTTGCTGAACCCCAATGTTCAGGTGGGGATTGGGGAGGGGATGGCTCCTAAAGTAGATTATCATGGTGGGTTGGTAAATCAAATCTGCAGTGAATTGACACCAAAATTTGCACCAAACACAGGGAAAGCTGTGGCTTGGTAGTGTCAGGGGTTTTATCCAGGGATTGCTGCCAAGCACGCAGCCAGGAGAGCTTTTCCTGCCGCCAGATTTGGATTTAGATGCACAGAAATAGGCAGATTCCTGCTTCTTGATTCTGGTAGAGACTGGGCATCACCAGAACTCTGACCTGAGCCAAAACACCTTGTGCTGTCAGCTCAGCAAAGGGCACATGGAAAACTCACCTTGCTTTTGGTCACTGGGGGGATTTTGTATTAAAATGCCTGGCAGGAATTCCTAGAGCTCCTCCGAAACCCCATATTCACTGTGGGGATGGCAGGGCTGCCAGGGCTGTGCTTCCGTGGGCTCTGCCATTCCCAGAGAGCTCAGGGAGCCTCTCACCCCGCTCTGCTGAGATGGGATGTTGTGAGCGGCGCTGGGTGTGAGGGGGCAGAAATGCTGAATTCCTGCTTGTTTTAAGGGAATAATCCTGCAATTGCACAAACGAGCTGCACACAATTTCCATGGAATCCCAGAATGGTTTGGGTTGGGAAGGACCTTAAAGCCCATCCCATTCCACCCCTGCCATGGCAGGGACACCTCCCACCATCCAGGCTGCTCCAAGCCCCAATGTCCAGCCTGGCCTTGGGCACTGCCAGGGATCCAGGGGCAGCCCCAGCTGCTCTGGGCACCTGGGCCAGGGCTCACACCCTCACAGGGAGGAATTCCTTCCCAATTTCCAATCTGAACCCACCCTCTGGCAGTTTGAAGCCGTTCCCCTTGTCCTGTCACTCCAAGCTCTTGGAGTCTCTCTCCATCTTTCCTGCAGCTCCTTCAGACCCTGCAAGGCCCCAGTTCAGTCACCCCAAAGCTTCTCCTCTCCCGGTGAACAATCCCAGCTCTCCCAGCCTTTCCTCCCAGCAGAGCTGCTCCATCCTCTGCCCATCCTGGAGCCTCCTCTGGGCTCTCTCCAGCAGCTCCAGCTCCTTCCCGTGCTGGATCCAGGGCTGGAATTTGTCTTCAGCTGGGGAAAGCCCTGTGCTGCCTTTTGTGAGAAGCTTGGAAGGGCTCTCAACAGAGAGGCCACTGCCTGTGTTTGGGTGGATCACCCCAAAACGAGGGAAAATCCACCCCAAAATACTTCAAAGGATATAATTCCCGAGGAGAGAGCTGCCGGAGCTGCCTGCACTGGCCATTTGTTGTGTGGGTGAGGGAGGGCAGTGGAATTCCAGCGCTGCAGATGAAGTCCAGCCCTGCAGGGAAACGGAGATTAGGATGATGTTCTGCCGAACTCTGAATCCGGGTTGTTTTGAGGAAGCCTGAGCTCTGCTTTGGTGCTGAAAGACTGGAGAGGAGGATGGTGGGAGGTGAGGATCTTCGCCCTTCCAAACCTCCCCTCTCCAGGAGGGCAGCAGAGCAGCAGCTCACCAGGATATTTCCCCCTCTCCCTCACACAGCTTTCCCCCACAGCCTGATTTTTGACACCAGGGAGTTCTCCCTGATGGGAACCATCTGATTTGGGAATTGCCAAGTGGAAAACACAATGGTATTTCGTTTTCTCCTGGAATTTTGGCACAATTTATGGACTTAGAGGGAGACCACAGCTGTTTTTGTGCAGGAGGGAGGGCAGAGGAGAGGAAGGTGGGCAGGGACACGAGGTGCCCAGATTTGGGGCTGCACATGGGGTTCACTGCCTGCCTTGGAGCTTTGGGAAGCTGCAGGGAGTGAACTGAGGAGGGGAAACGTCATTCCTGGAGGGCTTCACCTGAGTGTTTTCTCTGCCATTTGGAGATTCCTGTCTCAATTCCTTATCCCAGCATCAGCCCAGGCAGCAGATCATGGAGAAGGCACAGAGCCATTAACTCTGTTCCATCGAAAAGCTGTGACATCCAATGTCATTAACCTCTCACGTTGCAATATTGCTTGTTAAGATTTTGTCTTTGCCAGATTTACATATAAACAATTTAGATTTAAACCCGACCAGAGTATTTTCAGAAAGAACTTCAGTAAATCACTCTAATCCATAGTATGCTCTGTTAAGTCTCATTGTTATTAAAGTTGAGGTTGATATCATTAAAAGATTTAGCTGAGTGATGTCATACCCTGCTTTATCTAAACAGCCTTTTTCAGTTTCCATAATTAAGCACCGAAAATTTTTCTCAGAGGGCATCCTGCATCCGAGAATATCCAGACATATCTTATTTTTCTCCAGGTTTTGGGATTGTTTGCCTGCAGTTAAATACTTTAACAGAGCGAGCCTCACTGGGACGATTTTATTTGGGTTTTTTTTCCTTTCTTTTGACCTTGGTGTGTCCTTAATCTTTGCTGGCGATGCTGTTGGATTGCTTGGAGGCTCGTCTGAGCGAAGAACCTCGTGTGTGTGATGTCAGCTCCATGCCAGAAGGCTTGGAAGGTGAAGAACACTTAGATTTTCCTCTGAAAGGCTTTCTGAAAAATATTCAGTTGTGACAACAAAAAATTTCTCTTGCTGGGTTTTGGATTTTACTGAGACAGGAAGGAGGAAATCAGTGGCAAAATGGGAACAGGGAGAGAAAAGGTTGTAAGGAAATATTTGAAATTATTCTTCAGTGTATTTATGATTTACTTAGCAGAAGAGGTTATAAAACACAAAAGGCTTGTGATTAAAAATAATTTAAAAAATAAAGATGAAAGAAGATGCAGTACAAAGCTGCCAGTGTTGTTGTTTGAGATTAAGTTGACTGATCAAATACTAAGAGCTAAAAAGTGTGATCTGCTCCCTTCATAAACCTGTCTCGGATTAATTAAATCTGGCATTTATTTAAGTACATGTCACATTGCCATGTTAAGGTTTCTACCTAAAACAAAAGGGTTGCTGGGAAAAATAGAACAATTTGGTTTAAAATCAAAGACACGGACATAAGCCATAAATCAATAGGTTTTATAAATTCCACTTGTGGGTCCTGATCCCAGGCATCCTGGAATTCACCATCCCTCAGGTAGATGGGCAGAACCTGTTTTCTCAGCTTTCTAGGAGTATTTCAGAAAATTTCATTTATTTTGGAGGAAGGTTGTGCTAATCAATGTTTGCCTCCATGGCCTCAGTTCTGCTGCGCTTCTATTAAATACCCAAATTATTTTCATTTCTTCACCCAGACAAATTCTGGTGATGCAGGAACCTGAATTTGTGCTGAACTCTGCGGAGCTGCCTCTGCAAGGTTATTTTCCATGGAATTCCTTCTCCAGCCTGGTTTCCACTGGCTGCAGTGGAAATGCGCTTTGTCATGAGCAAACCCAGCCTCAGCCTCGTGTTCTGAAACTACTGAGCTGTCATGTTCCAAACGCAGGGAAATATTTGTGAAATAAAGGAGTGTTAAGGATAAAAACAATGGAATTTGGAGAATGTCTGAAGAGTCACGTGGCTGCAATGGCTTCCTTCCTGCGCCCTTGTATCACTTCACTAGAAACTGAGATTTTCCACGGAAAATTACTGCAAGTCATGGGGAATAGCACGAGTGAACCAGAGGAGCCTTAGACTTCCCTTGCTTGGTTTGTGTTTTATTAGGAGTTTAAATTTTTCAGATTTTCATAGAGTTCATGAACATTTCAAAGTAATCTGTGCCTTCCTGTGTCTGACTGTTAATTTCAAGCCAGGATTTTTTACAGATGGAGGGAAATTAATAGAATTTATCCCTTCAGCCGTTTCATGGGTGTAGGGATCCCGATGTCACTACAAGAATTCTGTGGAACAGATTCACAGAAAAATGGTGTTTTCCGTGAGAGGACTCCCACTCTGCTCAATGCACGGATTGTGACGTTCATCTTGTGCAGCTGAGAAAGGCTGCAGGAAAAATCTGGTGGGAAATGCCTTCCTATCTGCCCGGTCCTGAAATCCACAGGTGCTGCTGGAGCTGGTTTTGGGACCTTACAACTGCCAGGCAGCAAGGGCTGGGGGAGCTCATCCAGGACTGACTGGGAAAATATCACAATATCCCAGAAAATCCCTGATGGTCCAAGCACAATCCTCTGCTCCCCTCAGGAGCTCGGGATGAGTGCATCCACCTGGAGGAGGCTGGGGCAAATGGGGAGGAAATGGAAATTCTCCACCTTTGGGACTGGTTTGAAACTCCAGGACAGAACCGGTGGAGGCACAAACCCCAAGGAATCTCTGTGGGGTTTGGTTTGCAGCTCCAGCTGCTTCCCAAGGCCTCCAGTTTGTCCCAGGTGCAGAGCTCAGTGCCAGGGTGATTCTCTGGGTTGGAAGGACTCATGAAGGGAATCATTGCTGCGGCAGGGGCCAGTGGAACACACTTTGTGGGAAATGGATTCTCTCAGATTCTGCAGAGGATGTGATGGGAAAATATCTGTATTTTCGTAAATTCCTACTCCCCAGAATAATTCTGAACTTTTGTCCTCTTTAGAGCCATGATACATTTTGAAAGAATAAGATCCAGGCACCCTTCAGTTTTTATTCGGGAAGGTGAGCATGGAAAGGAATATCCTGGTCCTTTGCTCTGTGCAATTTGAGGAAAAAGATTTTCTGTGTTTGCTGACTTGCTTTTACATTTCTGCTTTCTTCCTTCACTGAACTCCACTCCTCATTCCATCTGAATTTACTATATGTGGTGCTTTCCACATATTTCAAATAACATTTTTCTGTTCTCTGTTTCCCTTGCAAACAGTTTTGTCCATCTCTAGGTCTGAATTTCATGAACTCAGTATTGATGAGTTGTTTATTGCCTTGGAGGTCTCTCATGCCCCGGATTTCACCGTCCCATGCGTGTATTCCTCACCCTGTGGCTCCAGTTCTCACTGGTGCACCAGGCCTGAGCTTCTCTGCATTTTATCTTCACGTTACACTCATTAAAAATCCCCTTTCATGCAAAATTACTGCTGTGTCTATAAAACTAAGTTTGTAGCACACTGAGATAACAAAAAAGGACTAGATTTTCCATAGATAACTGGTCATTTAGAGAAATTGCTGCTGCAGCTAAACCAAGTCAAACAAAGCTGGGCAGGTCAGGAGAAGTTCAGCCTGAGCAGCCCTGAGGTTCTGCAAAGCCTGCACGACACTGATGGCCTGTGACTAGCACAGAAAATGCCAAAAAATTCCACTTCCTAAGGCCTCCTCCTGCTGGTGAAGATGACCAAAATGTACACAGGAAGAGCTGGCAGTGTCTTTTCCCAATTTCCTTTTAAATCGGGTTTTTTGGGCACAGCTTGCCTGCACACATCGCTCCCATTCCCCATTTGTACACTTGTTTTAGGGGTGCTCCCACTTGAACAACATCCATCACTATGGGCTTTCTAATGAGGAATTCCAAACTCCTGAAGATGACAGCAGCCAGTTAAATCAGCTAAATCATTAAAGCCAACATTCAACATAGAATTTTCACTTGCAACACCAAAAAACCCAACTAAACTAAGCAGGCAGAAGGAGTGACAGAAGTGGATTTCCAAACTGAAATCATTAGAAGCAAGCCCTGTGAAAAACGTGCATAAGGGAAGGCGGATCAAAAAAAAACTACATCCAAGGCAATCCTGAATTAGTCCCAAATCAACAGAGGCAGAGTAGCCAAAGCCTTGTGAAAAAGGTGCACAAGGAAGACAAAGCTGCACAAGGGAACACGGATCGAGAAAAACTACATCCAAGGCAATCCTGAATTAGTCCCAAATCAACAGAGGCAGAGTAGCCAAAGCCTTGTGAAAAAGGTGCACAAGGAAGACAAAGCTGCACAAGGGAACACGGATCGAGAAAAACAACATCCAAGGCAATCCTGAGTTATTCCCAAACCAACCCAAAGAAACCCAGACCACCCTGCTTGGTCTCCAGGATTGTTTATAGGAATATTTGCTCAGTGCTGGAGCAGATTTCCTCCTCCTCCCCTGCTCTCCTGCTTTCCGAGTGGATTTTGAAGAGCTGCTGCTCCCGTGTTTGTGTTTGGCTGTCATCACCTGCCCACACTGCAGATCCTCTGTGCTTGGCAGGGAAAACTCTTCCCATGAGAGGGGGAATTTCTGGATGGAAACTCACTGGAATTCCTGCCCTGCCCTGTTCGGCGCAGGTGAAGTTTTCCAGACTTCAGGAGAAAAGTTTTTCCAAGCTCCTGACGTGGGCCCTGCCTCCCTCTCTGTAATCACATTTTTCCCGTGGCCTCTTTCCCCGGAGCACCACGGGGATGTTTGGTATCCCAGAAGGACGTGGTGATCCATGACACAGTGCTGGAAATTAAAAATACACTTTTTAATTAACAATTTAATGATGTTCCTTATTGCAAAGCAGAGAGGAAAATCAGGAAATCGTTAAGGCTGGAAAAGACCCCCAAGATCATTGTGATGAACCTTTGACCCAGCTCCACCACAGTGCAAAGTGCCACATATACTTAATTTTTTTACATTTCCAGGGGTGGTGACTCCACCACCTCCCTGGGCAGCCCATCCTAATAAATACCTGAATAGTTTTATTTTATTGAAGTAATTTTTAACTTTGAAATGAGTTCATGTGTGTTAAAAGCATGTTTATCTGTTATTCTTCAAGGGAAAAGAAAATAAAGGTTCCTTTTAGGCGTGAATAAATCTTTTTAAAAAGTATGTCATCTGCAATAATTTATTCAAAATACTTTAGTTCTAATTAATTTCTGAAGTGCTAGGAAATATTTGCATAAGAAAATCTTTGTAGTTTTGACTCCCTTAAAAAATAAAACCCAGCCATTCATGATGTAATAATTAGTGAGAAGTACAAAGTGATCTAATACCCATTCTTCTGCATCAAACTGGCTTTCATTTTTAATCATAAACACTGCCATTCTTAGCTCTGGAATAATTACAATTTCCATCGAGCTGCCTAGGGGATGTGCTCAGCCCCAGGAGAAGGGAAACAGGTCACTTTGTTGTTTTTCTCAAAGGCCAGACCCCAACTCTTCCACCCAGAGTGGGAAAGGTGCTGAGAAGCTCATCACAAACACAGCCACACTTCTCCTCGGGTTTTTGGCATTGCTGCTTTGCTTTCTGGGGCAAATGTGGGTCTGGAAAGCCTTAGGAAATAGAATCCTAATGATCTGCCTCGTTAGGGTGTTGTTAGGAAATGCTCATTACTCTTACACACACATTGATCGTTCCATGCCCTGAAGTCCAGCAGGTGCCTGCAGGTTAAAAACCAGCCCAGCTGAGCCCCAGTCCCAGCCCAGCAGAGTGGGTTTTTTGGGATATTTGACAGCTGAGTTTCCTCCCCATGACACCCAAAGCCACCCCAGCCTGTTTGGGTTATGAGTTCAGAAGGAAATGAGTGTTCAGTGTTCGGGTGAATTATCCTCAGCTTGGAATTAAACCTGGCACGCTCTCTGTGCGGGCTCTCCTCCTGGGCTTTTCGTACAGTTTCTTCAGATCTTGACTTTTATTATGGAATGGTTTGGGATGGAAGAGACCTCAAAGCCCATCCCACCCCACCCCTGCCATGGCAGGGACACCTCCCACTGTCCCAGGCTGCTCCAAGCCCTGTCCAGCCTGGCCTTGGACATTCCAGGGATCCAGGGGCAGCCCCAGCTGCTCTGTGCCAGGGCTCACCACCCTCCCAGGGTGGAATTTCTCCCAATATCTCATCTAAACCTGCTCTGTCTCCACCTGAAGCCATTCCCTGTGTCCTGTCCCTCCATCCCTCGTCCCCAGTTCCCCTCCAGCTCTCCTGGAGCCCCTTCATGCCCTGCCAGGGGCTCTGAGCTCTCCCTGGAGCCCTGTCTGGGCTGAACAAACCCTTTAACCTTTTACCATCCTGAGAGAGGTGAGGCTCTGCCCACGGGCACTGCCAGGGCTGTGGTTTGCAGGGTGAATCAATCCCTGGCAGAATTTCCATGTTTTCCAGCTTTGTTATTTTCACAACCAAATTCCATATCTGAAATGAGCTTGCTGCCTCTAAGAGGCAGATAAATAAGAAATTTTCACCTTACAAATTTTAACCTTTTGAAGTTATGAGTCCTACAGGAAATATTTCCATAAAAACCTCCCTTCCATACCCTCTCCAAACTTTAGGGAGCTGCTGTTTAAAAATTATTACATTTTGTCAGTCCCATGTTCTCTTCAAAGGCTGTTGAGTGCTTTGCAAGGGTTTTTCAAGGGTTCTGTCCTCTTTGGAAATTGTCCATCCGGTTGTGCTGACACAGAGAGCTGCTCAGGGATGCAAAGGGGCAGAAGCAGAAGCCACAGCCTGCCAAATAAAAAAATGCCATTTTTATTGACTTAATCACCTTTCTAAATTGACCCAGTTTCTCTCCATGGAGTCATTTTACATTTAAACCTTAGACCTGCTGAGGGGGAAGTACAACTGATGTTTGGGGATATATTTGAGGATTATTCACTGCCAGTTCTTCCAAGAATTTTTTGTACCTCTGTGCCTCAGCTAATACAAACCTGAAGTCCTGTATTTCATGTTTATTCCTATGGAAGTTTATCCCAGCTGAATTTTGCTCTCCATGCTTGTTGATTTAAAGCATGGCCAGGCAAACCTGGTACTCTCAGACCAAGCAAAGCAATGGAGGAGTTTCTCAGCAACTTTGCTTCTAGAACAAATCTAATTAAGTTATTTCTAATGTTCTCTTTCTGCAAAGCAGAACTCTGCTCCAAACCCAACTAACCTAAAAAGGGCTCCAAAAAGAGACCCTAATTTGGTATCTTTCATCTCCAGGAAAGCTTTCTTTATCCTGCTGGTTTATTTTAGGGGTATTACGTGGGTTTTTTAATGACCACAGAATGGTTCTGTCAACATCATCTCTCTTTGTGTCCCAAGGCAATAGGGCTCAGTGTTCAGCAGCAAAGCCAATTTCACAGGTTCAAATCAGGGCCTAGTTTAACAAGTTCAAATCAGGAATACCTGGCATGGGACGGATGGAAGACAGCTGAAAACATGCCAAATGTCACAGCAATGTTTTTAGCATGTGTTCATGTCTAATTGCTCGGTTTCTGGGAGGACAGCATGCTCCTAATTTATTTATCAGGACTCGGCTGACAATTTCTGATGGGATTCTTTCCTCGCTTCCATTTCTCAGCTTCCCATGAGCAAAGCATCATCTGTCTTAAAAATTGAGATATCTCCAGGTGCTGCCAAAATCCTTCATGTTGTGTTTTTCAGAGGGGGAATGGATAGAGCGATAACACAAGGCTGAGAGAGGTGTTTTACCTGTTATTTAATCAATAAGACAGCTTCTAAGCGATCTTTGCTGGAGGAGGCTGCCATTATTCAAGCAGACACCCTGCCCTGCTGTTTCCTTTAGCAGAGCACCTCCTGCAGTTCACAAAGCAGTTTCATTTTGCATGTTGTGTGTAAAATAATCAGGCTGGAGAGTCACAATTAATTACTTAATTTAGGGCCAGGTGCTGGTGCCTTGTTGATAAAGTCTGCTAGGCAGTTTTGGTGGGTAAATAGCTGCTTTTGCAGAAAAACCTGATGCTCCTTTCAGAGTGATGGAAGGGAAAAGGAGCTAATTTGAGTTGAGTCATCACAGCCATCAGTGGTGTCTCTGGAAAAGACACATTCCCTTGGATGTGGGAGGTGTGCAGGAATATTGAGTATTTGCCACACACAGGTGGCACAAATCCTGTGGATTTAACGAGATTTCTTGGAGGGATGTGTGTGAAGAGGATTTCTCATCTGCAACTGCAAGATTCAAAGTTCTGGGGAAGATCTCTGTGAAAAACAGGGCTGGAAGCTGGACCTGATGGGGTTTATTTTTTAAAAGATGCTGAGCACCTTCTGTGTTAAGGCCGTTCTTTCCTTTCCCGTTGGGATGTAGCTGGTGGAAATGTGCCCTTAAGCTGTCCTCACACAGCCTGGCCACTGCAGAACTCTGCATTTGTTATTCATACAGCCACAAACAGAGATTGGTGAGTGAAGGTTTTGCCCCACCTGGAAAGCCAAGGTCAAACACCAGGTCCTGCTTGTGGCTTTGCGTTTTTGCAGTGCTGAAGGAAGGAGGGCTTGGCTTAGCCGAGACCCCTGGGCTGCTCCAGGGACAGTGGGAAATCGGGATAAAGTCCTTGAGCAGATAAAGAGAACAAGCTTAGGAACCACAAGTGGTGACAAAGTTAAAATACAACCGATTGAACTCTGGTGCCATCACACAACCCGCAATTTTGTCCCTTCAAAATTAACCAGTGTCAGGAAAATTAATCCACAAACGCCAGAGGTGTGTGTCCAAAAAGGAGACAGAGGAGTCCTGTA
>VZTX01015620.1:0-15633 GCA_013400915.1 Pardalotus punctatus | reverse complement strand
GATCAGTCCCAGAGTTGTGGGATCAGTCCCAGAGCTGTGGGATTAGTCCCAGAGTTGTGGGGATCAGTCAAGGAGTAGTGGGATCAGTGCCAGAGCTATGGGGATCAGTCAAGGAGTTGTGGGATCAGTGCCAGAGCTGTGGGATTAGTGCCATGGTTTGATCCCAGCTCCCCAGAGCATCCCCTGCCTCAATCCACTGCAGCATGTCTGGCATTAATCGAGACAAATTTCCAGCTTTTGGAATCCGCTCCTGTGTTTTCTAGGTGTGAGGAGCCGCAATGCCAAGCGCCTGCAGCTGGCAGAGCAGAGATAAGGAGCCCAGGGAACGTGGGGAATTGTGTTCAGCAGCAGATGGCTCAGACACCGTCTCGCTTTTTTGGTTTTGAGCTCAAAGCAAAAACTTCCATGATTTTTAGTTCAAAGCAAAATAACTGGGGGGGGATGGACGACAGGAAAGAAGAGCCCAGCGATCTGTGATTGCCCGGTGCCAGGGGGTCAGGAGAGGCAGACTTACCTGCTTTAGGGAGCCTTTCAGGGTTAGGAACATGTAAGCCATGTAGCCTGGGATCAGCACCATAGAGGACAGAGCCATGAACCAGCCAACCCCCTGGCCCCATTTTGGGAACACGTAGCTCCCCATGGTGAGCGGGGTCATCTGCACAGCACTGAAGATGAACACTCCCTGAAAAAGGGAAGATTTGGGATGAGATTCTGATCTGGCTTCAAGAGTTTTCCTGGAGCTTCCCAAGACGCCTCTTACCGAAATGAATGTTTCACGTTAGCTGTATTTTCACACATAAACCTGCACCTCGGATTATCCAGGTGTGCTGCTGGGGGTATCCACTGGGAACAGTAAATTCCTTGGATAACCTGTGCAGAGCCAGAGGGATGGGGGCTGCTGGGGAGGGTGGGGATCCTGGGAACACCTGGGCCCCTGAGCAGCAGCACCCACACTTTGCTTTTGGGATGTTCTCAAATGGTGACCTGCAGACACGGCATTCCACAGGAAAAAATCTATCCTGGCCTCTTCCAAATGTCTGAACCAGCCAGGAAAACCTGCTAAAGTGAGCCAGGGGGGAGGGAAGCTTGTTCTGATGCCAGGCTGGGGCCTTGTGCAGAACAGATTCCCAGAGGAGGATGCAGAGGAAGATTTTATCCCTGCTCTGAGCTGCTGGGCTGGACAACACTTTCTGCTGAGGATTTCACAAACCTGACCAGTTTTACAATGCTGGGCATCTTCCTACTGTGCCACTAAAATAAAATGTATTTCTCATGCCTTCCTGAACACTTGTTGTTACCAAAATGACAGCTGCCTTGATGTGGGAAGGGATGACTCGAGGAAGGCTCAACAGAAACACATTTTTGTGTCTCTTTGGTGCTCCTCGTTTGCTTTTCAAATGCTTTAAATGCTGTGGCACATGTAATAGTGGCTGCTTGATTCGTTTTTTATATTGCACCTGGGTTTACTATATGTGCAGTAAATTTACATTTCTTTGTTCATTATTTCACGATGTGCTGTATGGGATTGACTGGATAAGGTTTGGAATAGGGAAAAGGCTGTCTTGTGGTTCCCAGGACACAGATTCCTTGCAGAGTTTGCCAGAAAACCTGTATCAATATAGGATAAAGTGGTTAATATGTGCCACAGACTCCCATGGGAGAAGAACATCAGTTCAGAACCCTGCTCTGTTACCAGAAGTGCTCGTGGGGGAATTCAGTTTACAGAACATGGGTATTCCTGTGGATGTGAAAAATCTAGATTTTAGACTGCTAAGTTCTATTTAAGAGTACAAGAAAGGGTCCAAATTTGTTCCTTGCAGTTTTCTGTCTCTGTCAATCAAACTCTTGAGCATTTCCAGAGGTCTAATAAAAATCTCGCCTTCTCTTTTTGAGGCACAAGGTTCCCCTAATGACACTGCTTTTTGCTTATTGCCTTCAATGGCATTGTTCAAATCCTTGAAAAAGGAAGGAGGTCAGAACTAAGATGAACCCGTGGGGGTGGGAATGACCAGGCCACAGCACCCAGGTCCCCTCCTCGACATCCTTTCAACCACAGAATAAAAGTTTGTTCCTTACTGCCACAATGATAGGAGTGAAAAAGGACCAGCAGAGCTTCCACCAGATGCAGGGTCTGTATCCCACCATCTCTTGGATGTTGTCATAAAATCTATTGACACCTGGATATAGAAAGAAGAAACAGCAGAGAAAAATATCAGGAAATGGAGTCGACCGGAAGCTGAGAGATATTGTCATAAATGATGAGTATACTTGGAAGCTCTGCAAAGATCCCAACATAACTTTTCCCTTGCCCAGATGGGAAAAAATGTGCAAGCTCAGCAGCACCAAAAATCACCTGTTCTCACTCTTCCTCATCATAATTAATTAATTAGAGAGCAGCAAAATTATTCCCGTGCAAAATGTGGAAGTTGTACGTGTGAAGCAGGTCAGGTGCAAGAAACACCCTTGATTAATTTCAGCTCCGAGTCTTATTAGAATGGGAAATTTCAGGCGTATTTTACAAGTTCCATCATCAAAAACCCCAGCCCATGCCAGCATTAAGCAGCTTCATTCATGCACACCCTGCACGTGCAGGAGTGGATCTGAAATCAGAGTGGCCCTCCTGCTGCTGCCCCCATCAATTCCCAAAGCTGTGTCTGCCACACATTTACAGCTCCGATTTTCTCATGGTCAGAGCCTGGAGCTGATAATTCCAAGGTGTGATTCAAGCCCTGAGTGGACCGTTCACTTCATATCCTTGTGGATCCAGCTCGGGATATTCTGATTCCTGTGGTCTAATAGTAATATAATACATAATATAATAGTGTATGTATATAATATTATAATATAGTATTACATTTAGATATAATATAATATAATATAATATAATATAATATAATATAATATAATATAATATAATATAACATAATATAATATAATACAATTTTATATATAATAAGTAATATATAATATAGATAAAATAATATACAACAATACATAAACATATATTACAAAAATATAATGTATATAATATATTATATATTCATATATATCTATATAAAAATATATATTGTATTATATATTCCTGTGGTCTAATAACAATAATTCTTGTGATTCCTGTGATTATCCTGGTGCATTTTTCCATTTGCACTTTCTGGGTCCATCAGCAGTGCTTTTCCCCCACAAAATGCTGTTCCCTCCTCTCAGGCCCATCCAAAGCAGCAGGAGGACTCCAGTTCCCCAGCTCTGGAGCAGCTGTGGGACAGAAGCTGGGGTGCCTTGGTGATGGTGGGAGCAGCTCCTTGGAGGAGCTGACACAGCTCTGGGGTCACAAATGCTCTGTGAGAATATCCCACATTAATTCTTAGGGCCAGTCCGGGCTCTGGATATTTCAGGGTGATTATTCCCTAACTCACCAAGGAGCCTGGCTGTCACTGCAGGATCCTGGAGTGAGAGAATCTCTGGAAAAATGAAATATTCCAAAGCCCCAGAGCCCCAAAGCATTATGCACCTAACACCTCTGAAGATCCAGGCTTTCTGAGGGAGTGGGGCAGGAAAAGATGAAATTTCACCTTTTCAGTATTCCCGAAACACTTAATGACTGCCAGGCCTCTAGGCAGGGTGTTTAAAAGGCAGCAGCACCTTGCACAAGACAACTTTGAATTATAGCCATAGAAACCAAGGCCACTCTCAGTTCCACCCTCAGCACGTGCACATTTGAACACAGATCAGAGGAGGGATTACCCTTGGGATGTGTAAAAAATCAGGGGAAAAAAAAAGGGAAATACAATATGAAAGGGAAAAAATAAAAGGGAAAATATAGTGTGAAAATAAAAGGGAGAAAATACAGACATGTTGTTTACCATAGCACCAGGATATCGAGATGCACTCAAAGAATACGAGGAACAAGAGACTCATTCCGCTGGCAGAGTAGTAGTCAAAAAGCTTAAACACATAGATTCCACCCTAAAACAGAGAAGGAGGAAGCATTCAAAATAGAGCAAGGGCTCCAGCTTCAGAATGCAAGATACAAATTAACGCTGGTACGGGCCTATTAGTGTAAATTAATTAAAGCAAACAGGTCTTGAGGTCAATGCTGACAAAACTAAGATTGTTGCTGTTCAAACCAAAAATTTTGATTTCACTTTTTGCTCTTTGTTTAGTAATTTAATCCTTTCCCTCAAATAGTTTGCAATGCAAACGCCCCCAGCTGCCACTTTTTGGACTGTGAGAGTGTGGACTGTGCATCTTGCTGTCCCCTGAGCCCTGCAGGGGACACACTGCACCAGGGGATCTGCACTCATGGTGCCAAAATCCTGGATAGCCTTTATCCCTGGTGATGTCTGAACAGGCTTACATGAAAGGGAGACTGGACAAAGTCAGGAGGATAAAAAGCAGATTAATTTATTAAAGGCCTTTAAAGTGCATTTAGGGCAGGCAGAGCCCACTCGAGAGGCTGCACCCAAAATGGACCTGAGTCAGGAGTTCCTCACATTTTTTAAAGAATTCTGTCCACTCACACATCGAGCCTCCATTCTCCCATCACACCTTCAGGTGATGATGTCACCCACCCCAAGCCTGCTCTCCCCAATTCCCTGTTTTTTACACATTTTGGGGCTCTGAGGCAGTGAAGTGTCCTTGGATTTCCCAACTGAGAGGAATTGTTTCCTCTGAAATGCTGGGAACAGCAGCTTGAGCACCCCGTACAGAGCCCAGTTACATGAAAATTACAGATACACCAAGAACACAGAAGCTAAAAACCTTAAGGCGTCACTGGCAGGGATTCCTGGCTGGACTGGGGGAGGGATTTGAGGCATTTGGGACACAAATGCCGCTCCCAGCAGTACCTGAGTGATGTTGGACAGCCCTATCACGTAGGACACGATGCACACCACGGCGATGAAGAGCTCCCGGCGGTTGCGCAGCAGCTTGGGGAACTCGTCCACCAGGGCCGTGATGAACCCTTCCACTGTGCAGAACTGCAGGAGAGGGGACCATGTATTATTTATTATTTATTATTTATTATTCCATATTACTCCAGAGCACAAGGCAGAGCCCTGCCTTGGCAGGATGGGGTTTTAGGGAGGAGTTTGCAATTGCGCCCTTCGCTGGCCTAAGGCTGCAGCCGTTCAGCGAGGAATGAAAATTCACTTGACTGCAGTGGAAGCTCTGCTCCCGAATATCCTTGTTTCTGTCTAAAAAGATCTGTGCAAAAAGATTTCCAGCTCGAGAAGCACTCAAAATTCTAAACTGTGAACTGTAGCATTCGGTCTGTGGAGAGAAATTGCTCTTTTTTTTTAAATAAAGACGATAAACCTTCAGCTGAGGGCTTTGATACCTCAATCCTACAAAATACACTTCTTTTTTATGTGATTTACTCACATACAAGAAAGCCAACACACACAGGAAGTCTAAGCAGATCAGTGCTTCATGGAGAAGATTAAAGATTCTCATATGATTCTCATATGTAGTAAATCAAATATTTTTTTGTATCCCTGGAAAACATTTTAACTGAGGCTGTGTCCTCCAAATGGAAAGCATGGCCACACTCCAGAATCCTTCTATGTATGCATATTCAGATAAATGTTATCGTTATGATGGCTGAAATAGTGAGAACCAGAAGGAATGGAAAGTTTTATTAATTTTCAGCAGTGCAATCAGAACTCAACCAATGGTTACAGCTCCTGTAAATTACAGTGTATGAAATGTTTCAGTGACAGACAGAAAAGGCAGAAAGCATGACAGCCTGTAGATATATATTCTTTTTAATAATATTAGACCACCTTCCTCAGCTGTTAGTTGCCTAGAGACAAGTGCTTTCAAGAATATTTTTGACCCAATTAATTTCCCAGCAGTTTCCCCCCAGACTGAGCACTAGGTTTTAATGTCAAGCCTGAAGCTCACTGAAAAACAAAGAAATAGAAAGTGTAAATTCTCAACTTTCTCTCATCTCCCTGGATAAAATGCCCTCTTAGTGTTTTTGTGTTCACAGGCTGAAGTCAGCTTGGATTTATAGAAAATGATGGATTTTCTCTCCTGCAAGACTGGTACGGTGCTGAGGCAGTAAATCCCATTTTCCTTTATGTGCTGGGCAGGCTGTGCTAAGAACTGGAAGATGCTGGTTTGCCAGCTGAGAGCAAACAAACGAACACATCCGCCCAGGACTGGTCCCACAAAATGATCCCACAGCTCAGCAGGCAGGAGGGACTTCCCTGACAGAGCCCTCCAAGGATTCCTCGCACAATAAGGCAGGGTGCTCTCCTGGTGCTGGCAGTGGGGCTGTAAAATCAGCGCTGAGTAACAAATGCTTGTGTTGGACATTGTTGTTTCTAGAGGTTTCATCTTGTGCTCTGTGCTTTGCTGTTCAGGTCACCATGAATATTCTAATGATTCCATGTGTTAATTATTTAATTCTTTAATCTAGACAGAGAATATCTTGGATTTGCAAAACCTCAAGGCTGGGCCTTCTCATTCCTTTCCAGTTGTCAGACAGCACCCAGAGCTTGGGTGAAGACTGAACCAATGAAGCTGTGACCCTTTCCCTTGGGAAGGGGTTTCACAGCACACCGAGACACAGAATGTCCTCAGTAAGGATCCCACTCCCACTGAATTTCCTTTGGATATTCACAAGTTTAAAAGGAAATATGTGCTGCATCTTTTCTCTCCAGTGCTGAGTTCTGGAGTCGCCTTTCAGAAATGCTCATGGCATCTAAATCTTGCAGAATATATCTCAGTGTCTCCTGCACGGCTGAGCATTGCAAAGGTATTTTTAATATTGTGATTTAACAGGGAATATTTCAGAGGCGAGCCCCTTTTTCCTGCAGAATACACTTTTTGCCCATTTTTCGTGAGCTTCCAACAGTTCATGAAAGAGCAGAAGTGTCTTAGCATCAGTTTTTTACTTCATCTTTCCTTAGTGCCTCCTATTCTTTCTCTGATTATTCCAGGGACCATCCTGCAGTGGAGTGCACAGGGAGAGCCCAGCCTCGTTTCACGCACTGGCAGAAAATTTGTATTTTTACATTTCCCCCCCAGCTTTACCTGGCTGTCAATGCCGAGCATGAGCAGCATGGAGAAGAAGAGGATTGCCCACAAAGGAGAGATGGGCAACTGTGTCACTGCCTCTGGGTACGCCAGGAACGCCAGTCCAGGGCCTGGGAGGAGAAACGGGAGAGAAAACCTCAGTGGGGTGGGCTGGGGCTGGGATTCTCTGCTCCCCCTGGGTTTGAGGTGTGTTTGGATGGCTCTGGATGCGGCATCTGAGCCGGGAGTTTGTGTTGGCCGATCACGAGGGCACTGTGAGTACCTGGTTTGGAAATGAACCAGCCAAAACCAAAAAACACCCCAAAAAGACCAGACCCAACCAACCAGAATCCTGGCTGCAGTTCAGGGGCTGCTCCTGACACTTTGCCATAGCCAAGGCGGGAATGTTGTCCTTGGCTAGGATTGCATCTTCAGGCGCTGCTCGGCTCTCTCTCCCCTCAAGCAGTAATTGACAGCTGTAATCTTCCGCTTTGCACCGTTCAGAGACAGCTCACAAAGGGAGAGGACACTTTCCAGCATTCCTAGCATTCCCGTTTGCTGTTCCATTCCATGAATTGTCTCAAAAGACACATTTTAATAAACTCTGTAGTTGTGGACGGGCAAATTTCATTTGTCTTCTTGCTAACTGCTGAGGGGGGTGGGGTATAGTGTTGAAAGGAGAACATAAATTCTTATTTTAAAGGAGTTTTTGTGTTCTCATGGCATAGCAGGACATCAGGGTCAGAGGGAAAACTGCAGCAAATTAAATAAACATGGGAATAAATCTCACGTGCTTCACCCAAGGAGCGTCTCTGGTTTTTCAGTTTTCCTTAAAAGCCTGTCAGTGACAAATGCTTGGTCTCACACACAGCTCTCAAACCAGGGGAGCAAGGGCTGCCATCAACACCTGCATTGTCAAAGTCTAACGAGGATTTTGAAGCAATTAATTGCTAGCAAGAGCAGATATGACTGGAAAGCCTTCCAAATGGCAGTGCTAAGAGCAAAATAAGCTTCAGATAAATATGTTAATTTTACTCTGTTGCTCCTCCTAATAGTACAATTTGTTTTATAAAGCTGTATAAAAATGGCAAAACAACATCTCATGGTGGTAAAAGCTGGCAGCAGCTTCGGGGCTTGCTAGGAGAAATAGAAGCCTTAATGAAAGGGTCAAATTTTCAAATATCTTTTGCAATTAATGGTCATGGGCATCTTCCAGAGGTCTGTTAGTTTAGGTACCTTCAAATGGACTTAATGTGATGTAAAAATATTGTTCTTTTTGCAGGTGTAGCCTTTATATAACTCTATCTGTATCAAACACATAAATCCAAAAAGCTTATTTCACACACCGCTGCTTTTCCAGAGCACTTTTTAATAGCAGTGCCTGCCATCATCATTTTGCACCTAATCTCTTTGTACGTGTAATTTATTGAAGATTATTTTTAGGGTTTAAATTCTCTCCTTTCCCAGCTCAGGCAATACTTCAGTGTGTTATGTTTGCTAATACAGTTGTACATATTTTGTCCACCAGTGAGTTCCAGCCAAGCTTTGAGTTATCAGATCCCTCCCTGTGGCCAGAACTGCTAAGTGAGTATCTGGTGCACCAGCTGGGTTAGGGCAACCATCTGCTCTGCTGCTTTAAGCTTTTTCATCTGGAAGACAGACAGGAAACTGCAAGGAATAACCTAATCCTTCCATGGACTTCCATCTCCCTGCCCTAAATAAAATGACTTTCACGACAGAGGGTCTGATAAAATAGCTGTAGGTGTGAACAGGTGAAAAATGGATCTGCCTCGGAGGGGTTGACCTCAAGAAACGGGAAAAGGAATTAAAAACCCAACTGGACTGGAAAATCTTAACTTAAAAAACACCCCCTGATGCTCTGCCCGGAGAGGGTTGGGACAGCGCTGTCCCTCCTGCCATCAGGATTCTGGAGGGACGGGGAGCTGAGGAGCTCTGAGCAGGGATCTGGAGCTGGATGCAACCTACAAACAAAAAATAACTGGTGCACAGCTTAGAGGAAAGGAGATTGGGTACCTGATGCTGCAACATCTGCAATTGGCCTCTTTGTGACATTAGCCATGAATCCCACAATGGAGAAGATGACAAAGCCAGCAAACATGCTCGTGCATGAGTTTATGCAGCACACTATGATGGAGTCCCTGAAACAAAGGGAAGGGGCTTTAAGCAGCAGGGAAAGCAAATGTTCATCCTTCTTTTATTTTTTCTTTTTTCTTTTTTCTTTTCTTTCTTTTTTTTTCTTTTCTGTGAAAAGATTTCATGACTTAGGATTTCACGATTTAGGGTTTAGGATTTCACAGTTCGGGTTCCTTTTCATGCTGGGCAAGTCTCTCCCACTGGTGCAAATGCAGTTACACATCTCACCCCCAGCCAGGTATAACAGTTAATATTCAATCCTAAACTTTAATTTCAATTATCTGTCCACAGAGACAGAGCTCCAGCTGAGCCAGGCAAGTGCCACTGCAATATGTGCAGTCATCTGCTTACCTGTAAACATTATTGTGGAAAGGGTTGTAACTTCCAAGGGCAATCAGTGAACCAAGACCCAAACCGTAGGAGAAGAAAATCTGTGTGGCAGCATCCAGCCAAACCTGATTGCAGGAAATAATTTTTTTAAAAATCTGTTTCTGCACTTGAGGAGCAGGTCATATGTCTGCAAGGGGAACAGTGAGGAGTGAAACTTTTGTTTACCAGGAATATTTACCTCAGAGTCTGAAAGCTTACTGAAGTTGGGAGTTATATAGAATAAAATGCCTTCCTTTGCTCCAGGCAGTGTTACACCACGGAAGAACAAGATAAGCAGCATAACATAGGGGTAAGTAGCAGAGAAATAAACCACCTGATGTGAAGAAACAAGACAGGGTAAGTGTGGAAGGAAGAATGATCAGAAATATTTGCTCTCTCAAAATACCCCTGCAGCAACTGAGGGTGGCTCTTAGAAGGGAGGCATTTATCCATGAAAAGCTTGGTGTGGGAAGGGGAGTGCCTGCAGCAGAATTCCCTAAACACCAGGTCTGAAGGCCAGTGGCTGCTGCCTGTTTTCCTGAAAAGGGAATAGAGTGGGCTGGGATGTTTCTGGTTTGTTTTTTGTTTGTTTGTTTGTTTGTTTGGGGTTTTTTTTGTTTGTTTTTTTTTTCTTTTTTTTTGCATTTAACACAGGGAAATCCCAAAAGCGCAGGGATCGTGGCACCAGGGTCCTGCCCATAAAACACCTGGCAGTTTATTTTCCCCACTCTCCCCTCATCTATGTTACAAGGCACAGCTCCCACTCCCTTGCCTTCTCAAAGGCCCTATAAAAACCCATTCTGAAGCCAGACCCAGCCCCTCTTTTTGCCTCGTGCTTTGGAGACAGCACAAATAAAATGGTTTGCTCTGAGCTCAGCTAAGCCCTGCCCAACACACAGTTTGGAGCAGGTCACAGTTACAGCCTCTTGTCAAAAGGTAAAAATCCACAGGAATTCATGGGTTCAGTAGGAAAAAATCTCAGTCCTCTGCACCAGACTTTAGGTCTCCTAACCCAGCCCTTCAGCTGACCCCAAACCCCATTGCTGTGGCTTTTTGTGTCCTTGGGATTTCTTCCTGCCATTTTGGGGAAAGGGAAAGGTAAGAGCCGATGTCAGATGCTGCTGCCCTTTCATTTCCAGAGAAAGGTCTCTCAGTAATTTAATTTCCTTCAATTGAGTAGTAAATTCCATTTTTCACTCACAGCCAGCCAGACCCCAAGAAGCCCAGCGTGAAATCCAGTGCAGGGACCTCAAATGTTCCTCACTCAGCACGAGGGAAGGAGGGAGCAGCTCTTCCCAACACTTCCCAAAGGATTATCCAGGCCCAGCAAGAGCTGTGCAATGAATTCTCGCCTCTTCCCAAAGCCAAACCACTGCATCCTCACCCCATTGCTACCCAAACCAGCTGGAATATCCACCCCAGGCATATTTTTAGCTGATGTGTTTTTTTAGCTGATTTTTTGGCCAAGACCAGAAGGCGGCAAGTGAACCACGTAAGACTGCGCTCTGACCTAGCTACAGAGGAGCCAGCTCTTTCAAAAATGCGGGGCTGTACCAATCCAAGAAAACACAAATTCAATATTTTCACAGAGCTACGCCAGCCAAACTGTCCCAAGCACCTCTTACCTCAAGAATTTTCAGAATATTTGAGCAAAAATGGGCATTTTAAATTAAAAGCTACTGACAGCACTTTTTGATCTTACCTTTCCAGTCCAGCCTACCCCCTTCCAGATACAAAAGTACACCAGGATCCAGGCAATAGCCAGGGTGATTGCCAGTGGCCATCGGATTTGCCCCGGCTTTTCCAAGCCGTCGGTCATTTGGTGCATGTTGCGTCTGGAAGGAGCCAACAGAAGGGGGCATTGGGCAACGGATTTGGGAGATAAAATATGAAGGATAACGAGGTGATCCTCGGACATGCACGGGGAGGGGATGGGGAATGCTGAGCTTACTCCCAGAACTCCACCACGGCACTTGTCATGTTGGTGGTGTTGGCCAGGGTGTAGTTGGAGAAGCAGCGGTCGGTGTTCCAGGGGTTCTCACAGTGTTTCCAGGGGAGGGTCTGGGGAAGGAGAGAGCCAAAAACCCCAAGTCAAACGTTTTGAAGCAATCCTGACCTCAGGTACGGCTCTCTTTGCCGGAACTGAGAGCTGAGTGCTGAACTAAAGCCCCTGGAGCTCTGCAGGGCACTGCTGTCCCTGCGGTGTGACCGCCATGGAAATTACTGAGCTTCCTATTGTGGGAGGCAGGTATGGAAATATTCCTTCCTTTCTTTAACACAGCAGCCCAAATGCTCTGGATTCAAGGCATTTGCCATGAGAGCATATGGAAACAGCAGAAAGGGCCTCCTGGAGGTCCTGGTACCCCTTGTGCAACAAGAGGTAATAAAGGTTATCACTCTGATTATTGATCAGACATTTTAATTTTCCCCTCAGGTCAGGGGATAACTAGAAAAAAGGTAAAATTTCTATTTGCTACATGCATTTTTTGCATGTGTCCATCACATCTTTCAGAAGTTCTGAGGAGCAGAACCTGTTTCTCATGATACCCATTAGATTGAGCCTCATTTGCATACAACTTGGAGATCCTTCTGATGGCAATTGTTGGAAAATCCTCTTACGGAACTGTTGTATCAGAGCACTGTGTGCTTTATATACAAGGATAAGAGGCTTCGAGGGAATTAGAAGTCAATATTCATTTAACATGGGCCACAAAAAACACTTCCAGACTCTGCCTGACCTTTCACATCAATAACAATTCTGAGGAGAACAAAGAAGAAATGGTCATGTCACTCCCAGACAGTAATTAATGCAAATTTGGTCAGGGGAAAATTCTTTAAAGCCAAGAACAAGCAAGCATGAACAAAATTTATAGAAGAGACAATTGAACAATGATGCATTAATTATTGAGACTTATATAAGGATGGCCAAACCCCACAAATCAGACAAGACTTACTCAGCTGATGAATCACCCTTGAGGGGGAAAAAAAGACAGCTAAAAATAAAGTAAACAGGAAAGAAAACAAAGCAAAAATAACAACAATGAATGGAAGTTCAGAGCTAATCAAATCACAGACCTTCCATTCCATGGGGGTTTCTTTAACAAACCCCTCCATTACTGAACCACATTGCAATGATACTATTTCCCAAAGAACTCATGTTTGTGTGGTGGCTATTGAAGAAAAAATAATTAGTTATGCACTAGAATTTTTCTTGGGGGAGTGACTGGCCTGTAGGCTCACAGTTTTCTAAATTTCTTGTGGGAGAAAAGAAAATTAAAAGGGATTTTAACAAAATAGTGTTTCTTTAGTAAGGATGGCTTATCCTATGGATTTCTGTGCATGTAGTGTTAACCTCACACGTTTACACCGGGACAGATTAGTGATGTATCCATATTTTACTTGGCTTTACATGAAACAAACCCTTCCCCATCCCCTCTGACACACACTTACAGTGGTAAAGGAATTATACAGGTAGTATATGGCCCAGGAAATAATCACAATGTAGTAAATATTTAGCCAAAAGGACAGGACTGCAGCAGCCAGCCCCACACCTGTAAGGAAAACAAAGAGAAACAAAACAAGGAAACTTTCAATTGAAGACCTGCAAGTCAGGACAAACCCATCCTATTGGGCAGACACCGCTTAGGAAATGTTGTGGAAGCTGGAATTTTCAAAGTGCCATGACGAAAAGGTCATCATTTGGGTGATGGCTCTGTCAGCCACGAATTCCCTGCCAGCGCTCAGCTCTGTGTGCTGCAGTCCCACCTGCTGCTGCTCAGAGATCCCTGGCAGGTTTTCCTTGCAGGAAAAGAGCTAAACCAGCTCATTCGCTGGCACATCAGCCCCACAGGACCTTGTGGCAGATGCACACACAGCCAGAACGTGTTCTGAGGCATCCAGACACGGATCAGAGCGCCTGATGCTCAGCACGGGGCTGGCGTGGCACGGCAGACCAAAGAAATGTCAGGGTTCCACCGTGAGGATGCCTCATCTCCTGCTCCTCACGGACACTCCAGGGGTGTTTGAAACTATCCAGGCTGGTGACAGCTGTTCCACGACCCTGAGCAGGAGGAGCTGCTCAAAATAATCATGAAAATGAAAAGCAATGTTGTACTAACCCCTACCAGCAGCAGCAGCTCCAGCAAAAACATTTGCTCGAGAGGAACATTTGCTCTGTGAGAAACAATTTCATCTCCCCGGTTTTCCCCGTGCTAAATCTCCCAGTGCAAAATTGAATCTCAACAAACTCCCAGCTCCCCCTGTGCTAATTGTCAGCCCTGCTGTGTGAGGTGGTTTAGAGCACAAAGTGCAGCCCTGCCAGGCCAGAACTCGGCTCAGGAGCTCGGGAGTGTCAAAGGATTTGGGATTAGGAGGGTGAGGAGCATCGTTTGAGAGGTTTGTAGGTCTGTGCAGAATCTGGATTAAAACCCCGTGGTTGTGGCAATCAAACCTCAAAGTCAAAGTATGGAGTGAGCTTGTCTGAAGGAATTCAGCATGAAATTGCCAGAAGTGTCTGGCTTTTGAATTTCAGTTTAAAAACCAGGAGATACCAATCTCTGTGACCTCAGACAAGTTTACTGAAGTTTACCAAACTGCTGCGGACAGTTTCAAACCTGCTCAGACAACTACTGCTAGGTGGAATATGTTATTTTTAATACAGTTAATACATTTCTACAAAAAACCTCGAGCTTTTTGAAGTGCAAAAATAAGTTTGTTGAGATTCTAATGCCTAAATCTTGCCATTTTTTATGGAGAATAAAAAATACGTGTTTCAAAATCATCAATTACACCTCAGAAAATCAGGGTTTTCTCTAGAAAATCATGGTTTAAATAAAAACAAAAGGCATCAAGAAACATCCTTGCCCTGGCACTTGGTGCAACTTGGAAAGAAATGAGAAAGAATTGAAATCCACGCTGTACCTTTGAACATTGGAGCAAGCTTCCACACTCCAAGGCCTCCTATAGATGTGTACTGACCAAGGGAACACTCCAAAAGGAACAGGGGCACTCCAGCAAAAATTAAAGTAAGAAAATAGGGAATCAGGAATGCACCTGAAAAGAAATGAGAAAAAAAAACCTGTTAAAATGGGGGAAAGCAACAGAATTCCCACTGTTTCTGTCACTGTTACGTATGAAAAGAAACCCACAGGTTTCTTCTCTCAAGTGTAACTTTTCAAATGTGGCAGTGGAAAGCACACAGGAACTTCTGAACCAGCCCCCCAAGAGGTAGAAATAAGGGGGGAAACCCATCTCCCCGTCATTTAAATCTTTTCTGTTGAAGTAAAAAGCTGAAATCCTAAAGCCTGTGGACTTTGTTGCCTCCATGTCTCACAGAGAGCACAAAGGATTTACCCAGCCCTGGCTGCTTCCCAGCCTTTTATGGGGAGCTCAGAGTCAGAGTCACAAACCCCATGAAATCCTCTCAAAACTCAGCCCAAAAGAGAGGGATCGGCAGGGTTGGGTGGAGGGCAACGTGCTCTAGTTCTGCTCTGATGCTTTGTGGTTTTTTAAGTTCAGCTGGCAGCTGGGAGTGAGAATAAACTTCAGGGCAGAGCTCAAAGCAGAGCTCCACACTCTGAAATAGCTCTGATGCTCCTGGATGAGTGGAAAGCAAAAAAGAAAAAAACCAAAAAACCAAAGACCAACCGACCAATCAAACCAAATCGAACCAAAGTAAAATGAACAAACAAAAATATCAAACCAAAACAAAACAAAAAATCAACGCCCCCCAAACCCCCAAACAAACAAACCCCAAAAACCAGCCAAACAAAAAAAAACTAAACAAACAAACCCAAAAAACCAAAAAAACAACCAAACAAAAAAAAAAAAAACAACCAAACCAAAAGAAACCAAATACAACAAAAATCCCAAAAACCCAAGCCAAAACAACTTCCCCCCAAAAAAACCCAAAAATTAAGAAAAAAACCCAAACCACAAAAAAACCTCCAAAACCAAAAAACCTCCAAAAACCAAAAACCCAAAACCCCCACAACAAACAAACATAAAAAAACCAACCTAAAAACACCCAAAAACCAAACCAGACCAGACCAAACCAACCAATTAAAAGAAACACCCAAACCCCAAAAATCT